>RJWH01001695.1:0-231147 GCA_004363575.1 Solenodon paradoxus
ATGGCACGGGGCTCGCTGCATGGCTCGGGGCTCGCTGCGGGCACGGGGCTCGCTGCGGGCACGGGGCTCGCTGCATGGCTCGGGGCTCGCTGCGGGCACGGGCCTCGCTGCGGGCACGGGGCTCGCTGCATGGCTCGGGGCTCGCTGCGGGCACGGGGCTCGCTGCGGGCACGGGGCTCGCTGCATGGCTCGGGGCTCGCTGCGGGCACGGGCCTCGCTGCGGGCACGGGGCTCGCTGCATGGCTCGGGGCTCACTGCGGGCACGGGGCTCGCTGCGGGCACGGGGCTCGCTGCGGGCACGGGCCTCGCTGCGGGCACGGGCCTCGCTGCGGGCAAGCCCCTACGCAGGGGGCTCGGGAGGGGTGGGACATACTTTCATTGACTTGATTTTTTTAAAGCTCTGACTCTTCAAATATTTATCAGATAATCAATATCAATCAGCTGAGAAGGTAAAAACCTCCAGTGTATAGAAATATATTCCTGCACATACTTTTTCATGTGCCAATAAAATCAAAGCAGATGAAAAAGGTAATCTGCATGAAGTCTATGACTTTACAGCCTCATCAGCCAACAGTGACGTCCTAAGTCTGATCGCCTCCCTCCTGCTGTGGACGGACTCTGCTGTGTCCTCGCCTCTCCTCTGGATTCCTTCCTACTCTGCCCACTTAAGAACACTGCGCTGGTGTTTCACGTCCCTTTGCTCCCTTTCGAGATTTCAACTTTGCTCTCAATCCCCACAGACATTCAAACACGTCACTCTGTCTTTGCAGATCAACATTATGAAAAAGAAAACTTCTACAGACCCCACTTCCTCCTTCCCCCTTTTATGTAACTTCTAATAAGACAGCACTTGTCCTCACGTCTCTGTTCCAACAGCTTTAATCTTCCATCTTTCCATCAAGGGGGGGTGTGTGTGTGTAACCTCATAACAATCTTCTACAACGCGGAATATCAAAATGCTAGGTCTAATCATATTTTCTATCAGCTGCCTACCTGATGTGTAAACACTGTTTCGCCCAGATTTCTACATCGTTCTTCAAAGGCTTCCTTGACACAACTGTTGGTTTCCTCCGACCACACCAGTGTCCAAACAGCCACTGCAGTGTGGCCTCTGTCGCTGGTTCCCACTCGTCTTTCCCACCAGCTGGCACTGGAGTGGCCCGGACGCAGGTCGGACAGGCCTTACTTCTTCCCCATGGGCGCTCTCTCCCGAGGGCATCTCACCGAGTTCCAAACTGTAATAACATTTCTAGGCAGACAAATTCCAGGTTTCTAACTAGCACAGACTTCTCCCCTGAATTCCAGTCCTATATAATTTTAAATGCCAGCTTTATATGTCTGCATACCTTCCATGTTAACGAGAAGGCAAATGAAACCCAACGTGTTCAAAATTGAACTTCTCCTCTTTTATCAGACAGTCTGCTCTCAAGTCCCTGTTCAACAAGTCGCGAGTTTGTTCTTTGACTCGACTAAGTTGAAATCCTCCCATCTTTCTTTGATTCACCTTATTTCATTCACACCCACACCAAATCTCTCCGCAAATGTTTCAGAAATAACGAGTCGAATCATTTCTCCCCACCTCCGCCGCTGGGCCGCAGTCTGTCGCCTGATTGCTGGCAGGCCTGGACGCCGGAGCTCATCCGTCCGGGTCCCGGTCTGCCCTGTCACAGCGCTCTGCACGCCGAAGCCCGTCAGACATAACTGAGTGCCTGTCCCCCAGCTGCGCAAGGCTTGCTAACACTTTCCAGTGTGACTTATTAAGGGCAAATGATCACAGAGTGCTTGAGACATTATCAACTGGCCGGTGGCCAGCACTGCACCTGTCCAGGGCCTCTCCTACTGTTCTCTACTTGCCTGTGCTTCTCTGGTCACAGGAACCACTCCTGGAGTGACTAGGCCCGACCCGCCTGGACGGTTCCCGGGACCGAGAGCTTCCGCGGGATGTGTGCACGCGCTGAATCTCGCCTTCACACCCCTCTAATGGGCAGGCCTCCGCTGCTTTATGAGACTCAGAACTGAAATGTCCTAAAGTCTCTGACGCAACGAGGCAATGAAACAGTCAAAGGATATTTTGAGTACTTGTTGGAAGCCTGAGGATTTTATAAAATTAGAATTCCTAAAAACAGTGGGAATAACTGAACTCTATAAAATTAACCTTTCACAAATATTGATGGAAATGAAATGTCAGGGTGAGAGGCTCAGTATGCGTGGAGGCGGGGAGCACACACCTTATGCATAAATAGGCATCACTTTGGCTTCCAGATCCCTTTCCTAGTGTCACACGTCAGGTGGGGAAATTTGCACGACCATCAGATCCATTGTCAGAATTCCAGAGTTTAGAAGACAGAATCTCTTTCTCTCTTCACTCATAAACCAATCATGTCTTCTCTTCATAAATAGAGTGCTAACAATGACTAACATGAAAACAGTTACTCCCGCCGTGGGGAACAGGCCAGGGCACTGGTAGATACATAAAGTGTGAGAACCACGGAGACAAACCACACCTCAAATCCTGTAAAGCCCTTCCTTCCTGAGGACAATTCTTCCCGCAGAATACGGTGCAGGTGCAAGAACAGTGGGAACGTTCAGTCAAACTGAGACACCGAGAATGAATCTCTCTTCAGTCTGAAAGAAAGCCCACTTGAACACAATTTTTTGACTACACAAATTAGTTGAGGTTTGAGGCTTTTTGCAGGAAAATAATGGTATAATTTTCTCATAAGTATAGCTAATAAAAGAAGGATTAAGACATACAAATGGCATGGTGAGCTTAGCAAATCTCCATATAAATTACCTGATTCAGGGGCATAATTTGAGAAGAAAACAGAGCGTAATTATTTCTGATTCACTGTCCCTATGTTGCTTATGGAAGGTGGTAAAGAGGTCCCAGCTGAGTACAAGCAAATACTAATAGAAGTAGAAGAAAAGCTCTAATTTCCTTAACGATAGAAGGATTCGGTCATTAAATAATCAAATTAAAATCTAATTTATGATGAAATGAACTCCTAATTATGATGAATAAATAAAACAGTAAAACAAACACTTCACATGTATGATAACAAACATTGTAGGATTTCACTCATACGATGCATACAGAGAAACCAGCCAAAGAAATGAACCAAATCAAACAAAAACAGACTTTCAGTCTATAGTATTAAATTAGTAGTTATCAGAGGGTGATGGTGAAGGTGGGTGGGCAAACTGGATAAAAAGGTCAATTATATGGCAAAGGAGAGAACTAAATGCAACTGGTGATAAACTTAATGGATTATATACAGATGTTGATTTACCTGATGATCAGCTTAAACCTAAATCATGTTATGCTGTAATGTTTGATCAATAAAATCTTGAAATTAAGTTGTGTAAGTGTGTCACATCTGAAATTTTTAAGGATAGAAAGAGCAGTGAGATGTGAAATGCTGTATTTATTATCTCCTGATGTATTGTTTGTTAACCCAATGCACGTTTAGCCTTTAATACATACATATATTCGAGCAGCAGATAAAGTTTGAATCTTAATGAACTACTGTTTATATTTTCCACTGCATTTCCTACTGTTGTCTATATGCCTGTGTTTCTCTGGTCACCAGAACCTTCTTTTATCCTCTTCATCTCCCTGTATCTTACACTACATTCTTTACTTGAATAATTAACATATACTTTTTTTTCAGTTACTGACAGGTGTTGGACAAATACTCACAGATATAAGCAAAGGAATAGTTTAATACTCTCCAGAGTTTGGTAGCATAAACGTATAGTGATAATGTAGAGTTTTTCAGTTCATCCCTTGACCTACTTATTTAAAATAAAGAAAGATGTCAGTGTGTTTTATATAGTTTCATACATGGCATCAAATTTATTTGAGAGGCAGAGGTCAGTAAAACCCGATTATTTTTTAAAAGTCAACATGCAAGGTAAAAATGAGAACAAGCTACAAGGATATGCTTTCTCAGGGATCCATTTCAATGGTATTTATTATGCATAGCATTGTCGCTTTAAAGGAAAGGTAGTGTCAGGAAAGGAGAGCAGAGGCAGCAGGAAGGAAGAGGAGGAAGAAGCTCCTTATTTCATTATCTATTTTGGTTGTTTTCCACGGGGTCCAGGATGCCAGCCCAGGGACACGGTGTTTGGGCTGTGTGTGGACTACACAAGACAAAGGTGGCTGACCAAACGGCTTCTCCACCAGGGCGCACCTATACAGAGCATTTTTGAAATTACACCACATATATTTACAAAAGCATTGCTCATAGGGATACTCATGGACTCCAAGTTTGGGGAAAGTTTTGCTTTTTGCAGTTCAGCCTAGTGATAAACAGGGCTTGATAAGCAAGTCAAGACAAACAGTCTATTATACGAAAAGGTCAAATTAACTTCAGTAATACATCACACCAGGAAAGGAAATAGATGTTTTTAGCTATGGGATTTTTGTTTCTTTTTATTTTTGATGTTCTAAATTTATAAAAGGGCCTTATGAAGCAAATAGTACATAAAGCTAAAGACTTAGATTTGCTTTATAGACAACACTGACTGTGGCTGTGATCGAAAACCGCGGACCTGACATGGAAAGCAGGTGACATATTTCTCGACATTCAGACCATTTGCTTGAAACGGAAACTTAACTGAAAGAGAATTATCAAGTGAAAAAAAAAAAATTCAAATTCTTATAATTTTTATTAAATTGAACTAACGAACAAATTATTGGTCATTTCCTATATGCAAAGTATGTTCTAGTCAACAACTTGAATCAATACATGCCCTTTTGTTTTATCCCCTAATAATGAGACATGTATGCACACAATTCAGATGGAAAAAGAGCTACAGGAAAATAACAAACAGGCAATTCTGAAAGGATAAGGGAGAAACTCATCTTAACTAGATTCTAGGAAGGTTTTATCTGAATTCCTGGTCAATCTAGTTCTGAGCCTAGCACTGAGACAGCTTGAATACTAACCATGTTAAGATTATAGAGTTGCTGGGGGTTTTTATCTTGCACAAAGATAAAACAATAAACATTAATCTGGGTTTATGAAATGAAAGGTTATCTGCTTTAAATATTCTAATGCAGAGGCAATGTGGAAAATAAACTAGAGAATGACAAGATGCAGAAAGAAAAAGGAGAAAGCAAATAAGTAGAAGATGAAGGTAAAACTGAAGTCATCACATTAGGTGTGGAAAGACATGAAGCAATTTAAGTTGTTTACATTCTAGTTACTTGCTTTTATTCCCATTCTGTATAGGCAATTGGATTACTGCACAAATACAACTCACACCCTTTGACATATGAATACTGATGACTCTCCAGACTGTGTGTCCATCCCAAGCCTCACCTTGCAATTCCAGACCCAACTGTCTGTTGGGCAACTCTGCTTAAAATTCATTAGACAAATGAACATTCCAGATAAGGGAAATTTAAATAATCATATTTTCATAATATTTGTCTCTATTACCTGCATTTCTCTTCTTCAAACAAGTAAATCCACTACTCTCATAATCATCTAATCAACCGTCAGATATCTGAATTCCATAAACAGTCCTTCCATTCTCCTCACATCGTTAAAAACAATCATCAGTACTGACATTAGGGAAAACAATTGGGTAATTCAGAGAGAAAAAAATCATCTCCAAGTAAGATTTTTAACCAAATATAAATAAGGAAAACTACCATGCTTACCCTCTTCCTAGTTGATAGTCTTATACGAAACATTTTATACTTGTTGTTTTATAAACTAAACTCTAATGAGGAAGACACTGTTAGAATTCCTGCCATTATCAGGCAATGAAAGAATTTTATGAGAAAAAGATAAAAGATTAAAGTTAAGAAGCAAAGGAAAATTATGAATATAAATGAGAAGAAAATAACAAATGAAACATGCCTCATTTGTCCCATAGATTATATACCGCTATTTACTCCTGTTTTTCAAAGACAACATATATAAATTTCACATGCAAAATATGCTAAATGATCATTATCAGAAACAGGTTTCATTTGGGAAGGTCTGCTATATAAACACCTAAGAAACTATAAGAAAAAAAAAAAAAACCTTCCTTTTTCCTCTTTGTCCCAATTCAAGCAAAACCCACAAAAGTGGTCTAAAAATCAAGTCACATTACAAAAAAATCATGGTTTTGCTGTTATGATCTCTAAAATAACATTATATGTGTGTAGCATTATTGCCTTCTGCTATTAGCAAGCATTACTCACTTTTAAGTGAGCTTTCATAGATATAGAAAATATATTTCTAGGTTCTGAAATCAATGTACATCTTGAATTAATTTTTTTTACTTTCAATTCAGCACTGTGCATTCTTTATGAGCAGGTGCATTATACAATTCTTGGTATCTTAAAAATTTAGAAAATACAATATAAATTCCCCAAATAATTTGCTTCGTAAATAACATATTCTCACCAAATCTCTCTTACTTTATACACGTACCTTGTTTCCTTTCACAAGGAACACTGACTTGCTCACAATGAACACAATGAACCTTGAGATTCATTGCCTAAAGCGTGACAATAATTTCTAACTTTGCCTCAAAGGAATGAAGTTTATGAGATGTATGGTTCTTATCATTTTCCCATTTTCCACTCATTTTATAAGTAATAACATAAAATACAATAAAATATTCAAATAATTGCACAAACGTGGTTGTTCAAAGATGGCTAGCAGGCAGCAATACCATCCGATGATTCAAAATGATCAGTCATCAGCTGGCATACAGCAATCAGAATTCGGTATAATTTAATAGATTAGGAATGTCAATGTTTAATCTAGGAAAATGTTGGTTGTATAAAATTTAACATATTGAAATGAATGTCAATGCATCAGATATCCTTTCATGTCAACATTTTAATCCATTGGTAAAAATTTTCACTGTTAAATGGTAAATACATATTCAAAACCTGGAAAGTTTGGCATTTTGATTAGAACATTTGTTTTCCCAGAAGGTCCTTATTTCTAGTACCATATGCTAAAATACTACAGCTTTTGATATGCGTCAAACTCTTTGGTTTGAGATTATTAATGTGCACACAGAAAAAAATTAACAAATGGTAAAACACAGAGACAATGTGCACCGTACATGTTAGCTGAATATTAACACAGACAACACATGACCAAAAAAAAATAGTGCCACGTTCACTGTGCAACTAATGGCATTAATAGCAGTTGCCTTAAACTGAGTGTCTTCCCCACAAATTCACATATTGAAATCTGATCTGCAGTGAGATGGAACTGTGTGGAACCCCCTGAAGATGCCCACCAATACGATGAGTACCCTTATAAATGAGACCTCATGAGCTCCCTTGTCCCTGGGCTATGTGAGGACAGAGAAAAGACCATCTGGAAACCTAGAAGAAGGCCCACACCCAACACAGAATCTGCTGGTGCCTTCAGTGTGAACTCGCCAGCCTCTGGAACTGTGAGCAACACATTTCTGTGGCTTCAAAATATCCAGGCCATGGTTATTTTAGCTATGGTAGCCCAAAACAAAGACAATAAATATATATATTTAGACTATTTCTACAGAAATTATTTCATGATTACTGTATGAAACTAAGTATAATTCTTTTCTAGTTGCAAAATGGATTTTAACATAGTTTCTGTATGATAGACCTATAAGAAAAGAGATAGGGAGTAATTATGTGATGGTTAATACCACAATTATCCCAAAACAAAGCAGACAGGAAAACAAAATCTATTTAATTCAGGACAAGTGTTCTTTCCACCCCTCAAAGAAAGGCTGTGATTCAGTTGCAGCAATTTTGTTCTTAGAATCACGCACACATTTGAATTCTAACACACAGAATTCTGTGATACATGAAGACCTGTTCACTCACTATGGGTACTCATTCCAGAAACATGGTGAGAGCAGTGGTTAATTCTACAGGCTCTGAACCTAGCTGGCCTGAATTTCTAATCCCCTTGGGGCCACTGACTGTACAGGGAATGATGCTGGTTACATCTCTACATCTATGAAAGTCTCCGTTTTATCATCTGTGAAGTAAAAACAGTCACCCCCTACCTCACAGGGCTGCTATTAAAAATCAGAGATAATAAAACTCAGGGCAGTGCCTCTCAAGTCAAATAATGCTTAAGAATGTCCAAATAGTATGGGAGTGTGACTATTTTAAAAACTAAAAAATATGTGAGCACTGAAACACACTAACAGGAGTTCTGAAATTTCTAATTAGAACATTACATTGGAATCTTGATCTTGCTACTTATTTACAATATAAACTTGCTCAATTATTTTCCTTTTGAGGGTTGGTTTCCTTTTCTCTAAAACAGACAAAGCAAAGTTTGCATTACTTCGGCACAGGAGTATTTTAGGTGTCGAACGAGCTAAGGATTCTAACAGCCTATGTAAGCAATAAAGTTCTTAAAGTATGAAGCATTTAAGAGCATTAAAGCTCGTAAAGTATGGAACAATATAGAATTTGCAAAAATCACTAAAATAATAAGCTTGAGTAAGTGTTAAAAGCCAACATAACTTCTAAGAATACATTGAATAAATTATGCCCAATTTATTTAACAGTGTATTTCATTAACTCTATACAAAGAGGAACATTTAAAAAAAAAATAGTAAAATGCAACACACACACAGATTAGGCACGGAAAATAGCACATCTTGAAAAACAAGAAAACACAATTTGATTTTTATGTACCTATCTCTCTCATTGGACTTCCTAAAACATATTCAGTGAAGACAATCCCCACCCACCCAGATATAGATTCAGGCATGCCTTTGATTTGTCCTTTACTCTCAGAAAAAAAAAATAGTCCTTACATGTCAAGAATTTTCTATTTGCAATTAGTCAATGACAGACAGAAATTGAAGCTGAGAACTTATATTATTTCCCCATCCCCAGCTTGAACTCTTTAAAGTTAGTTTTGTCTAAAATGAAAAATGGCCACTGTTCCCCCTCTCCCCTTTTTCACTCTTCCCTCATTTGTCTTCAGTTGTCCTTTTGCTGACTGGCCTCCACGTCATAAGTCAGAGGAGGATGGGCAGATGTTGGGTCCTTCTTAGCTGAAGAGCATCGTCACCTCTGTGTTTGATTAGAGTTAGGGTGATGCTTTATCCTTAGTGGAAAGTGCTGGGCCTCTCTGTCTTTCTCTCTCTCCCTCTCTCCCAAACCTTCTCGGCCCCCATCTTGAGTGGTCAATCACAACTCCTTCTTTAGATCCTCTTTGACCATCAATTTATATCTAGGTTCTTTCAATTAAAGACCTCACTCTAGGGCTCTAAGATGTTGAAGCCAAGTCAACTTCTAATCTCTCAACAGCTCCCTTCTTTAAGGTTCAAGTGTGACCCATGTCTAACACTCACCTGTCTGCTGCCCTAGCAACGACCCCATAGAGCCTACCTCTTGGCATACATCTAAGCTTCCTGGTTCCACCACAAAAACTAGCCCTGTAAACTCCCAGGCCCATGCACATCTACCCCACAATCTGTTTTGGTCTTCTTACTTTTGTGAGGCACACACTTTCATGTCTCCTATTGGCAGTAGGCCTTTACCACACATTTCCATTGACGAGGCCCTCACTGATAGAGGAGAAATGGTAACATTTCCCACCCTATGAGACTCATCGCAACACTCTTTCTCTGCCAAAAATCCTCCTCTCTGATCCAACTACCCCTCCTACTATTTTTTTTTTTTAATCTCTGAGCTGGCTCTAGGTCCTTAAACCATTTTCTTTTATATCTAGATGAAAATGCCTGCTTGTTGTTCAGTGTTGCTATCTGCATTATACTGTCATCCTTGAGACAGAAAAATGTTGATCTCTGCAGCTAATCCTGCTGATCACACACCTGGAGAAGGGGACATGTGTCTCAGTAGAATCTTTCCAAGGAAGAGCTATATCCTAAACAAAATTCAGGAGACGTGCATCAAAGAATCTCCCCTCAAGGAAAGCATGACATAGTATCAAAGCAAGTGTGCCAAAGAGAAGAAACTATCTCAAGAACTACATTTCTCCTGGGTGAAGTTTAGAGTTCAAGAGGCAGAAAGCTCCACAGAGGTTTCCTGAGTGATGGCAGGAAATACATTATGCATTTTATCGATAAGCTAAGTCTGTGTGCAAAAGCTGACTATCAGTTGAAAGCTTGGTGCTCTTTTCAAACCCTTGAAGATAGAATCAGATTCGCTTTTCTGGTGTTTACCAAGAACATTTTATAGTACTGCAATAGTCCTACTGTGAGGTTACGGAGCTCTTATCAACCAAACTTGCCTTGATTCCAGTTATGTTATTTTATCTTTTATCACAAATTTTTCAGGAAAATGTGCAGGGCAGTGTTAGGCAAACAGCAAAAGACAGCACAACAGCCATGCTTAGGGACAACTTGTGCTCGTGGATGTGTGTGACAATGGGCACAAACACCTCAGATTTCTTCTCTTGGATATGGGATTTCTGAAAAGGAATGATGAATACAGGGACACAGAAGTTTGATTAGTCACAACCTGTCTATTTTTTAGGTAAAGCAGCAGAGAACAGAAACAATATCACCTCCCCATGACAAATCCCAAAGGGAGAGATTGGCAGGCGAAGGATATTTCTTGAAACCTTTGAAGCCTAACACTAAAATTCAATGTTTCTTAAAGATTGAGACATTGCAGGAGCCCAGTAATGAGATCTCTCGGAGCTGAAGATCTTTTTCTAATAAACTGCTCATTTACACACCAAATAATGGCTAGTTTCCACATCCTCATCTGTGCAAAACAGCATATTACAGGAATTTAAGAGTGGAGAAAGACACGCACATTGTGGAGTTTCCTATATGGTTATGACGGCTTTGAGAATCTAAGTACAAAGACGTGAAATGGAAAAGTTGACAAAATTGAATATGACAGAAATGAAACAATTCTTGAGAAAGAAGGCAGTTTGCACACCATTCTTTCCTACAGATGGTTACAAATCCCAGAGAATCCAGAAAAATCCTAAAAGGTGAGTTTAATGAACAGTGAAAACCAATGGACTGATTATATAGGGGGTGATAGAAACTCTGTCCTCTGCTTCAGCAGGACCCACGCGCAGTTTTAATTCTGTGTGTGGCTATCGTTTTTGTGAAGTGCACCTGGACTCTCTTCTGCAAATAGATCTTTATGTCCCTAATGTCACAAGAGCTCCTTGTCCTTCACTTGGAACTACTTAACCCAAAGTCTTTTTAGGTCAAATGGGAGACTGAAGATAAACAGCTCTGGTAAGTGAGGAGTGAATATGAGGGATCAATCTTGCTGAGGAAACTACTCCAAGCAGCTCTCTTTGTCCTTAATAAAATTCTAGAGTTCCATCAATGTTCCTTTACTCCCTTGAATAAGCCAACAGAGAAGCCATCAGCAGTCTTCAACAAGAGAGGGTCTTGGATCATTTTTCAATTTGGCCTACAGTTCGTGTTTTTTAGTTTCCGGTTTATTTTTTCTTTAAGTAACCTCACTGAAGGAACATTGTACCATAGCATTATGTAGAGATTCAGGTGGGCATCACTGTGAATCAATATCCATATCTAACATACTTTACCACCAACATTCCAGTTCTTCCTTCACCATGAAATTGATCTACTTTACCTAATTAGCTTCCCCTACTTTCTTCCCTTCCAATAACCACTGATTTTGCTTTATTAACTGAAAGTATACTTTTCTTTGATTTAGTTTGTCTTCTCTATGGAACATATATGAGAGAAATCATACAATGTTTGTCTTTCTCCATCGGACTTATTCAATAAGCATAATTCCTTCGAGGTCCCTCCATGTTATTCCAAATGGCAGGAACATGGTACTGGCAAAAATCATCGAATAGAGGGATGCAGAAGTGAGAATAAGACAGCTCTACAGACACAAGGCTACATGCAAACATGTCCCTGAGTTTTTTTGTGTACTATGACTGCTCTATAGTTTTGTATATTCTTGTTTCTGAAATAAAGATGAACATTTCACTGTTTCTCAATAAAACAACATGAAGCAAAAGCAGGAAGAAATTCCACGCAACCAACACTAAGAGGCCTAAAGCAAGAATCTGGAAAAATGTTCACAGTCTAGGCAATAGAAGACAGAGTCAAGCAGGGCAAATCCAACAGAGGACATTGGGAAACCAACCTGAAATCTGATGCCCTGGTTGCTGGTTACTACCAGGGAGTAGTACTCGCCTTTATTAAGAAAGCAAAGCAGACAGGACCTCCACATCATGTATTTGCCCATCTGAATCATGTCTTAGCCATTTGACAAAATCAAGTCATTTAACCAAGAGTTATTCAGAGGAATTCCTTTCCATAACAATCCTGATTAAAGTAAACAAACACAAATGATACAGAAACTTCTAAGAATCTACAGGGAACTTGCATCACCCAAGACAGGCATTAAGTGTGACTGACTAACATTAAGCAGAACAGCCCCACCAACACATGATCTCAACCACAATTTAAGTGTTTTCTTTGCTTTAAAGTATTTCTACTAAATGATTACTGTCCTTACAGAAGTGAAATAACAAACTGCTGTGAAAAAATAATGGCACTCCTTTCAGAGTTTCAGATTTACTCTTGGCTTTGATCTGAAATGATCAAACCCCCATTAAGGACACGTGTAAATATTTTAGGAGCAATATATAACATCCAGTTTCTTCTTGAGAAGAGGAAATTAATGAATAGCATTCTATATGACTATTTTATAGTAATAAATCCATTAAGTAACCAAGCAATCCTTGTCAAAACTATTGTTACAAGGCACGAGAGTAGTACATCAATAGACTCATTTTGATCATGATATAAACCTATTTTAGATACAGTTTCTGTTCTCAGAAGATAGGGTTTTGTCTCTTCTACATCATTCGATTTACATTATTTTGGTTCTTTCAGCATGAAGGTGAAAGAGGTCAGGTTACTCTGGCTAACACAGATGCTGACATATTACTCTAAGCATACATAGTGATTAAAATAAAAGAGGAAACCCTCTCTCGAGTTCATAGAGAATTCAGACAACTTGCAGGATATAAGAGCACTGCTGCTGTCACTTTCGCAGCCTGTGTATCTCGGTTGTTCCCCTGCTGATGTCCCACTAAAGATTATACACGTCAAATACACACCCCCACCAACAGCTCTCACTGTGGTTCTCAGGCATTTTCCAATTTAGGACACATCTACTTAACACCATTCTCAGAACTTACTACTGGCTAATTTATAGCCTCTGGTCCTTTCCCTAATTTCTTCTCTGCTAATCTGTAACCATGAGGGGTGGCATTGATACATTCGAAAGAACAGAGTCCTATCTTGAAGGAATTATCACAGCAAATTTTCTTTATCCATAAGCTAAGGGGAGGCTCAACCATTACCGTCCAGTTACAACAACAAGCAAACACTCCGCTGAAACCCATGTTAGACGCAGAGACTACAAAAGGAACTTGAATCTCGCCCTTAAAGAATTCACAAGTACGGGAGGGAAAAAAGAGTCAGAGGGAAAAGATTACAAATACATGAATGAGAGGGGAAATGCTAGTAGAAATTGTACAAAGTAAAAATTTGGGAATTGACTTATGAAAATTGCAGAGGCAACCAGGGGATAGGATCTACCAGGAAAGAATCACAGAAGTGATAATATTTAGAGAAACTGGGATTGACCAAAGAAATTCAAATGACTGATGGCTGAAGGTAGGACGCTGATGAAGCAATCGTGAAACGTGAGTATGGCAACATGGTTCTACGTGCTGAGGAATCAGACACACCACAATAAAGGACTTTTGACTTTGATCCTAGCATTTGCTGTTTAAATGCTCGTTCCATTCCTCTCTTCCAATAAAATTCCTATATTCATTTTCAAATCTAAATCAATGGTAAATATCCATTTAAAATCCTTAAATACCATGCTTTTAGATTTCTTTCTTTTTCCATGACTTCAGCTTTTTTTTAAGCACACACACAGGTAAGTGAGAAGAGCCCTGACACTGTGGCTCTCAGCATTAAGTGCTCATCATAACTACAAGTAGTGTCACAGGTTTGTGCTTGTTGCTTCATCTTCATATGTGCCTGGAGTCACTCAAGACTTCCTAGTCAGAGTCTTTGGTAGAAAAACCACATCTTTTATTGTCTCTTCCTTGTGGGGCGGGGGGAGTGTGGGGATGTGGAGGTTTGTGCACCTTATTTTTAATGAAAGAAGCACTGTGGATTCTGCTAAAAATGACCAGGTTGAAGAGCTGTTACATAAGATTGCAAGATATTTTTCCTTCTATAAAATCTTACACATCTAAAATAAAAATAATTTTAAGACTTCATTCTGCTCCTTGAGTTTAATATGTCTCCACAGGCTTTGCAATGAATGGACTATGAACTTCCAAGGATAAGGATCAATACTATTTCTTTATATTTCTATTATCCCTTCTAATTTTAGATATATCAGCATTTGTATTATTACTTCTTAATATGACAGTTTTATTCAAAATGAAGACCTCCCTTATTTATGTTGAATACATCATGCTATTTTAGACAATATTAAGACTGGAGGACAACTTGACCTGAATTTATTCATATGGGAAAGACTCTTTAATGTGTGAATTGCACATAGTAAGTTCCTTCCAGGGAATGTAGTATAGGACAGGGGAAATCTGTTACTTGACAGTGGAGAATCCTAAGAAACACTTTGACTGATAGACAATCAAGTCAACATCAACACTTACAAATCACGTTGAGTATGTAGTCTCAAAGTGATGTGATGAAAATGGTACTTTACTTTTGTATTTCCTCCCAGTGACCCATGATCCAGTCTTATCACGAGAACATCAGACAGTCTTAACAGTGGAGCATCCTAACTACTACTCTCTAAAATTATCAAGACCATAAAAAATAAAAGATCGCTGAGAAACTGCTACAGCCAAGGGAAGCTTTAGGATACATGAAAACTAAATATAGTATGTTAGACTGGAGGGACCCTGGAAGAGAAACAAGATTGAAGATAAGTGACAGATGAGCAAAGTTTGAATGCCAACTAACAATATTAATAATATTAATATTGATTTATTAATCACAACATACTAAGGTCATATAAGAATTTAATAATAAGAGAACCTTGGTTAAGGGTATATGAGAACTCCATGCACTATCTGCTCAATGTTTCAGTAAATCTAAAACTGTTCTAAAGAATAAAAATCTATTAATAAGAGACATTATAAGGTGAAAGAGAAAGTCAGAGAACAGGAGAAAACACGTGTCAATCATACGGCTAATAATTCACTAGTATTCTAAGGATTACATACAGATGGAGGGAGAGAGAAAGTGAAAATACCAACCAATGAGGGAGCAGAAAAATCTTGGAAAAAATGTAGGAAAAATGAAAAAAAATTACACTCAGAAAACTAACTGTTCTGACGGACACCAACAGGATTGCAGCAGGTAAACGACTTTATAGAGCAATTCAGCCATATCCAGAAACTTCAAATGTGCTTACTCTACACTTAATAACATTTTTCTTAAATGTTCTTAAGGGTCCATGTACATAATGCTTATTGAGCATTATTTGTAATATTTGGAAACAATCTAAATGTCTTATGATAACAGAAAGTCAAAAATGGTGTAGTCATAAGGGAGTATTATGCTACAACTGTGAAGTGGAACTAATATAACTATATATATATATATATATATATATATCAATGTGAAAAAAACTCATAAATTCGGTACATACACAGGGAACATAGTTAAACCATATAATCAGATTGAGACAATTTTTGAAACAGTGATATATGTAACTTTCACATATAAATGCATTAGAATTGTGGGGGTACTTTGAATTAATAATTTGGAGATATGAAATATGGAGATGAAGGAAAGGAGAGAGGAGAGTGAAATTGAAGAAAAGCAAACAGGAGACTTAGGTTGATTTAATTTTTATATATTTAACTAAATTCTAAAATAAATTTGACAAATTGTCATAAAGTAAAATAATTAGCAGTTTGTGGTTTCTTATTTTTACTATTTATCAGATTCATGTATAAATTAATATATATACATATATACATTCAATAGTTTAAATGTTGATAACAAATTTAGAAGTTTTGTATAAGATATATGCAAATGTTCTTAGTGATTGACAGCTGTCAAAAAATTATAAAGTGTATTTTAAAAAAAATCACAGTTAGTGCACACCTGAATAAATTTAAAGTTTCTATGTTGTGTGTCAGCCAAAATTAAAATGATAATGGCAATTCAGCTTTCCCTACTAGTTTGTTTTCCTGCTCCATTCAAACTAAGAACAAAGAGAGCTCTCCAGGAAAGTAAGACTGGAATAAAGAAAAATTAGGTTCATTTCAACATCTATCATTATTGAACTGCAAAGTTTGCTCTGAATTGGTAGATGATACTACAAAAAGGGAAGTTAGAAGCATTTAAAGATTTTAAACATTTTTTTTATAGGGGGGAAATTATTAAAATTCAAGACCCTGCATACTGGATTCTGATTTTCACTTTACCCAGGGACTTGACACAAATGCTATAGTCAGTCCCTCCCACAACAATATTTAATTAAATATTTTCGTTGAAGCATCACATGCAATTTCTGTCATCAAATTCATTTATTTGAAAACCTGCTCAAAAGCATGGGAAAGAAAACGTCCTGTGCAGAATGACTTTGAAATCATTTAGCACATGAACAAAAAGTTGCAACTGAATATGAGAGCGTTTAAAAAATTACTAAATCTACTATTTTAACACACACTGCAATGTATTAAATTTTCATTTTAAATAAATATGCTGCCCTTTATAATCAGATGTTCACACCAATCTTTAAAACAAAAGAATATAGGTAAGTCACAAAGCACGTAAAAGCAGTACTTTCACTATTTAAAATGTAGGGGAAGCTTTATAGATCACTTTCTAAAATTTTCAAGATTTTTGCATGAAGATTGATCTTTATCTTTTGAAAAAATAATGGTCTCTGATGTTATATTTAACTAATTCTACACACGGATAATTGAATTTTGTTAAGGCTATGTTCAGTAAGCCCAGCAAATACAACATATGTCCAATTCTTTAGAATACATATTTGAAACATTTTGTGACTTATCAGAAGTTGAACTTAGAGCCTTGGGGGAAAAAAAGAAACACAACTTTACCACAGAGATAATTTTTTCATATCAATGTTTTTTTGAACAGAGTTCCTCTATGAGGACAATCAATAAGGAAAGTGAAAGGAAATAAACTAAAATTGAGTTCCGTTACTTTCCCCAAATCTCTGTTTATTAGAGTAAAGATATAATAAAAAACACAAGCTTAAGCTTTTTTTTTTTTTTTAACTTGACTACATCTTTTGAAATAATTTAATCAGAGCAAGGAGAGAAATTTTATAAGGAATTTTCATTTTCTCCAAAGATCTATTTAAGTTTAATCATGCAGTAATTTCTTAGCATCAGTACTCAGTGCTGAATGAAATTTAAAATTACTTTGAAGGAATTTTAACATAGGCATTATAATAAACACATGAAAGCTTCTTTGTGAAGCTATCAGCAAAACCATTGTGTCCCTGTCAAGTATTGCTTTTTCCAAGCAAAACTGCTAGTGTTTGCCCAACCACCACAGAACAATATATTCAGAGTCGTGGCTTTGACATATGAAAGCTGATATCCTCATGTTTAAGAAAATGAGCCTTATACTACATATTCTGTGGGTGTTTGTGCTTCATTTTTCCTTCTAGGAACATGAAGAAAGACAATAGATCATTTTGATAGTAAATCTAACCTGCAAAAATAATATAAAAAGAAAACAAAATAAAATGAATAAAAATTCATTATTTTGTCAGCAGCGTCTGACTTTTCTAGATGAGAGTTCTCATGACCGGATATAATTAAGCAGACACATACACTCTGCTGTTGAACTGAAAGAAGCATAATGCATGATGTGAGCTCAAGCACTACTTTCTGAATTTTAGGTGCTGCTTAATAAAATATTTTCTTAACTAATCTCCATTACCGAATAATGTAACGTCAAGCATGGATCACTTATCAAGCATTTCATTACTGGTCAACTGTATATGAAAGTCTGAACTGTTACCCATTTGCACTAAGAAAAACTAAGTTACAACAAAAAAAGTAGAAACTATTTGAAAGAATATTTTGGAAGCATATAAACCTGAAAGATGAAGGATGTCAAAATTTATTTTTATGTGTATCTTGGAAATTTGGATAATGCAAAAAGGAAAGTGCACTCTTCTGAATTTTAAGCAGGGGGGACACCTATCACTCTAACAGAGGTGACTCAGAATCTATGGACAGTGGCAACTGAGAAAAGAGTTCATTTCGTGCTGCATTTAATGCACACTGTGAGCACTAATGTAACTGCACTGATAGGATCTTTTTATTTATGCATCTATTTTCTTTTATTAAGGAGAACTGCTTCACAGCATCACACA
Source organism: Solenodon paradoxus (assembly GCA_004363575.1). Taxonomy (NCBI): domain Eukaryota; kingdom Metazoa; phylum Chordata; class Mammalia; order Eulipotyphla; family Solenodontidae; genus Solenodon; species Solenodon paradoxus. The sequence continues at coordinate 18,383 of RJWH01001695.1, forward strand.
TGGTGTCATCATAAATCAGCATCTGCGTATAATACATTAAGTTCACCATCAAAAGTTCAATTCTTCCCTTCACTGCTTAGTCAGATAAAATCTTGACATTAGAGCTTCGTACTTTTTCTGTAGAAAACAAGTAAAGCAGTGTTTCCCGACAATGCCTAGAGGGAGTGCAAGTCTGTTACAGAGAAAAGAACTCCTGCAGCAACTCCTCTGAAGCTGAGACCTGAAGCAGCAGAGGGAAAGAGCAAGCCAAGTGTGTGTGAATGTGCACACACGTACGTGCATGCATGCATGCATGCATGCTGGAGAGGGAAGGAGGCAGCCTGAGCTGCAAGTTTCAACGGGTGAGTTCTATTCTTACGCTGAAGCCCAGGGTCAGAGAGTTGGATGGAAGAAGTAGTGGGATTCCGTGAATGCACTGTGTCTGGGCACCAGCTCCCTGTGGTAGAACAAACAATATGTCTCTGGATCACTTATACTTTTCAAAGGTCTATAAGAAAATGCAATGGTATTCAAACCTCATAGTCAAAATCAGATGAATCACTTTTTTCCACATGGACTGTAGTATGCTGTTCTTTTGTCATAAGGAGTTGTGGGTGAACAGCTGTCACAAGTAAAAAGTTAAGGCCAAAACCCTTGGAAGATGTCACAAAGTACCTTTTATTCAAGAAACAAGAACACAGTTGAAAACCAAGTGTCCCCTCTTGTGAACACAGCCTACGTTCCTCACTCCTGCTGTGCACACGTCAGAGGTGTGAAACCTGCAACTGTGGGGACAGGGGAGTGTCCGCTAACTTTACTTTTGCAAGATAATTAGTGTCCCTATTTAACTCATGTCATCGTGAAGATCTGGGGTCTCAATCTTGCTCAGTATCTGGCACATCAACTGTGTTGAAGGAAAATCATCACAGATGGAATCCAAGGAGCAACACTAATCATTTAAGAAGCACATCCCTCCTTTGGGTATGATTTTAATCTGTCTTCTATGCCAAATCAGGTTGATTTCAGGAAATAATAGGGCTGTGGATTGCTCTGTGAACTACAGTTTTAAAATGTGGTGAATATGGTTGACACTTACAGAGTCAAAGAGAAGCACTGTACTCCTTTCTACTCAATGCTATAGATGACCCAGCACCTTTAGTGACCGTCATAGTTACGGCAACCAGAGTCAACGGTCTTCCCTTCACTAGTCAGGTCACACTTGGGTACAAACCGGAGCTGGATGAAAAAGGAAGCCAAGTGTTGTAATAAGCCAGGCAACAACAGGAAGGCAGTACCATCCTCTAGCAACTAGCTGACTGGGAGCACAATTGCAGAAAACAATAGTGATGATTGGAAAACTTTTATTTAAGTGCCATCTATTTAATATGTTCAAAGAAAATAAAGCCACTGAAATTTGATTGTGAATTTAGTCATAACATACTATTGTCTTAACAGAAAAGTAAAACAAATGAGATTTCTAGTATCTGAGAGGTAAGTGTTCTTCAAATTGTCTTGGGCCTTCTGAGGTCGTTCCCTGGAAACGGTCTTCTCTGCGGACCACGCGGAGCTACACTTCTCAGCTCCTCCGTGCAGCGCTGAGGCCATAAAGGCCGTTGCACTGAAGGGGCTCAAGCCACAGTGCAGTCAATCCCATCTTTCCTTCCCAATATTTTCCTTATTTTAAAGAAACACAGACTAAATAACTCAGGGTGAAAGTGTGCATCTCTGAGGACCTGCTAACAGCAGCGTGGAGTGGCATGCCTTTAGTTAACTTTGTGCCCAGAAGCACGAGCACAGAGGAGGGCTGATGTCAACCCCTCAAGGGCTAAACAGAGCCAGCTACTGCAATGCAGCGACACTGTCATGGCAGCTAAGAGCTGACAAATCAAACCCAATGCTACAGTAACAGGTCTATTCCATTTTGTCCTCCTGTCCCCACTGCTGACACCTCTTTACATTTATTACAGTCCTTTCTGCCTGAGCTAAGAGAGTTTCACCACCATCACTAAGCTACACCATTACACCTTCACGACTTTAGTTCAACCTTATTTAACTTCTAAAGAGAACATTTTTAAAAACCACGTTCACTGTTTTTATTTTACGACTCTGGTAAAGATTGCTGGGAGTATGATTAAGCAGACAAATAGTAATTGTCCATTATATTAAAATAGCATCACACAGCAAATTACTCTCATCACTGAACATTTAAAAGGAAAACTCAGACAATTATCTGCGATGTTTTAAAAGTTAATGACAACCTAGCAAGGTGTCCACTCACGTTCTGGTGTAGTATGTAACACAAATAATCCAGTTTTACTCACTCAGAGAATTCAGCAGCTGAGAGATTTCCTAGCGTGTGTGATTGAGCTGTTCTGACATTTGGGAAAAGAAAATTAAGAGTCAGGGGAAGTAGCTCAACCAGATAGATGGTGGTCGACAATGCTTATTCTAAAAATCAATGTGGGTTATTTTTTTTTCCTTTGGGGGCTGGCTATCATTTAAGAAAGTTTCACGTTTCTAATTTTTTTCTAAAGTGATTACTTATTTAACCACTCAGGAGTGTTTGAAGAATGTCTCACTTTGAATCTGAGACTCTTACATAAAGGAGAGCGCTAAACAGAAACACATTCGTATAGGGAGAATTCCAATCAAAACATGTAGAAAGATTACTTTGAACTATTTTTAGTCCTCAAATCCTCCACTCTTATCAAGGTCTTTCCATATCAAAATCCATCCATCTCAATGTTATCTAAGGCTATGTTTTCAGGAATAAAAGTGATTGTAGAATAATTTTGATAGCTCTATGACATTATTAAAACTTCAGGAGATTGAAAAACTTTGGGACATTTCTTAAAATTCAACATAACTTTCTTTTCTGAAACCTGATATGAAAAATGCATACACCATCACATTCTCTAGCTTTTCTTCTTTTTTCTTACCAAAGATATTGAAGCCAAAAATTCTTAGGGAAAGAGTAACCTCCCATTCATTAAGCACTTCTACATTTTTAATATTGCTATTGCTTATGCAATTCAATATATCATTGTATGTTCAAATACAGCTTAAACTACATATGCATAACTTCGAATTTGACTCTAACATATAAATATTCAGAAATTAGTAAAATAATTTTCAATTTAGTCTAGGAAATTGCGATTGAAATGGCAAAAGTCTATATCTAAGATTGTGTATTACTGCCTCCTTTTAATGTAAGGGGATAAAGATTGGGGAAAGTTAATTGACTCCGACACAAGGTTATACTGCTGTTAGAACTGAAATTAGAAGTCTTCCTTCTACCACATCACATTGCTTCCAAGAAATAAGATGGAAGTTTTATTTATTGAAAGCCAATTCTGAGTCAAATAATCTCTTGGAATTCTTACATTATCACTCATAATCACAAAGAACTCAACAATTCAAGTGATTTTACCTTCCGTTTCATTTCATTTGGGGTTTTGTTGTTGATGCTGCTGGTTTTAAAAGGTGTCCGGTGATATCTAGAAAAGTTAAATAACTTTACTAAGGTCAAACAGACAAAATTTCAGATTTAGATTCAGTCTCTCTGCTATCTGTTTCTCAACTCACTGGGTGCCTGTCTCAGCAATACAGGAACACAATTTATTTAGCACACCCTGTAGAATATATATTGGTGATCTAAATATCCTGCAACAAAACCTTAAACTTTAGACTCATAAAACGCACATCCACTCTCACTGATTGTGTACAAGAGCCCAGACGGAAGTAGACTGGGGGATTTTTCTTTACATCCCTAATTATTTTTCAGAGCAAATGAGTCCACTGGGCATTTTGTCTTGTTTGTCCTTTCCATACAATAAACTGGTTATTTTAAACTTACAATAGTGAACTATATAATTAATATTCTTGGGCAGACTGTCAGCATATTTTTCTTCATATAACAATTACATTATGTTATTTATGTCTTTAAACAAAAAAAAGAAGCCTATTATATAACTTACCCTGAATAAATCATAGAATTGATGTTTAACATTCCTCATTTTCATCTGTGGGTTATAAATACCTATGCAGAGAAAACTAAGACTCATAATAATGATTTGAGGCACCTCAGAACTTGAAATAAGTTACTCATTCAAGTAATAAGTATTATTTCCACTTATGAGTATCTTATTGTACACTATTTTTTTAATTAAAATTTACACATTTTTATAAGCCAAACTATAATAATCAAAATATTGATCAAGAAGACTCCATTCACAAAATAATTTGGATAAATCAAAGTTTTTAGCGTTTCTAAGACTATCTCCATAATGTCACAGTCATATTTCAAAACATTTTAAGTAAAAGTGATTTTCAATTAATGAATTCTGAACCAGAAGTCTGAGGTTTTGCTTTTATTTGTTAGTTTGTTTACTTCACATACCACTTCTATCTGAATTCCATCTTCTATGTTTTTTCAAGTCTCAATGACTTTGTGTACAAGAAAGCCTTTCCAGACAGGTAAATAGCTTAAGGGTGAAAGAAACAATACAGCTTAAAAAACTTGCATTCCTGCTAGTTTACTGAGAACAGGAACTTGAATTTTTATCTCTAGTGGACACCACTAGATTGCACTAACCAGTGTTATCAGCATATCACTCTAGAGTCTGGTCTTTCAGGGCAGGCAAATTGTGCTTCAGGCTTCTGTTTTTACAGTGTGTGCCCCTGCCGCTGTCTACCATTCCAAAATATAACTAGGAAGGCAATTAAAAGACCTCTTTCTCTCAATTAAAAATTTTAAAGTTAAACAAGAAGCCATCTGCATACCTTTGACAAGGCTTCTAGTAGAAGTTATTTATTATTCATTAAACCATCATTTATAATCCATGTAATTGTTTAAACATGTTGTTCCTCAAAATTGCTGAGTTTTTTTGTTTTTACAACAAACTTGTGTAAACTTAGTTTCGTGCTTTGCTGGATAGATATGCAGAAAGGGCAAGGTGTTTCCCCAAATCTTCAAGTTGTCAGATTCGACTTCAAACAGCCACAGGTCTTAGAAGAGTGGGGTTCGGGCTGTCTCTGGGGAGGTATAGAATGGGTCTTATTCTAGAGCCGAGACCTTGTCCTGGAATTCGACCTTCTGAGAATAGCCAGTTAGTGTAGAAATGTTAATGAAGAGCTAGCATGGTCTCTCCACTCTCGTTTGTGAGGGACTCAATGTCCCCGGCAAGGTGTGTGCATATGTGCATGTGTGTGTGTGTGTGTGTGAGTGTATTTGTGTTATGTTCACTTCTTAACTTACAGTATTTGATCAGTTGCAATATTCCTGCAGTCTCACCGTGTAAATATGCATCAGTCCTCATCAAATCCCTCATAATTCTGTGCTCTATTCCAACTGACTTAAGCTCTGATCTCTGGTCCTTCTGGTCAGTGAGACCATGTGACCTGACCTTCTAGGTCTGTGGGCTACTGCTCTGTGACTGAGAAGCTGTCCTAGCGCCGGGCGTGTCATGAGGCTTGCTGCCTGACTTTACATTTTCCCAGGGGTAAAAGTCTGAAGTTCCCTCTAGTCCAGTTACTCGTAACAGTGCTTCGTGCTTTCTGTCGAGTTTTATGGCTAAGTGTGGTGAAAGAGATAGTGTGACACTTATTACTAGATTACAGTCTTATGAAAAGTCTTCAAAGCTTCTCCTATTACTTATTTTTATTTGAGCATTTAATTCTATAGTACACAATAATCTATCAGTCAACACTTCAAAACAAAGTACGTGTGGGGTGGTGGGTAGGGAGAGATCTGAAGAAAATAAAAAAGAAACAAGCTGCTGAAACCTCTTAAGATGCCATTTAAAAATTTTAAATTACACGCATAAACTCTTTAGTATCTCAATGAATTTTCTTTGTTGCCATCATAAAATCCCATAGCTAGCCAATTAATTTTTCATATAACTCAATGATGGAGGAGCCTAATTTGCTGACGGAGCAGCATGGATCATTATCATAGCTTGTTTTTCAAATCAAATCATCTGCAACTATCTATTGATGATCCAATACCAGAGTTTAATAAATAAGATTGCTTGCTCTTTTTTTGCATATTTTGCTGTTTCAGTATATTGTTTAATTATTATGCTTGCTAAGTTTTACTGACCAAGCTTTATACTATAGACCTTGATTTTACATTTTTTATTGCTCACATTACATATTTCACAGACTTGCCTCATGCATATTCTACACTGTTGACAGTGTTATATACATTATCAATGATGAGGGTCAAGTTATCTATAGGCCTTTTCCATTTGCATAATTTGCTAAGTGAGCTATATATTTAATCAAAGTCTGACATCTGCAAAATAATGTATCTTACAAACATATTTATCAAGAGTTTATTGACTTACAGAATAGCAATTTTCCTTCCATGCCTCTTATATTTGCATTTTAACATTATTCTGCATGAAATGTTAAAAGCTGACTTCTTTCATGTTTAACTGTAATAAAGTAATAAACAACAGTTCTAGAAATGAAATGAAATAAGAATTTCTGAAAACTATAGGGCGTCTCAAATTAACTTGGATATGTAGTGAAAAAACTGTATTTTGATAGGAAGTATGTTTGGGGTTTTGATATGTTATTTGCAGGAAAATTTATTTCCGTCATTGGCTGGAGCTGACAAAGCACCACACTGAGCTCGAACAGCGGGAAACCCTCCCTCGTGACCGTGAGGCGAGAGGGCCAAGGTCTGGGCAGGCTCCGTTTCCCTGCGGCTGCTCCCGTGGCTCTCAGCTGCATCACCTCTCTTCCTTCACGTGAACAGCCTCACTGGTGTCTCTCTGTGTGCTAACCTCCTGGTACAAGGACACGAGCGCAGGGGATGAAAGCCCACCCAGAGCACTCGTTTCATCCCGACTGTTCCTAGAAGGCCCCTGTGTAAAAGCCACGTCCTGCACTCACATGTGCCGGACCTTAGGGCGCAGATACGTGAGTTTTGGAGACACAGTTCAATCCAGAACACTGCATTAAAGCCTGGGAGGTGCTTTCTCCTTTTAATGCTTCTTTTTTATATGAAGAAAGTAACAAATTATGAAAGCCACTTAGTATCAATTACAGCGCAGTCAGGCAACTACTGATGTGTGAGTTCGTGCGCTGTGTGCCCACTTTTCTCTGATGACAGGCTCTGCATAACCACCCAAACCAAGTCTGAGTGGCATTCCAGGTGCTTCGCATGTGAGCTAGATATTTCCTATCACTTCATTCTTGTAGGAGTGAACTACGTAGCAAGTATTTTATGTCACAATTAAACTCTACTGGGCATCTTCTATAATGTTGTAATTCTCTGAGCAGGGTTCACCCTCACTATAAACACACACACACACACACACACACACACACACACATACACACACATATACACACACACATTTTACCTGTTGTATTTTAAGTCTTTTATTTAAAATTAGAAACTCATGAAAAGAAACTAGGTACTATATTTTGAACATACTTCAAGATCTGAAGAAATGCAAGCCTCACATTTTGATGCAATATTTCTTAGTTATTAGTGACAAAAATCCTAGTTAGGGCTTAAACACATCACGTGAGATTTCTAAGTACAGATTCAAACAAATCCTTGAAAATTACTCACAAAATGAGTGTTTATATCTGTGTATTATTTATCTGCTATATGGTGAGTTCCTAGGTATCTGGAAAGTGAATTCAGCAGAATAACAATGATTTAAAAATACAGTATCAATACCACGAACCCCAGGATCTTTGCACATGCTGAGGCTTATTCTGAGAATACACTCTTCTCTCTGCGTGACTAGCTCTATTCTATCTTCCAAGTCTAAACATATTTGCCTTCTAGAATCATCTCCAAGGTCATGCAGGGTATGCATCCATCACTTCACCTCCCTCATTATTCTGTACCACATATATAAAATGTTTATTCATAACAGTTTCACAGTCAAAAGCCATTTATAAAAACTATTATTTATACACTGCTTATTCAGAGGATGTATATGTGATAAGAGAATGCATATAATAATAAGGAAGTGCTCTATTTTATGAGCATTTGCAAATGACATTAGCAAATTATATCTTCACCAACATCAGTTATTTACAGCATAACCAGAGATTGCTTCTGCACATAAAAATCTGATTTTCTCGTTATCAGATTGAGTCACATCAGTGAGTTCGAACAGGCTTACCCTGGGGTAAGTACATATGGTCAGTTCAGACTCACATGTTAGAATTCTAGAAGTTGACTCCCCTAGAGAGTTCTTGAAACCCCCTCTGCCTAGAATCTCCCAGGCCATTGCCTGAGCTCCATGGCACGCCAGCTCCCTCCATCATTCACTCCCCTGCAATTTGCTGACAAGACCTGCTTTTCTTGGTTCCTGCTTATCCACTGCCAAGATCCAGCACTTCACTCTTAGTAGCTACTATAACTTTCTGAAGAACAGATGAATTAATTACACTTGTACTTCAAATGTGCTTAAAATGCATATTAATCATCTTGTCCCTTACAAGTCAACTTATTTTTTCCTCCTTCCTCATTGTATTAAAGACGTTCTCCTTATCACTGAGAAAGGCAATTGTGAAGTCATTTTTAGCACATCTATATCTTTTTCTAGTGCTCTCAATCCCTGCTCAAACAACATGATAGTTCATTGTCTTCAAAATAATCTCTCTCTATCCTATTCTTATAATCTCTGTCCTATTCTCACATTCATCACCTCTTCTATAGTGCTGTTCCTGGCTGTCCATTTAGAATAAAACCCCATCCTGTTCTTCATGCTACTTTATCTATTTCCAGCTCCACCACAAACAGTTTCCGTTTTAGATGTTCCCCGTACTCCCCGCCTCAGTGCGATACAGGTGCCCGTGGCTTTCCTCATGTTACCAAAGGCTAAGGAATCAGCTTAATTAGTATTCTCATGAAACACTCTCTTTTCAGTTTAAGCTCTTCACTTTTCTCCACTCTCTCTACTCTGAAATATCATATCAGTATTGCAATATATTTTATTTTAAAGGCATTTTAGTCCTTCTATATTTTTATACATTTTATATATTTAGAAGTGTCATAATGAATTGAGAGGAAATCCAGCACTGCTTTCTGGCTGCTCATGGGCTGTCCTTGTGCAAGGGTCTGAATTAGCGTCACTCAAGTAGACAAATGGGAATGTCTGGCTCAGGCTTGACATACAGTGGTTTGTAAAAGAAAAAAAAAAAAGCAACTATAATTCCTGATAACTTTAACCCACTCAGCTATAAACATCTCTTGGGTTTTGCTTAACTTAAATATTTTAAACTAGTGACATAGAGATGTGAATGATCTGCACTACAAAGGGCTGAACAAGCCAAATAAAGCAATTCATCATCAACATTTAAAACAGGTAAAAACTTCATACAATTTTTGCATCTTTTCAGTGGTAAGAAGCAGATCTGGAAATACCGTACAAATATTCTCAAAAAGCCAAGATTTCTGGAGCTGAGTGGCAACCGATCTACATATCACCCTCTACTGCTAAAGATCTCAGTTTCTGAACATCGTGTTGGAAATGAGCCTCGATTCCATGGAGAATTGGCTGGCTCCTGTGCTGGAGCAGGACAATTTTCCATATGAAACTGGAATAATGTGTTCAGAGAAAAAGAAAGTGAATAGCTGACAGTGACAGAGGTCATACAGCCTACATTACAGGGGCACCGCTGCACAAGTACAAGGCACTTTGAGCACCCACGGAAATTAACTAGAGTAATATAAGATACTGACTGAGCAAAACAGCATGGTTTTGATTCATATTTAAACTTAGCTATTTGAAAGTTCAATAAGAAAAAGCATGTTGGGAAAGTATTTAGTTTCCTCTCCCTCTTCTTCCTCCTCCCAATACTTTGCAAGTACAGAGGAAGGCAACTAACTTTATTGCGGAGATAACTTGCCAATAGTACCATGACTTATCATCAAAACTGGCAGACCCATAATGGCAAACACTGATAAAGCCAGCTAATAAAATGCAGTAAGTAAAAGAAACACCACTTCTGTGATATTCCTGTGAAGTCTAAGAGAAAACATCAGCAATACCTAAGTGAATACACATTTTACAAAATACTAACCTTTCACCTTTCAAAGTGTCCAAGTCTTAAAGTCAAGGAAAGACCAAGGTACTGCTGCAAATTTAAGACTAAAGAGATTCAGAGATGAAATTCAACAGGTGATTTTAAACGGAATCATTCCGCTGTAAAGAAGCCTATTTGAACAACTGGTGAAATCTGAAAAGCTTTTGAAGATAGAAACAGCAAAGAGGGCTTGCTGATTTTAATGGCTTTTGTGTGGTTGTATACAAAAATGTTCTTGTTTGTGAAGACTCAGACAGGCAACTTACTTTCAAATGACTCGGGAAAAATCCTTCGCATTGTGCTTGAACGCTGTATTTATTGTAAATGAAAAATAATAATGCCTAGATTTAAACACCATATGCGGCATATAGAAGGAAATAATAGCTGCCTAATTAAACAAAATCATTTGCTGATTTCACACTAGGAAACACAGAGGCATAAAAATTGACTCTGTACTCTCTTTCTGCTTCAGAATATATATCTAGTCATGCATTGTTTAAAGATGGGAATACATTCTGAGTAATGGTGTTTTAGGTGACTTTATCATTGTGTGAACATCATAGAGTGTAGTTCCACAAATATAGATGACATTGCTACTAGATGCCTGGGTTATATTTAGGGACCACCTTTTTATACACCGCTGTCATTGACCAATATAAATTGCTATGCAGCACATGAATATATATATATATATATATATATATATATATATACATGACTGAAAATTTAGAAAAAACAAATATATAATGATGGGCATATATATGCATGTGTGTATATATATTTTATTATCTTATGTGGTTTAATATTTCACACTTCAAGTAAAAGGCATATTCCTTTAAGGTATCTACCACCAGAAGTTTGCTCAAAATACTGAGCTTTTGAGAATTAACAGTCACCTGCTATAGGCTTTTCAAAGCTGGTGGGGCAAATTGTGATATCAAGAAGTAGCACAATGCCTGCAATTAAAAAAAATAAAAAATTATGCTGTTCAAAGAAATTGTCACAAATAGCAAAGCAAAGAGGATGATCCAGGAAAATTCATGAAATTTATATTCAACATAGGAGCTTTACAGCCCATTCTCTACCACACGCATCTATGAAATCATGGGCAAGCTGATGATATGAGTCCAGAGTTCATGTTTGGCAAAATAAAAATATAACCTGTCACAAAGTTTTTGTGAGTTGAAGTGATGTTATAAAAGCAAAGTTGATGGCCAAGGACTATTTGATTTGTTACTTTACTTTTTAAAATAAATGCTAATTATCCATAACCTTTCATTTCAATAATCTACTTGACAAACATACTGTGCTTTGCTCATGAATCTCTTTTCTTGAATTAGTGGAATGTCAAAATCGAGGATCACGCCGAGTGCGCCAGATGAATTATAAACAGATTGTCTCCTGGTGATGAAGGGCAGCTAATGGAGCGAGGAAACAAATGATCAGAACGGCAGGAACAGGAGGGAGGAGGAGATACATGCTAGTGTGTACCCCTAATCCTGAAACGTGAAGTTGTAACAACTAAGGAGAGAGCAGGGAAGAAAGACGACTAAAAAGGGCTGCATGCCTCCCGCAGCAGTTAGGCAGAAATTCAGTAAGGAAAACGAGACACGGGACGCACGCCGGGAAGATTCCACGCCCCACAGCACGTGGGTCCCACCCCCGTCTCACCCCCGTCTACAATGGTTGCAGCTTTACTGCCCACAGGGACCCCACTCGTCTCCTGAGACTTTCCCTCCGATCAGCATTCTGTGTGCTGCAGGCGTGAGGCACCATTTAGCTATTTCTCAGACGATGTTTCAAGAACCCAAGTGTCCTACTCACGGCATTGGTCCTGGGAAGGTCAAACTCACGACCTCTATGGCTCCTGCCACCTGAGTAGACCGACCTGGTCAGTCAAACAAGCCTGGCAGGTAAACAAGTGCTACGAATGTGCCAAACAGCACAGCAGGCCCTTTCTTGCACTGAAGCTGGTCCCAGATATAGTTGGATTCTGTACCGACAAAATCCCTGATTCACTTACATTTGAATTCATACTTCGTGGCTGGCCATTTGTGATCATCTGTGGCCAGAGCACAGCGAAATGCTTGCTCTCGTGACATGCTCACTCCCGTATGAGGTCAGAGAAAGGTGACTCTGTTCTCCTGCTTTAGCTCTCCCTCTACATACAAACATCCTCTCCACAACCAATCAAGTGACACTTCTTTACCCACGTGCTGTGTGTGTGTTCATGGTGACTATGCTCTTGGATGATCCCCAAATGTAAGGACATGCCGTTGCGTGCTATTATTCCTAAGTACAAGAAATCTGTAATGTGTCAATGGAAAAAAAAAATGTCTATGTCAGGCAAACGTTGTTCAGGCAAGAATTGTGGTGCTGTTGTCTGTGAATTTAACGTTAAAATGTGTCTTTTAATAGATATACACACAAAACATAGTTCTATATTGATTAGTTTATAGGAATGCTTTTGGCAGAAGATTGCAACGGAAGAAAGCTAATTGCTTCCTGGTTATGGACGCGAACTTTCTACAAATGACTTATAAATATTCCACTACTATTTACACCAGCATTATAGAAGACTTAATAGTGAATTCTAAAGGTTACCAGCCCCATGACCTATAAAATTTATTATATTTTTACCATATAAAAATGAATCTCTAAAATGCTTTCTAATTTAATCTAGACTTCATATTCCTAGAATGAGTTAAAACCTATTCATGATATTTTTAGGGATTCAATGTAGAATATGAATAATTCTTTGTCAACAATATATTTGAGGATTAGATGTTCTCTAAAGTAGGTAATTTCTCTTATATAAAACTTTTAAAAATTCAAGTACATTGCCTATATTCTAATTATTATTTCCATTAATTAATATTTACAGTTTGTATAAATATTCATGCAATAGAGAAAAGTCATTCAATCAGAGTTGAAAAATGCTTTAGATGATTTGGAAAATGTCAAGGGAGCATCTGCTTTCTTCTAAGTTCTCTTTCTAGTGGATATTTTCTGAGCACATGACCCATCACTCCAGTCTCATTCACTTTGCCTCCATTTTTCCGTCTATGCCAAATATCCCTCTGACTTCTCTCTTGCAGGCACATGGCATTTGATTTAGGGCCCATTTAGAAAATCAAGAATAATCTCCTCATCTCTAGATCCTTAATTGAATTATCTGTGAATATTCATTTCCAATAATGTAAAATTCACATATTCCTAAATTAGGACTTACCTTTAAAAGGACCACCATTCAACCCAATACAATTTTCTTTTCAATCCATTCCATGTTCAAAATACACTTATACCAATACCCCCAAAGGCATAAATTCATAAATTCTAAGCTATATAATTGTATTGTTAGACACCAGATATTAACTAAATCAACCACATAGACATAAAACTATAATAAGACATTATATATCACTAGGGCCATATTAAAACTGAGTATTAAAAGAAGCTCATTTTACCTTTAGAAGGACTAAGAGAGAAGTTTAATAATTATAAGGTAATTCATTTGAAAAGTTAATATGACAATCCTGAAGGTGGATGCACCAGAGTTTCAAAATGTATAGCATCCTAAATTGATACAACTGAAAGGAAAAATATACATGTTCACATTATAGTTGGGAACATCAACATCCCTTTTAAAAATAGTACTAATAGACAGAAAATCAGCAGTGTTTTGCACTCAATTTGGGACATAATATCTATATATAACTATCTATCTAGCTATCTATGTATATATAGGCATATATACGTATCTATGTGTGTAGGATTATTTGTGTATATAGATGTCTGTGATCTGACAGAAAAAGAGACGGAAGCAAGGAAGGAAGGAAATAATATAAAGATTTCTGAAATAATAATTGCCAAAATATTTAGAGTAATTAAGTCTGAAGACAGCAATATAATATTTATTCTACTCATTATAAATCTTTTTATAATTTGAACAATGTATGATAATCATGCTTTTGTATAAAATCAGAATGAAGGTAATGTTATTTCCTTTTGAAAAGTACGACTGTTAGTTGACCTCTACTGATATTATCTAATCTAATAGTACCTTTAAAGTGTTGAAAGTGATCTTTTTCCTATGTCAAATTTCAAATAAGAATGATTTTGTAAAGAAAATAATAATACATATAATAAATTTTTGAAATAAACAGATGTGTATAGTACTTATATGCTGACTATCCACATTCCTTGGAAATGCATTTCTTGTAAATATCTTGTAAAGATATTTGTCATGTATATTAACATACTTAGCACCCACTTCACTGTGTAACATTTCATCAAATATAGAACACAAATATCTTTAAACAATATACCATGGTTATTTTAAGTACGTGTTTTCCTTTCTCTTTTTATATAATTCAAGAAAAACCTAATTACTTAAATGAAAGTTGAAAGTTCCTGAAAACTTAGAAAGCCCATGCTCTTTGGACTGACATGGAAGTTTACCTATTAAAACAATTTTAGTTGAATAATCTAAACATATTAATCCTATATTATGAAAAAGAATTGCTTGTCATACTAGAGGGTTAAAACTAAAAATGTATAATGCTAATTTTATGTGGGAATGCTTATGCTCCTATAAAGTGAAATTTGGGAATTGTAAGACATATTCATTTTTACTAATAAGCCAGTTAAGGCCACTGTGGGCTGAGACTGTTTTTGTTTAAATTTAGCACATTTTATATTGTTTGAAGTTTTTATACAGTAGTCTCCCCTCGTCCAGTTTAGCTTTCCACAATCGAGAATGAGTCAGTCAACAGTGGTCCAAAAACATTATGCACAGTAAGATACTTTGAGAGAGAAAATTATGTATGTAGCTTTTATTATAGCATATAGTTTTAATTATTATATTTTATTATCACTGCTGTTAATCTCTTACTGTTCCTAATTGTTAAACTTTATGAAGGGTATGCTTATATAGGGAAAAAAAACATCGCATATGTAGGTTTAAGTACTATATGTTATTTCACACGCCTACTGGGGATCTTCAAACATATCCCCACAGATAAGGGGAGGACTACTATAGTGCTATTCATTATCTCTGGACTTAAAATAAGATCACTCAGGACTATATGATTCATATAACCACTACAAAAGTCAGAACAAAAAAATTCTGTTAATCCAAAAATCCCTATTTGCCATTTATAGCCACATCAAGTCCTCCTTTCCTTCACAACACGACAACCACTAAATGTCAACACCAGTAGACTCTAATAAGGTGTGTGTGTGTGTGTGTGTGTGTGTAGTCAAATACATAGAGCGATCACTAAATGCACTATAGAAAGTGATATACTCAGAACGTCACAGATAAAACAGAATTCCAAAAATTGTTTAAGTGACATGCATTCTAGTCGGGAGAATGCAACAGAGAAATAATGAATGGAAAACCGGGAAAAAAATTTAATGGTACACTTCGATCCCAATATATCACTAATTACATGAAGCAAAAATGGCCCAAGTACCTCCATTAAAATAAAGCGACTGGCAGAGTGGATCAAACACACAACTATTAACCCACTATATACAAAACTTGTTTCAAATATAGAAATATAGTTAAGTTGAAAGGACACAGGTTCAAGGGATATACCAAAAGACACCAATCAAAAGAAAACATGACATTCTAGCAAACTAATTTTAATTGCTGGGAGGCAGTAAGATTTCCAGAGCTATGAACCATTTTCCCAGCAAGGGACTGGACACTGTGCTTCTTGCCATGGTGAAACAGAAGCTCTGTCATATGAGCTGTTAGCAGCTTGCATGGTCATGACACTCGCGTTGCATGGGTCACTTTGGGAGGCTGGGAGACTAAGTGACCATTTATAAATGTAAAGAACTTACTTGGTTCCTTGGCGCCACATTCATCCCCAGGGAGATTTTAACCAAGTGTGACAGCCATAAACTTGACTTGATTCTTGCTGCCAGGCTGGAATTAATTGCTTTCATCTCTCAACCACCTTCTCTAATTTATGACTTATTACTTAAAGTCCTGAAGCAGTTGTCCTCCCCAGCCCTGCAAAACCTTCTCTTTCCTGCTCTATGCTCTTTAATTCCCATCAGTTACTCTTTGAGCTCATCTTCTTCAAATAAATGCTTGACTAAAGCAGATAAAAGTATCCGACACAAATGACCGATGTCCATTTGTTTCAGGATCTATCTCCCATGCTCGCACCAGAGGTGCGCTGTTCTGCACCTTAGTCGCCAAGGTGTTGCTATGACGGGACACGAGCGCCAGGAGCACATCAGTCTCCGTGCCAACGTCCGCCTGCGCCAGGGCAGGCTATGATGAGAAACCGTGCCCCAATCTAACAGTGACAACAAGACGTCCATTTCTCCTACCTATGACACGCAAAATGTGGTTGAGAGAAGAGTCTGGGCTGCCGACACTCATGGGACCGGCTGGCGCAGGTGGGCTGCTCCGCAGCCGCACCGCGTGGTGCCCTCCGCCTGCTCAGGACACGCTGCTCCTGCAGATGCTACTGCGGACACTAGATGCATTCTCTGCTGTGTGCACCACAGCACACAGAAAACGCTGGAAATAATTACTGCTGACCGAGTGCTAAGAAAATCAGATCAAAACAAAAAAATAAATAAATAAAACACTGAAATCACTCCCTTCAAATGCTAAAGTTGCTTATAATGTGTTGATGAAAACAACTGCTTACATTTACCCAAATAAAAGCAGAATTTTTGTTCCTATTTTCCTGCTAGCTTTAGGCTATATAATAAATGTATTTACAAATCTATCATACATATCATACATATAATACAACCATGTATGACTCACCTGTTAAATTCCAAATAAACTATTATAGGCACTATAAACATATGAAGCAAAGTAGTACTTAAGCATTATTTCACAAGAGAAAACAATGCTCTGTGTGTGTGTGTGTGTGTGTGTGTGTGTGTGTGTGTGTATTCTCAAGTTTCTAAAGCCTTTAAATTATAAACGCTATTTGGTTTATTATGAATATAGGGTAAGCCATACCCTGGTGGAGTACCAGTTGAGTATGCCGCCTCAGGTCGGGCATAGTCCATACGTATCACAAAGGCTTGGATTTGCATGCTGGAGCCAGATGGAATAACCAAGATGAACAACTAAATAAACATACTTTTTTCTCCTCTGTCTTCCTATCTGCCAGTCTACTCATCTTCATCCCTGCCTGCCCTCTTCCATTAAAATGAAAAACAAAGAAAGAGAGAGGAAGGAAGGAAAGAAGGAAGGAAAGGAGGAAGGGATGGAAGGAGGGAGACTCTAAAAACCTGGCCAGAATAGTTAAATAAAACAACTTTCTAGAGAAGACACACAAATGGCCCACAGACACATGAAAAAAATGCTCTACAACAATCAACATCTGAGAAATTAGGAAAAAATTCCAAATGAGTTATCACATCACATCAAGGAGAATGGACTATATCAGAAAGATTAAAAACAAAAGGCACTGGAGAGTGTGGAGAAAGGCAAACATTCTACACTGTTAAGAGGAATGCATTTAATACAACCTCTCTGGACAGCAGTGTGGATCCAGACAGTCCACATACCCAGAGAACACAAAAACTCTACTCAGAAAACAAGTATCTGCACCTCAATGTTCAGAGAAGCACAGTGCACAATAGCCGAGGCACAGAAACAGCCTAAATACGCATCAACAGGTGATGGGATAAAGACACTGTAGTAGATCTACTCAGTGAAATTCTAGGCAATTATTTAAAAAGAGAAAATCATGCCCTTTGCAACAAACAAGATGCAACGTGGAGGGGGCAGGATCATTTTAAGGGAAATAAACCATTAATAAAAAAGAGAAATATAGGATTGTTTCATTTATATGTGGAATATGAAGAAACAAGACAAATGAACAAATAAATCTCAACAAAATTCACAGAACACAAGACCATGTCCCAAAGGCGGGTAGAAGGAAGGACGGAACAGGATGGTGGCAAAGGGCATGAGAACTGGTGGGGAGTGTGTGTGAAATACACACAAACGGAAGTGTTATTTCAATATTCTAAAATAAGTATAGCAATGCAAGCAAAGAAATAATAAAGCTGTTCTTTAAAAAAAAGAAAGTACAGTAAGTATAGTATAGTAATTATATAATTATTTCAGGAAGACTAATCCTGAAATTAAGGGAAAATCATTAAATAAATCAAGGTTACCATTTCATCATTTTTTTCTCACTTTTCCTACTAAATGCTATTCTCCCTTTCTACTCCTTCTAGCAAGATCCCTCAGAAACATATTCGATTGTCCAAGGAAATTGCTAGGAACTATCAAGGATTACTTCCCTGCAGAGATCTATATTTAATTTCCTTTACTTTTACACCAAAACATAGCGAAAAAATTCCAATTCCCAATTTCTGATATAAAAACACAAGAACTTGAACAATCACTATGCAATTACTGCAAAAATTGTTTATATGTTAATTTAAAAATCTCTATTAGGAGAAAATTGATCATAAATATAAAATGAATAAATACGCAGGTTTTCTAAACCTAAAGAAGTCATCAGGAGTCTGTGTAGAGTACCAGGGAAGATAACTCTGCCTAAGAAAGATCAAATAAAGATAATAAAGGAAATTAACTTTTTTGTTTAAAGGAGAGATGCAGGCAAGAGTGAAGGTGACTGGGCAGGCAGGAAGGAGCGGGTAAGAAGCATTTTATTTCTGTTTAGTTGTTCACACTGCTTGTTTTCCCCTGGGACCCAAGCCTCAAACCAGGGGTATGTGGCCTTGGGCTCCTTTGCAGGGGCCATGAGGAAATGAACTTCATTAAGCAAGTTACTTTCACACAGATTCTCTTATTAACTTTTCATAGATGTATTACCACCAAAGGACAAATGAGTAAATTGAAAATTAGTAATTTTGTACAACATAATGAGTAGACTTAACATATTATAGAAAAACTATTCAAAAGTTTTAAACTTTTATTGCTAATCCAACATATTTTCTTTCATAGTTAAACAGAGGATATTTTACAGCAAATAACTCAGATCATAATATGCACTAACACCCTCTTAAACTTTAGCCAGTAGAAAAAATATTTTTATGTGAATAACTTTTATAATGAAAGTTGTATTAGTTTTCTGTTAGTATTACCAAACAGTCCATCACTTAAAACAACACAAGTCCCTGTCTGACAGTTTTCTAGGTCAAAAGTCCAGTGTACTTAGCTGATTTCTCTGCTTATGTCTCACAAGGCCAAAATCAGGGGTTCAACAGAGCTGTGTTCCTCCCTGGAGGCCTCAGGAGAATTTGTTTCCAGGCCCATTCAGGTTACTGGCAAAATTCAGTGCCAGTGGTTGAGGTCTTGTGTCCTGGCTAGCTATCACCTGAGGTCCTCCTCAGCAGTGGAATGCTTTTCACCAAGCCCTCCCTCTTCCTCCTGCTCATCTGCATCACTCCTCACTTCTGGGGAGAGGTCCACTCCATGCATAAGGGCTCCTGAGATCAGACACACAGATATCCAAGAGAATCAATCCAACTCCCAGTCCATTGTCTTAATCACATCTGCAATGTCCCTTTGATATGTATTCCATATTATTAGGTTTCAAGTTTTAGGACAGGAATATTTACAGAGGAGATATATTTATTCCAATCTAAGAAATGTCATTGACATTCTGAAAAGCCTACCTTGTGAATAGTGAGATTTTGTTCACATTGAAAAAAATTGTCATTCAGAATTACTCCAATTCTCTCTCTATGATAGCATACTATTACTATATCTTTTGAATACTGTCTTAAATAAGTTGTCCTAATTACAACCTGAACTCATTTAAGTGAATTCAAAAATAGTTTGGAATTTGCTAAAAATGTTCAAAATAGGCTTGACTATATGTTATTGCAATGAGTTCTTTTATTTGCTAATTTCTATTCTGGGTCACAAATATTACAGCAACTATTTTTTTCCTTCCAAGTATGTTCCTCCAGATTTTGTATATAGACATTTTAAAGGATAGGATTTGATTAGTACTGTATTATGATTTCTTTAAATGTAAATTTTAACATAATTTCTATTTAGCCTGAATGAGAGATTCATATGTCAAGAAAGTTACCCATCTTCATTCTATAAATATAAATGAATAATACAACTAATAGAATGAATGCCAGAAGATGTTGCTTTCAAAAACAGTAGATTACTAATTGACCTTTTCCTATATTTACCATACTATTTATCATTTCAGCAGTTAGCTATCTTTCTGACAAGTGAATTTCTTCAAAATGTGTGTGACATTTAACTGGATAGAGTTATTTGCCATTGAATAATGCAATGTCATTTCTTATTGCTTCAATTTAAATGGCTGATCTAATTTTTATTTGCAATATACAATTTAGATGACTTATATTGGTTAATGTCTAAATACTTAAAAAAAATAGATGAATGTGCTTTTCGCTTGTCAACAAAATAAAATGGGTCATATGGGATTGAGATTAAACAGCTGATTACATCCCATGATAGAATACAATTGCTTTATCCTCTCCTTTCCAGCTGGCTATTCTCTTTTACTCTGCGTTTTCCAGAGACTAAACTACTCCAGATCTACAATAACTTCCTAAAATTGTCAGTTGAACTCCTTGTATTGATATCATGATCTTCGTTGCTTTTTTCTAAGACCCAGCATTCATAATTAACTCCTCCTTTAACCCGCATTTAAACAGAACCTCCTTTACTAGACTCGCAGTACAAATGATTCTCAGGGTCTATAAGAGACATTTTTGTATTTTTTCTATTTTACTGGCTATAATGCTCATAGTTTATTAACAAATTTATATCAATACATAGGTAATCTATTTATACTGATCAGCTCCTATGGACACTAGCCTCTTCAGTACATTTCCACAGCTTATACAGTACTTTTGCAGAGATAACACCTTACTTTTCTAATTTACCTGCCATCAAATATAGTTTAGAAAATTTTGAAATTGTAAATAATTTGCCACCGTATTGAGAGTGTGAGTGTTTGTGAGAGATATTGTTGGGTACATTTCATTAACAGGTTTTGTCCTGCACAGAGAATGATGAGAATATGCAACATAAGATCTCACCATGTGTGATACTAATATATGTATTTCCCCTTTTCTATCTGGCTTATATGTACCAATATGCAGAATCAAGCTATATTCTCTGATGACAACGTTTTTCTCTCTTGGGAGAGTGATTATACAAACCGCTCTAGAACACCAGACGATCTGTGGTTGTTAATATGAAATCTGCCTACAACTGCCAACTTGGGGTTACCATTTGTCCACCTTTAGTCTTCAGTCCACCCAGTCACGTGCAGCACAAATAACCTTGGAATTCCTATGAGTTCATCCCATGTTTGTTTTTTTTTAATATTAGTGAACGCATATAGTCACATAGAGAGAGAAAAATATAATTTTATAAGGTCTCACCTTCCTACACAAAGATGGTAATTGCCTTGCAAAATAAATATGTATGTGTACTTCTTGGACCTCAAAAACATATAAATAGTAAGATAAATTGCTAACGTTGAGTTGCAAAGCTATTTCTGATTTTCTGGGTGTCAAAATGAAAAGAAAAGGCCTACAATATTTAGTGGCTGCAGAGTAGACTTAGATCCATAGATAAAGATATAGAGAGAATATGAATAAATGTGTGTATATATACATATATATATACATTCATGCATATGATGGATTGACATCCACTTCATTATTTTTATCTTGTGATTATATCATTTTAGGCTAGCAGGAATACCATACAATTTTGCATTTTTATTTCCTTTATAATCTTTATAATCATTAAAATATTTTAATACTTTATAATCTGGCTCTCTTTTTACTTTATTTACATTGGCTACTTCTGTTTTTATTCTGAATTTATAGGTTCCCTTAACCCATTAGGAATACCAAATATTCATTAAAAGATGAAAATATATCTTTCAGTTAGTCAACTTTGGCTTTATGTTTCTTAGGATGTTACTCCTAGAAAATGCATTTTTATATTCTATGTTGTCAAATGTATCTATTTGTTTTTCAGTGTCTTCAAGTGAATAAAAGTTATGGCTGGGAAAAGTTTCCCTGTTCCAAGGTTGTAAACGATTTCACTTTCTTTCCTTTTAACTTTTTTTTTTTTAATTAATTTTCAGTAATCTTATTTTGAGTACTTGTATGATTATTTTTTTAAATTCTGGTCCAGTCGAGATTTCTCCTGGTAGATCTGGAAAGAGGTGTACATGTTTTCCTAAAACGCGCCACGTTTAACTGCGCCCAACCTTCTCAGTGCAGAGCTGGTCACGTATGTGTGAGAGAGCAAGACCTGGTGGGGAATGGAGTCTTTCCTACAGGATGCAATGTGTATTTATCTGGATCTGCAAATTCTAGTATTTCTCCTTTAGTCAGAATACTATAGGACTGTGAACTAATAGGTGGAAGAGAAAGCAACTCCTCTCACTTGTACTTTTAGACACTCCGAGGGGCTCAATGTAAATCAGTTTCCATTTTGACCATCACCCCTAATCTTTTCCACCCAGAATTGAACAAACCTACTATCCATCATGATACGGTCTACATGGCTACTGCTGATGATTTTCATTTCTATCAAATTCATACTCAGAGAAAGTTAAACTCTGGACTTTCCGAATGGACAGAACACTCTCACAGCCAAGGTCTGGATGAATTTCCTTTATATATTTATCCTCGTCCATAGATCACCACATTGTTCACGCCATCGATTTCCAATAACACAGTTTTCCATGCAGTACTGGTCACCCAGCCCAGAAGCATCATCAAGATGGCCTTCATATAACATTCAGCAAAGATATCACAAGTGAAATGATCCATTTTTTAATTTTATAAGCAGTCTATGAAACCATTTCCATAGATATTTGACTCTCAGGTTCTCATTCCTAGAAGTCTGCTTACTTCCACAACTCCAGGGTAGGGTTAGATGGATGCGAACTCATGTTTCACACCCATTAGCCTGCCAATGCTCAAGGGTCTTGCCTCGCTCTCCTCAGGAAGCTCACAGCCTTGGGCATATCACCACCCCGCTCAGGGGCCCAGAGCACCAGTGGAAGGATCACACCTTTCCATGTGATTCTGACTTGACAACTTCAATGGCTCTGGCAGGACAGATGCCAAGGTACAAGTCAGCAGCCCATACAAAGATGGCCTCCTGGTGTGCAGACCATACCAGTCATCTTGACTCCAAGCCTATTCAGACCCACATTACGTTCCACTAACTTCTTTGCATAAAGAAAATAAGAAGATAAAGAACAATAAGGAAACATTTAAAACAAGCTAACTATATATACTCTGAAAGGAATTTAATATAGAACAACCTGAAAGCAATATTGCACATTTATGCTGACTTCAGATATCATAACATTAAACAAAAGGGGGAGAAAAGAAAACAAAAATATACTCTACCACTGACCAAAAGGTTTCTAGCAAGTGAAACGGCTGGATTTGTTTGCTTTTTTCTGTATAGGCATAAACTCAAAGAAATCCTCCCAAAGTTGAGGGAATTTCTACCTGTTTCAGGTGTATTTTACCTTCAGGCTAACCTTTCAATTGCTTCCCTATTCGCCCACAAGGTAATGTATGATGATTCTATTATGTTGGTCATATGTTACTTTTCTGGCTTTCATCTCAAGAATTATAAAAGGGAGCAAAACTTGGAAGGTCATTCACATAAAAAAATTGTGCAAGTATTATTGCCAAATTTTTCAGACTTTTAGGGTGAATGACAAAAATTACAGTTATTTTAATTTGGTGAAAAGTGAAAGTTAAGGGCAGATTTGAATTTTCTTCATTTCCCCTCTATAATTTTACTAAATCCATACATATATCTATCCTATGTTGTTTATCTTTAATGAAAGCTGAATAACAACACAGACTTCTCCTGAAGTGCTGTGAAGAATAATTAAGAGAAAGAACTCCCTGAAGAAGAACAATGCAGTCCAGATTCCCAGCTAGAGTTACACAAACACTGTGGAAGGAATGCATATAAATCTATCACACACGTCTGACACTGGACAACACAGCCCTCTGGGAGGATGCGGGAGATTTATTGCCCAATTGTTGTGTTGTAATGTAGTTCATTCAGTGTTTTTCACGTCTCAGTAGTTTTGCCTGCAAAGATTTTTTTAACCATAATTTCTCATCCATTATCATTAACAAATTTCTAAGCCATGACCAAGGTCTTCTAAATTGGCTGTTTATTACATCATTCACTCAAGTTATGGACAATACTTTTATTACTTTAAAATCTACTGCAGCTAAGTTCATACAATGGCTTTAAGCCCTCAGTGTTTCACTTTCTTTAGTTCTTTCTTTCATTAAACTGCACTAGTTCCCTCTTTTGTGTGTTATTATTCTTAGTGGTCTTCAGATTTCAGAACTGACAGATGAAATTTATAAAATGTTACAATTAGCAGATATTCTGTATAAAGGAAATTTTACCTTAAGATTCACTGTCTGTAAATGATTCAAAACACTGCTACTACTAATTAATACTAAAAACAATACAACTTTGGCTCTATTTTTACATTTTTTTCCTCAGTTTCTAATGAATATATACACATGCATACACATATATATATATGTGTGTATATGTATACATATGTGTACATATACATAATGTCTCCAGAAAAAAAGCAGTATTTAATGTGAAGATTTTACTTACTGATTCCTTGGTGACATCACTAGTAATAGAAAACAACTGCTTAAAGAGGTACAGGATAAATCTAGAAACTGGAATACAGCAGTCAGAAATGAGCACTAATTTCATGACAAAAAAAAAAAAAAGATATATATTTGAGATTCCTCTCTGTAATGGTAACTTTCTTATTTTTGTGTCTTTGTATACATATTATACTTAAAATACTCAAAAGTCTCTGATAATAACTATGGAAAAGAAGACTGAAATAAATTTAAGATTTTCAAAAGATGTATTAAAACATGTAACCACTTCTACAGTGGAATACGAGTATATCTGTACCCACTCTATCTTTCACTTCATTATTTCCTATGTGGCAACTAGAAGGATGGAAACTCTTTCCTACAATCATGCAGAAGAGATGTACCATGTCTTGTGTGTAAGAAAAGTAACATGGCCTAAGGCTTAGGAAAGGGGTAATTGCTTAATTTGAGAGAGACGTGAGCACACAGACGTCTTGGAGATCTGACCCATGGTTGAGTAAATTGAAGATACCACTTCGCTGGCTACCAAGGACTGACTCAGCAGGAACTCTGTCACGTGTGTCACTAGAGCAGGCAGAGCTAGACCTCGTGGAACAAAGATGAAAGCCAGGTAATTCTTATTTTCAAGTATTTTCTGATCTGAGAGTTCACAACTTAGATCTTGCATAGAATACTTTAGTATATAAGAGAGAATAAGAGCTGCAAATAAGAATGTGTTTTTAATTTTCTATTGATATAGGTGAAATCAGGAAACATTTTTGATAAACTTCAAGAGACCTTGAAAAAGGAGCAAGATTTTGCAGGAAAAAAGACCTTCAAGGAGGAAGAATCAGTAAAAATAAGAACAAAGGATACTGTCTAGAAAGAAATGTGGTCACAGGCATCCAACACAGCAGCATCCTACATAGTGACTATGGATACAGTGCTTGGGAAATGGACTTTTTTAATTATTTTCAAATTAAATTGATATAATTAAAGTTACCAAAGACCTACCATGAAATATCTCTTTTTCTATAACCCAAGGCAGTGAATCAAGTCACAAGATTTTTATACAGCTTTCCAAATACGGTCAATGTGCACAAAAGCAGACAAAATAATTACTGTTATTTTAACTTTTACATAAATCAGTCTATGAACAGTAACATAAGATATATTATTCTCCCTTGTGAATTTAAACATAATATTTCTCTGAGATTGTTCCTTATCTGTGACAGTCTACATAAATTTATGTGAGATGAAAGTTGAGTGGACTACTTTCAGCAATTTAATGAGTTATAATCTGATTACAAACAGCTGTAGAGTAAATTTATGACCAGAATCATCTCATGGAGCCATCTCATGTAGACTACTTTCTACACAGTGGTGAAAGGAAGAAGCACATAAGACAATGGCTCAAAAAGCTATTTTAGAAGGCAGCAAATTATAAAAAAAAATAAATCGGTTTTTATAACAGAAAAGCTTCTATTCAATTCCAAATCCCAACACTTATTAAATCCACAATTTAGGAATAATTATGTTTCTTGAGCTGCAGTTCCACATGTGTACCACCGAGAATAATAACTCATTCACAGGATCTTTGCAATGTTCAAAAATATATTTGGTTTCTGGCCCATAATATGCATTTTTATGGCATTTTGCTATTATTCACTAATCAGCCATGATTTCCAAAGATAAGTCTAGTGTCGTCATTGCTAGTAAGGTCTCTTTATCATAGATGCATTACGCTAGTGTTTACCATTTTATTGTTTTATTGTTTTACACAATCATTATTATGAGCTCTATAGAGCAGAATATAGGATTAATGATTTCATCAGGGTAATTCTGGCTCTCGGAATAAGCAAACTCCAAATGATAGTAACTTTACCAAGAATTTTTCACTTTTGAAATAGGCCCGTGCAGCCCAATGCTCCTGATGAATGGGTGACATTTCTCCACAGAGTGTAGATTCAAGTCCCTATTATCTTCTGACTCCCCAGTTCTCTAGGGCTTAGAGTTTACCACTTCCAGAACTGCAAGCAAGTGGTGGAGAAGACCCATTTGCTCCCTCAATGCTATCATCAGAAAGGAAGAGTCTTTGTCAAGGAAAACTCATTATTTCTGTACATATTTTACCTGCCTACAAATGTATGTGAACAATTAGTTGCCTTTCAATGCCAGCTCTGAACTCTGGAATGAGGACTATAAATTGTGGTCAATAGCTCACCATTTTGGCCACATTTGTCTAATATATGTCGTTCACAAATGAGGAAATTTAAGACCCAGCAAGTGTTGGTTCCCCAGAGATATTTATTGTTGTCTTATGCTTCTTGCACTTCGTGTTATTTAGTAATAAATGGGTAGAGTTTCATTAAACTGGGGACAGTGTGAAAGGAAAACATGTTAGATTATTGTCCCAGGAAAAAAATGTTGGCCCATATATTTATACTTAATTATAGGATAGGAGTTTCATTTTCCTTTTTAAAATAATTATGCTGTATTAAAGAATTATCATAAAATATAGCACTGTTAATAAGATTTATGACTTTGGTGCTGAGTCTTCATTTAGGAATTTAGCGCTTCAGCTGCATACATCATGATAATGAAAAAGCATTATTCTGCTTTCTGCTACCTGCAGAATAAACAGTGGAAAAATGGGAACTGCCGCTGCTGTGTGAGCCACAGTCTCACTCTGCAGAATACCTTCTACATGGAAGATGCAAAACATTATTAAAATTGCATCTGTAAAACTTGTTCTAAAGTTCCCCATTTTAATCAGCACAGATATTTTTTTTAAGCATCTATTTGAAGGCCCTTGCATCTATACTCAGTTACTAAGGCAATAAGAAAATTACACTCTACATGCACAAGATATTGCCAAATTTTTCAATGAAGATACTGTGAAACTATTCAAAAAAACATGATTTAGAAAAAACTTCTATATAGATGTATCATTTATTGGTATCTCATCGTTTTATGGACTCGATTGTTCACCAAGAAGAGGGCATTGTTCTCAATCCTGGCTGAATAAATGAAGATAGAATATCGTATTATACAGAAAAAAGATGTGTTCATTCACCCACTAACTGAACCCCCATGTGCCAGGTCCTGTTCTGGCCACCAGAGATAAAACAAGGAACAAAATTCACACATTCTCTGCCTGTCTGTTTTCCCTTTACGAATCCAGAACCCTTTCTTTAAGGGGCACGCTAAGAAATATTACGCACAATCGGGAGTCTCTCTGAGGGATGAATTTGTGTAGGTTACCAGCTTCACGTATCAGAACTCTGACAACGTGTGAAGGGAGAACGCAGATGGACACTAACTGGGGCAAGAAGCAATTCTAGCAGAGGGGTTCTACTAATCAGTGAGGACAAATCCTGGCAAGAGAGCCAGAAGGGAGGTGAAGCAGGCTTGTGAGACAGGCTCTTAGAAAGTATCTCAGACATTCTATACTTACAAGTACTTGAACTCTGAGAAATGCTTATCATGAACTTTTAGAAGATTGTAGGACATTGATTGTAGGTCTTCTGGTTCTAATTTAACAGTTGCTGAATATGAAATTTTAAAATTATTTTTCTTTGCAGAAATAATCTGATACAGGGTGGGTAATATATTTAGTAGTTAATGGTGCTAAGCTTCTGGCGAAGAATGTAGTCATGATTTGTATTATATATCTATAGAGTAACCTTGGAATTCTGAGTCTGAAGTTACACATAGTTGGTCATAACTCACAAGTTTTAGACCATTTAAAATAAAATAATAATTTAGCCAAATAAATTATGGGGATTTGAGTCAGATACTAAAGTTGATAACACGGATTTAATATATATTTTAGTAAGTGGAAGACTGCTTGATTGAAAGATAATACAATGTCCATAAAATTCATGGTAAGGATAAAAAATCCTTCCGTGTCTTGGCTTACACTTAATATATAAAAATGAAAAATCTTTCATGAATAAAAAGTTCATAAATTGCATTAATACATTATGCTGTTGCTTTTATATTCTATTCCATGGTTCACTGGTAAACCATTTAAGTCAATATGCCTATGTGGATAAAGAGTACAAGCTATATTTAATTATAAATGAGCACAGATACTGAAAATATCCATTCGTCCGACTGAGGGCTCTACTGCGACAGGGGTCTACAAGTTATATTGTGGCTCTGACTTCCCGTGTCCACAGCAATGCTCTGCAGCCTCTGGGACTTCTCGGGTGAAGCAGAGGGTGGCGTCACCGCAGGAGGGAGCGCTGCAGTGATGTAGATTGCATTCTTTCTTTTTCAAGTGTGGGCCACAAATTAGCATCTGCATCACCTGGGAGCACATTAGAATCAGAATGTAATTTTTAACAAGATCCCTAGGTGACTCTTGGCCATTAAAATTGGAGAGGCCCCCATCTGCTCCCTGCCACAGCCTCCTTCCTGCTTCTTCCTGGCTCACGGGACCCAGACCTTGTTTACATTTTGGGTGGTCATGTTAATCACAGTCATTTCCAGGCCGCAGGCAACAAAGGTTGATTAGACTAAGTCAAGCATGATAATTTAATTTCCCCTTCCTCCGACTGTGTAAGTGCAGGCATGTGATGCAGTCCTAAACAAACTGTCATTCTGAAACCCCAAGGGGGAACAACTCTCAAAAAAAGTTCACACAGGAAGGACTCAGCTACTGCTCTTTTGCATTGGTTATTTTTTTCTATATGCAATGTTTGCAACGGCTCCTGCCCTTCGGGGACTGCGCAGACATTGCAGAGAAGTTGACTGGAGTCTCAGAATCTAGAGTTTATCCAACCAACCCAAGAACTCGCTGTAGGACAGTATTCTTGGTAATCAGATAATGAGCCCCTTCTTGTTGACTGGCCTTCGGTCTATCTGTTCCTTAGGCTAACTTAAAATAATCACTGGGATCAATAACTATGCTAACCACATTACTGATCTTTAAATTTCCACCTTCCAATCCACGGATGAAATAATTTCTAACTAATTACAGTCAGATGAGGAGAGAAGTTCTTGAAGGAACAGCAGCCCCTAACTCAGAAGAATTACTAACCCAATTCTGAGCGAAGCAGAAATTCAATTTAAATTTCCCTATGTGGATTTTCCTGCTACTTAATATTAAATTTATTGTTTTTCTATATTCTGTTCTATCACCTTGGTGGTAAGGGGGGCAAGAATCACAAAACAGTAGCCCAAATTTGGAGCTTGTTACTTTCTATTGAATACCTTTTTTTCTGTTTTCAGTGACTTCCTAAAGAGCTCATAATAATTTAATTATCGCAACATTTGACTTTTTATAAAAATAACTTGGGGAAAATTCAATTTAAGAGCAAACTAGGCATATCTTCTACTGCCCACAGGTGAGTAAGATTTCTCATTAATGTGTTTTCATTAGGTATCTGTTCATTAGCCATGTAGATTAAAGATGCCATCTGACAGCTCTGATCTCATACATTGTACTTTAGGACATAAATTTTATTCAGAAAAACATTATAAAATTTTTAGCATACTAAGTCATTATATTTTCATTCTTTTTACGTATGTTATTTCTCTGGTTAAGATAGTTGCTATTTATAAAAGTGTGGCAGATAGCATTTACCAAAATTTACGACAGGATTGTTTCTAGTCCCAAATGCTACTTTAGAACACGGGCACTTCCCTTCAAGAGATGCAGTGCATTTCCTACTCCCCTGACCCTGGGTGTGCCTGTGGCTCCTTCCTGGAGGAGCAGCGCATACTCTGATTTCTGAGGTCAGTAGAAGGACAAGGCTTCTGATGACTCTCTCCCTTTCTTGGGATGCTTATCACAGAAGCTTAGTCACTTCCTATGAGGAAGCCCATGGAGGGACCACGGGTAGGTCTTACAAACTGGCAGAATCAACCAACAGAAACATTAACGAACAAGTTTTCGACTCACTCCTGTCCTCACCTCAACCTTTGTGTCCTTTGAAACCTCGGACATGTGGGTACCCAGCTTTGTAGATGATGCCCTGACTAATCTTGTTCCATAATTAATGTCACACCATTTTTTACCAGCTCTTAAAAAGAAATTGCATTCCCTGTACCTGTTAATCTCTGACTTTGATAAAATGAATCAACAGAATAATGTTGGGTTTGATGTCAGATAAAATCAGATTTGAATTCTGATTGTTGGGTCCTGCTCAAACTATTTCAACTTTCTGAGATATATTTTACTTACCTTCAAATGAAGGTAAGTAAAGAAGTCCTATTTCTGAGTTCGATGGGATTTTAATATAATATAAAATACATAATGGAGTGCCTAACATAGAATAGATAAGTCAAATTATAGATTTGTTTTTAAAAATTGTTTTGGATGATGGCAATTTTATAAGAATAATAGCGGTATACCTTGTGGGCTTAGTGGCTAAGTCCACAGGGCGTAATCCACAAGCATCCAAGACTTGGGATCATGACCTGGTTTTGTGACCTGGTGCTGGGATAGCAGCCAGGATGAACAACTAAACAAAAATAAATAAATCCTTTTCTTTCCCCTCTCTTCCTGCCTGCCTGTCTGCTCATCTTCATTCCTGCCTGCACCTTTTCTTTAATAAAAAAACAAAGAGTAAATGGAATTATGAACATTTATTTGGCTTGTGTGACATCCAGTAATACTGAATGTATTTAATATAGTATATCACTTCTATATGCAGTTGATTTATGTCTGAGAATCTTATACAGTTCATTCCATAGATAAGTATAGTTCTGTTTTAAACATGGTGTCAGTTATTAATAAAAATCCACAGAAAGGATAATCTTTAAAATATAGTTAAAAGATTAAACTTTAGAATACAAAAATAAAACCTCAAATTACTGTAAATATCTATTTTACAGCTACAAAATTCTAGTTTAAGGAGTGAACCTAAATTTCATGTCAACTATAGGCTATATACCACTAAATAAAAGAATTTACATAATTTTAATGTGGTAGAGCCAGTGGCAGTTTTGTATAAAACTATGTGTGGCATAAGCTGCAAACATTTAGGATTAAGACCTGTAACTAAATAAAAAAATTGGTTGAATTTCAGTGTGCTACGTATCTTAATATGGGCTCTATTGATAAGGACCCCAAATCGGATGTTAGTGAAGAATTATTCCTTGATCTCACCTTTGAAAGCATGGACGGAGAAAACTAATCGGATGAGCCCTGCATTTCCAGAAGCGTGCAGCCATCCGGAGTACCTTCAGCAGCAAAAGCCAGTATTTGTGCTGTTATTTTCATTACAGGCTTTTCAATGAAACTCTTTCCAGACAAGCAGGGAGCCAAGAAAAGAAATTAGTGGCCATTCAAGGACATGGCTCCAAGACAATTACATTCTATTAGTGTGTGTAGCTTTTCTTAAAGCTGTGATAAATTCCCCCTGAATGTGGTTTGTTTGAGAGCAACATCTATTCAGACCATAAAATGGAGGAAAAAACTCGTGGCTCATTTAAACAGCCTCCTTAATGTCAGGGAATTTTTAGCTGAAGAAAGACATTGCCTTTATTGCTAGCTTATGTTGAATGAATAATTCAGAATGAAAGCAGTTGCAGCATAATGATAAAATTACATAAATCAAAGGGTAGCTGTTCCAGCCAAATATCTGCAGGAAAAAAAAATCACATTTCCTACTCTTCTGTTTATTTAGATGGTTATTTTGTTTGTGCAGATGTTCTAAAAACTATCATTACATGTGTTCCTTTGAGATATTTATAACTGACTGAAAACGCTTGCTCTAAGAAATTTTACTTCTCTCCTGCGTAGAGCCTTTAACCAGCTTCATCTCTTGCTGTCCAGTTGGTTCTGTCCATGAACGACAAGCAGATTTCAGTGGAATTAACCATCTGAGACCAGAATGCGCATTGGGAAGAGACACGGTATTAATAATTTCAGACACCTTATCTGGGCTAGATATAATGGCACAGGGTTACTATTTGATTTAATTTTTCCACTATGATAGATTTCTGGATTAAAATAAATATTCTGATTTTCAGAGAAAGGTAGCTTAGTGTAACTTTTTATTGTCGAAGACCACACCACTTTCCAGTACAAAGTGGTAGAATCACAGTCAAAAAATCGGACCTGAACCTCTTTTGTTTTCTAAAAGAGAACAATCTGAACATTTTATGTCCTTATTAAAGCACAAGTAACTTTAAGAAAAAAAAATATATACACGTATATATATATATATATATATATATATATATATATATACATATACACCCCCCCCAAAATTTCAAGGGTTTTACTTGGGTAGTTCAATTAAAGCTTATTTTTAAAGTCTTGATTTTAGGGATACCTTTCAGTAAGATGATTTTTCCCCCAAATTAAGGCTGGGTTTCTAGACTTAGTTGCTAAAGAAATCTTAGCCTGAAGCTCGTTGCTTGGAATGGGCCGCTCCACTGATTAGATTCATGCGAAAATCCACCATATGTCAAATCGACTTAAGAATAAAAAGTCATATCTGCACAATTGCCTGAATAGCTTATTGATTCAGATTTTTTAAAATAGTGAGTTCAGCAAAATCAGAAGGGCAACAAAACCAATCACTGCAACCCAAATGGCTCATTCCCTAGTGCACGCAGTCAAAATAGTGAGAGAATTGTCTCCATCAACATAAGGCCACATACTGCCACTCACTGTCCACATCACCTATTTCCTTACCACAGAGGAAATCGATGCTGTCATTTTCTGCTTGAAATATTCATAGAAATTTATTTTAGAGAAGGTCAATTTTGATGCGTAGCATTTTATATTCTAATTGCTTATAAATAAAGCATTACCATGTTTCTGGATAAAATAATCCTAAGCAATAAAATATGATTTTAGCTACTACTGTTTTTTAAAACATCATGTTCTTTGCAGTGGTTTTCTTTTTGTGAGTCTGTAATAAGACACATAATTACTTGGAATTACTGAAGCTTTCAGGTAAAGAATGCCTGAGAGGTCACCAGGGTTGAGGATCCACTTGAGTGCAGTAAGGAAAGAATTATCTTGGAAATTATCTCTATTATTCAACTTCTGTTTGGAGGTTCCAAATAAGAAGGAATGTTTCTACATACACTGTCAACAGAGGCTCTGACTGACTTTTGAAACGTTTAATTCCGTTTTCTCATATTTAACTCTTTAGCTTTGTATTTATAAGTAGCAGGCTCTCAATCCACATTTATATGCCAACAAACTCTTGTTTCCCTATGTTAGACATAAGAGTACCTACTGTTATTGGAAAATAACCATACGCTTGACCTAATAAAATATTGATGTAAGTACGCCATTTTTATTGTCAGTACAGAGATTGTTATTATTCTATATATAGGCCCCAAAAGGTAGAGGCTAGTTATAAGGCAACTGGGTATTAAAGAGAAAGCTAAAAAATAAGGAAGTATTACATTTGTCTTTAATATATAATATGATAGTAGCTGAAAGAGAACTAGATAAGACAATCATTGTGTCTTTAAAAAATCTCAACCAGTTACTGACCAGTTAGCTAATACTTAGCAGAAAATAGAAATACATTTTTTTATTAAAAATTGGTATACTTATCAATAAGCACAATATCTTCTGATGCAATTTTAAATTGTCACCATGAAGATCAATTACCCTTTACCTGAACTATATTTCTATTGCTTGAGATGAATATACATCACTGTATTAGAATAAAGGCGTAATCATATAACATGCTATTTTATGCATTCTTGTCTTCAGAAATTTATAAAAAGTGAAGATTTGATGCTCTAAGCTTGAGATGCAGTTGCTATGACAACTAAAGACAGAATACTGCATATCACCATTCAAATGGCATTTGAAAATCAGAACAAATCCACTACATTATGTTTTATTCTTTTTCTATATTTATATCACAATTCAGTCTTTTATTTTGTTTTTAAGTAGGTGCATTTATTATACAGTTAGCACAGGAGATTGGTTTAAGAAAAAGCACATAGAAAATTAACAAATGAATCATTATAAGGAATTCCATCATTTTTCTGGAATTTTTGAATTGCATAAATATGCCAAGGAAAGCAGTATTCCTTTGTATAAAATAAATGTATATGGGTTATTTACCTTAATTTAAGTTTCAATATACATATCTAAGTCTAACCCCTCCTCAGACCTTTATAGTCACACATCCAACTGTGTTTTGTTGTCTCCACTAGGGTATCGTCATAGGCATATCGATACATTTTCAAATTAAACATATTCCCTCTCCCGAAACTAGCCTTCTCGTGTACCCCAGGGAAAATGCTACCAGCAGCACTGTCTTCCCAATCACCCAGACTCAGACCCAGAGTCGAGTTTGATTTTTTTCTTCTCCTTGATTAAATAACTAGAAAAATCGTGGACTCAATTGAGTCTACCAGGAAAATAATCATTTGGTCCTCCTTCGATGTAAATCTTGGTTCAATTTCTACTTTGTATTTTCGGAAGGAAATTTTCTATTAGTGTTTAGCTGTTTTACTTTAACTGTATTTCCTAAAGTATGATGTGCTGTCTCCATACAGGATGGGGGAGATGGAGCTATGAAGGTGCGAGGAGGTCAGAGGGGCAGGTGGTCCTGAGACTGGACAAACTCCATACTATGCGACTGGGTTTCATTTGATGGTTATGAACAAACCAAGAGGAGTTTTTCAGAAAGAAATACACTTACAGAAGTTTTAGAGAATGATTCTTTGAGAAATATGGAGACAACTTGGAGCTTAGTTGCAGTAAGCCAGAGAGAAGTCTCGAACAAGACTCAGTAAATAGACGATGAGGATATGAAATAGGGTACTGGTAGTAGGGTTTTAAAGATTCAATAAATTGAAGACTTCTCTTGGCACTGGAAAGCAAGAAAGCACATCAAATCATTAAAGGAAAGGAAAGAATAGTGTTGAGAAGGACCTTGAAGGATATTTAAGATTTTCATAGACACTTGGGAAAAACAGAGACTCATACTCACCACTACATCCCTCTGACGTCTCCACTGTAAGAAGTCTGTGGGTGGCACAGGCACTAAACGGGCAGCTGAGGCAGTGACCTGTAAAGCCCAAGGATCAAGGTTCATGACCTGGGGTCAGGGGGAAGTAACCAAAAGTAAAGAAACAAACAAATAAATAAAAGTGTTTCCCGCTCCCTTTCTTAAAAAAATGCTTCTTTCTCTTCTCATTTCCTTCCTCTCTTAAAATAAAGTTTATTCTCTAGAGAAACAAAATAAGAAGGGAAGGCTCCAGCACTGGAGTTTCTAGACATAATAGAAAAAAAGCCTTCTTACATAAATTATGGGAGGGAGAAATCTCCTGATGATACAACCACACTTAATAGGAGAACTAAGTCACCCTGTATGGGATACTGATTTATAATGATGAGTACCTTAAACCTACATAATGTTCTCATGTCATGTTCCTTTAATAAAAGTAAATTAGAAAAGGAAATGCATCTTTATAATTCACATTTTGAGTCTCCCAGTGAAATCTCCCAGGTTATGTCATCACTTCAAAAACCCTGCCCTCAGGCTAGCATTTCTAACTATCCTTTTATCATTTCTAGAGGAAGAGTCAATGTTGACACTTTTAAATTCTGTATTCACAACACAAATCACAAATACCCAGTATGCATGAGGAATAATTACCTGTGACCATTCAACCTAATACCCACCCCCAATTCCCCATTCACCCAAATGCCTTCTCCCCAAATCCTACAACGATAAATATTTACAGCAAATTTTGAAAAAGTTACCATGATAGGACAGAAAGACTCTGAATTATTCTAGGCTGTCCTCAAATAAAACAATAAGGTGAGAATTGTGTACCACAAAATACCGCCTTTCAAAAACTCTCCTGAAATTATATCATAATAAAAAGTTGCATTAATGCGCTTACTTTGCTTATTTTACATCTACATTCTAAAGGACTACACTTACTACACGCCACAATAATGAAGACGGGTGGCACTGGTAAAGAAGAGACACGTAGATAAATGCAGAACAAGACAGCACAGTAATGCTGCCAAAGATACAGTCAACTGATTTTTGGCAAAGGACCAAAGACAACAAAATAGAACAAAGACAGTCTCTTCAACAAGGGGTGCAAGAGAGCTGGACAGTGCATGCAAAACAAGTAAATTTAGACACAGATCTTTCATTCATTCTAAACTGGATTCAAAAATGCATTCAAATTGAATTACAGACCTGATGTAAAATGTAAAGCTATACGACTCCTTGAAGCTACTAGGAGAATGACCTATTATCTAAATTACCTAAATGACCTTAGAAAGGGTGCTGTCTTTTTAGAGAAACACTAAAGATAGGATCCATTAAAAAAAAAAAAAAAAAAAAAAAAAAAAAAAAAAAAAAAAAAAAAAAAAAAAAAAAAAAAAAAAAAAAAAAAAAAAAAAAAAAAAAAAAAACTGATAAACTGAACTACACACATTTAGAAACTGCTCTGTGAAGACAATGTTGAAAGAATAAGAAAACGAGGGACTGGGAGAAAATATTCTCAAAAGACACATCTAAGAAACGACAGTCACCAAATATGCAAAGAACACTTCCAAATTCAACATAAGAAAACAAGCCATCTTATTAAAAATGTGTCAAAGACCTTAACACCTGAGCAAGTAAGATAGGTAAGATATAAAGATGGCAAATAAGAACATGAAAATATGCTCCACATCATGTCGTTAGGAAAAGACAAATTACAACAACAACCTATCCCCATAGGCCGTTAGAATGAGCACAATCAGTCAGCACCGACATTATCAGATGCTGGTGAGGATGTGGAGCAACAGAAGTTTCTTACCTTGCTGGAGAGAATGAAAAATGGAGTCTTTGGAAGACAGTCTGGCACTTTCTTGCAAAACTCAACACTACTGTGAAACTGTTAAAATTCCGTTTCCCCCCCTGTGCTTTGCAGGTATGGTTCTCTCTGTTTGAAAAGCTCTAGTCTCAAATTTCCAGGTAGTTTCTTCTCTCCTTCTCAATTCAGTTATTCAAAGCTACATACCAAGTGGGGGAGGACAGTGTAGGTACTGACCTAAGAAAGTTTGGAATAGAGTACAAACTGTTAACAAGCGACAAAGGAACTATTCACAGATATGATACACTACAGAAAAGTTTTGTTTTTGCTGCTGTTGTTTCTCCAGGGGCAAGCATTAAAATTTTTGAAAGTTTTATATATATAGATACAGATAAAGATACAGACACACACACACATATACATACAGACATACACACAGTGATTGAACAAATAAGAAATTGAATAGTGGATAAGAAGAACTATATTTCTTACTGTCGAAGAGAAAGGTTAAACATAAGCAAAGTGGGAGCCACGGAGCAATGATCACAGCTGTAGTCATCAGCTGCCTAGGAACTCATGAACTCATGTTAAGCTTGATATTGACACAGACAAGCATATAAATTCACATGTGCATAGACATGTTTACTTTAGATATGTATACCTATGTACCTATGTATACCTGTGAATACCTGTACTTCCGTGCTCTGTTTGCTGGAAGACTCTAGAAGTCATGGCACCAAATGTGCCCAGAGCCAACTTGGTTTCAATTTTAAGATATATTTTGACATGTCTAATATTGAGGTATATTTATACCTGATGGTATACATCATTTACATGGCAGTATTTTTCTTTCTTCATGAGACCAAAAATGATGGTATAATGTAGACAATAAAAAAGTTTGGTGAAATATGATATTTGCATATAAATTCTCACAATACATACAAAAATACAAATTAAAATCGTTTTAGTTATAATACTAAAATATCAAAAACTATAAAGTTAAAAATGGTAACAAATAGTAGAGTATTTTGTAATCTTTAAAAATAGTAAAGCAAAACTATATAAAAGTAAAATAGTAAAAGAAAACTATATAAAGTTTATGGAATCATTTTACATTATAATATATTAAAAAGTCAAAAAGACTGCAAATTATTATCATGGTGGTTTCGTGGAAGGGAGGAAATTAGGAGATAAGAGTGAGGAAAAAACTGCTCACTTATATCATTTTGTATATGTTAAATTTTTCTCCAACTTCAGGTTTTGACCTTCATTTTCAAATAATCAAAATATATTTTAAAATATTGTTTTAAACTACTATGTCTATAAGAACTTGCTTTTAACTGTGAATAATTCCTTCTAATTCTGAAACTGACTATTGTTAAATTACTCCTGAAAAGAAATAGGAACTATTCTCAAAATCAGAGAACTGAATAATAAATTTTCTCATTCTTTGTATGTATTTCTAAATAATGTTTGCTGTCTATCAACTTTGTCGCAGGACTGTTAGAAATATCTTTCATACATGGAATTGGATATTATTTGTTCCATTAGTCTACTGTATCTGAGTATCTAGTTTAGTATGATTTCTACGCAGATAAACGAAAGATTTGCTGTGAAATTAATTCTTCCTTTCGTAAAGATGCTGTAAATACAGTTGAGTCTTTACTTCAATGCTGTCAACGTGCTGTATTTGTTTTTAAATTATATGGATACATTTTACATCTTTGACGCTTCACAGTCCTCTTCCAGTTCTTGAGGAATACCTGCTTGTTTTCTCTCATTTTTACACTTTATACTTACAAGTTTTGGAAAATAATCCAATGATTTTCAAGAGGATGCTCTATGTCTTTTAAGAGACCTCTGCTTTGGGATCTGGATTACTTCTTTTATTTCTGAGGATAAAATGTACAGAACTAAACGGTCAGTAATAACTTCAGGGCCAAGAGTCTGAAAAATTCGTTGTAAATAATGTGAACTCTAAACAGGCAATACCAGCCAAGTCGCTAAAGCCAGAAACCCAGGAACACATTCTTTACAGAAAGTAGGAAAAAAAAATGGTGCTGCCTCAACCACAGGCTGCCTTTCTGTCATTTGTGTCACAGGAACTAAAACACAGTTGTGGGTACTGCAGCGCCATCTTGGACTTGATTATTATCTCTCAGGAAGACAGTATGTCAGTTTATACACTTATCTAACCTTCTTCATCGACACTTTATAGTATGTGCTCCAACGGGCCATAAAAATGCTCAGTTCATTGTAAAACACCCATCTGCTTCTTTAGGAGGTTTGTTTTACCCCGTTTTATATGACTATAGTGACTTTCCTCAGGCTGCTTAGAGCTCTCATTTTTATTTTTTCCTTTTGCATCTCCTTGGAAAGAAAATAATTTGGTGTCCTTATGCGCCTTTAAATTTTTATTATCTGCTTCCATCAAAGAGCAACAATGATCAAATCATGATGAGGTTACTTATTTGGAAACCCAGATATATACATAATATTGAAAAGTCTGAATTAAATCTGGAAAAATCTTGCAGAATTGACTTAGCACAAACAGCTATAATCACATGTTGAGGTAAAAAATGCGAAGAAAATGTCATGCTCTCCTCAGCTGTATTTAAGTCTAAGTATCCCACAGAAAATGAAGTGCTGGCATTAACATCATCAATGTGTTTATTCTTGTGAAGAGTGAACATCTTAATGTCATCTTGAATAAATAATGTCATTTGTGCAGAACTGATCTCTGAAGAAACTACAAGGAATGTAGCTAGATGGGCCGCAATTACTCTGGTGAATAAACTTGCATGCTTGTGTGGGTGTCCTATTTATATGCAGATAAACTGAACACCTGGAATCTTAAAAATAAACCATAAACTACTTACAAACTTCCCTGTGCATTTAGTGTGCTGGTATATAAATATTCGCTGAGGAAAAGGCATCCATTAAGAGCTAATATTTTGTAATTAGTTTTTCTGATATAGAAGAATTAAACCATGGGGTTTTCTGTAGAACTTTTCTTTTATGTGTTCCTTAATCAATAAATGTATATATATATATATATATATATATATATATATATATACACACACACACACACACACACACATATAGATATATAAAAAGTTCCACTGTCCAAGAATGTTATTAAACAAGTTTTATGATACTGACCTTTCCTACTTTGTAGAATTTTAATGAAACTTCAGTGGAAGGGTTCAGAATAGGACCAGTCTTTTAGGCCATGTGGCTAGAATTCTCAAGTCACTATCAGGTGCTGATGGAAGTAGAAAAGCCATGGAGTTTTCTCTACTTTTGATAATAAACAGAGAGATCTCTAGTTGCACAAACGTCCAAATTATAAATGATCCATATGTAACAAAGCCTTTCAGTTAGCTGTGAGATCTGTTGTTATTCATATTTGAAACTGATTGTATCCAACCTCAAAGAACTACGCCTGAATCTGACACTTAGGTAGGCTGGCCACATTTCCTTGAGACAAAAGCAAGACATTTGGATGTCAAAAATAGGATGTGGTGGGTAGAGGGGTGGTGTACCCTGCTGGAACAATAGTTAAAGAGTTAAGTCAATTGCCTCTGAAGGATGCAAGCACCCCTGGGTTCATGTTCTGGGTCTGGCGGCGGGTTGGGGGTGGGGGGAGCGAGGACGACAACAAGTGTGAACAACTAAATGGAAATAAAATAAAAACACTTCTTCCTCCTCTCTCCTCCTGCCTGCACCTTTTCTTTAAAAAACATTTTTTTTAAAAAAGGGACCAGGTTATGCAATGGGCCAAGGGGAGGGAAGGAGGCGGAGCAATCCTAGCAGGAGCAGAGCAGCCATGACAGCCACAGTCAGTCCTATTTAATGCCGATTCACCACACAAAGTAATGACATGTGGTCCAGGGGAACGTCATACAAACAGCCAGGGTCAGTGACGTGAATTCTGGGTGTAAACCATATTTGGTGCCCCGATAAGCCTCCCTCTAAATGTCCTGCCTAAAACACATGCTGCTTTAACCCACTCAGTGCCAGAAATGGCCAATAACCCCCACAATTCCAGAGACAGCCCCTACAGTACTTTACTGTGACTTGACCACGCTGCAGTGTTCTGTCACTTTAAAGAAATAGGCATGTGGAGGCGGAGTGGGGAATTCTCTTTCCATGTGGCTCCTGTTTCCTCACAGGGGTAGGGACGGCAGTAGTGGCCATAACCTGAGGCAGCCAGTGCCAACAAGGGCCATCTTTACTGAGGGGCAAAAAGGGGCCATTCAACAGACTGGACCTGGAGCAACTCAATCACCCCTTTTGT
This sequence comes from Solenodon paradoxus, assembly GCA_004363575.1. Taxonomy (NCBI): domain Eukaryota; kingdom Metazoa; phylum Chordata; class Mammalia; order Eulipotyphla; family Solenodontidae; genus Solenodon; species Solenodon paradoxus. The sequence goes on from RJWH01001695.1 coordinate 60,144, forward strand.
CCAGCATTAAAGACGGTGCTGGTTTATTAAAATTGGGACAAAAATTGACATTTATATTAAAACAATGGAACACACAGGAAATATCAACAAGAGTACTGTCTTATTTAGAACAGTGTATATGCTTAGTTTATACTTACAGGATACTAGAAAGATGGGATTTCTACTCCTTGATTTCTATATGTTAATTATATCTACTAATTTACATTATTAATAAAGAATCCTTTAGTAATAAAAGACTGTTAGATTCAATCCATGTTGAAGCTTTATCATACAAACATTTTTAAGGTGAGCCTGAACTGACACCAAACTATAAAATAGGGTTCAGTTCTGATGAATGAAATCCCCCCAAGAATGGGAGGGAAGAGAGCCAGGTAGGCAACCAGGGCAGAATTAAATACCTTCTGGCACTGGTTCTTTATTTTGGTGGTGATACTGGTGAATCTTGGAGGTAAATATGCCCATCTCTGCTGTCAATGACAGCAGACTGAAAGGAATCCGTCATTTACAGCTCCATTGTGGCCTCCAGCCAATGTCACTCTGGAATTTTTCCTGGCTCTCTAGACCACAGACCTTCACAGCAGAGTCTCCAGAACACAGAGCTAGCAGGAGGGTGTCAATGAAACACCTACAAGTGCACGGTTTTTTGACTCAACCAGGAGGATGCCAGGGAGGAGGCCCAATGGCCTCTAGTTTCTTACACTCCAGAGGCAACCTGAATATCCGGGGCAGTGAAGACTCTATTTCTGGAGGTCAGTAAGCAGAGTTTCTGAACAGAACTAGAAAGTAAAGCCAGGAAGATAACTGGCTTGAGAGATGAAATCAAAACGGTATATACATATGTGTATATAGATGAGTTGAGGAAATAATGTATAAATCTAAAGGGGAGAGTTGATCTGAACTAGAAATTAAAGTTTGCTTGCATACAGGAACATATATGTACATTCACGCAGAGGAACACATACATAAAAAACAGAATTTTATAATGACCATAATAGAGTTTTATACCATGAAGCTCTAAACAGACATAGGTGAATATCACCTCTGAATTCTGAATACAAGTGATATTAAAGTGACAAGAGATAATAGGAATCCTGTCTGTAGATAAAAAATAGAAGAAGATTCTTCCATTTTGAAGACATTCATATAATTATAGGTCAAAACATATGAATTTGGTATTAAGATTCCTTTTAAAACAGGGCCACATAACTTGCCAGGAATAGCAATGTAAAGTTAAAACCAGTGAATACTACCAAAACACCTTTTTAGAACTGAATAATATATTTTTTAAAGGTTTTTTTTTCAGTCTCTGAGGTGAATGTGGTATCGTAACTATATCAGCATTTCTTTAATGCCTAGCATACTTAAAATTTTCTTAAACATATTTTGGCTATTTGTGTGTCATCTTGTAATTGTCTGTGTGTGTGTAGCTTTTTCTATTTAGATTTTCATGTTTATTTTACTTAACAGAAAATTATAAACAGCATTCACTGTTTGGAATTGTTCCCATTTAGCAAAATGTCTTGAAATATTACTCTCTGGCAAAATGGATTGGAAGGAAACAACCAAGTGAGAGCTAATTACTCTGTATCAGAAACAAGCAGTCCATCAGGAGACAGAGGGCAAAGAACAGAGGCAGGAGTGTGGAGAGAAGTGAAGAAAGGCAGGACTGGGAGACTCCAACGTCAACAAAAGGTGGCAGATACCGACTTTGCAGTGTCAGGGTGAGCTAAGAGTCCTGAGAAGAGAGGTTTCTCAAAGTCAGAGTTTCTGTTGCTATAATGAATGAAACTTCTATGTATCATAAAAAGATAACATAAGCCTCTGGAAATATGCCTAATGTGGCAGACAGGATTGGTTTTCCATTAAAAAACAGGATTATGACTTTAATCTCTAACTAATTCTAATTTTTATCACCAAGAGTAACCTCAGCTGACCTTCAAGTTGGTTTAGCAATTAGGGCTCTTCAGTCTGCTTTGGTTCAGGTTCTGGATTCTCTAATCAGTAGCCTTGTGAACCTGTATCTAAAATTTACCTGTCAAATGCAGGTAAAATTAGTACCTACATTATAGGGTCCTTATAAGGATTTTGTGAACTAATCCTGATAAAATCCTCAATTCATTGTCTGAAACAATGAAAGTACTCATTACATGCCAGCCATCAGTTACAACTTTCTGTGTACATGTGCATATTAAGTAAGTAGAAAAAAAGAATTCGTGTCAGAATTTTCAATCCTGTGTTTCACTACACATTGTCTTTTGTATGTGTTTTAACATTTTCTAAGCTACAAACTTGATATTATGTCTATGCTTTATTTAATAAACTGCAGTGAAACTAATTTACTTATTTAATTTTTATTAAAATGTAGCTATATGCATATATAGCTATACAAATATTGATCTATAGAATAAATAGAATTACTGTTTTAATTTTGGTTAGACCACCCCCGCAATAAAAATATTTTTTATCACTTGTTGGTATTAGACTATTTCTTTTCTGAATTGGCTGTTCATATTCTGGTTTATTTCCTTTTGAAGAACAGCCATTGATATTTAATGAATATTTTTACCATCACTGATATAGAAGACATGAATAAGCAAATAACTTAAAATACACTTTTTGTATTTCAATCTGTTGACAGCATGAGGATTATTACCTAATTTTTTATTCACATATTTTTGTTATAGTTCAGATTTTTTGTTTTTAATAGCTAGAAGTAAGGCAGTTTATAAGACTATTAGCAGTAAATGTGGAAACCTAAAAGGAAATGAGGACTGAGTCAAAAACATTTAACATATGCCTCCATATTTACTTAGACCTAAACTCACAGTAAAATGGAGGGAAAAAAACTTACCAAGTAGGAAACTTGTAAACTCTATAAAGTTAATAAAATAATCCTGTAGATGAAAATACTGAAAAACACATTATCTTTTTGAAAAAACATATGCTCTATTCATTCTAAAAGACTATATATTTTGCTATTTCCATTATGCTTACTGTCTGTCTAATGCAATAGAATAAAAGCTAACAAGAGCAGGAAATCTTAGTGTGCTCACTTAAGTGTGCACTGCAAGATTCTGCATCAGTGTTTGACACAGACTGCTGCATAATGTATGATTTTGTATGTTTAAAAAAACAAACAAAAAAGAACAATGAATAAACCTATGCATATCCAGCTAAAAATATACACTTCATGGCAAATAAATGAAAATTCTTGGGGTAAATTTCCCTTACTGAATCCTCCTACATGCTTGACAGAGAGAAGAAAAAAAAAGCCTAGTTATTTTTTAAATTATTCTAATATTTCACTAACAAGTTAACACATATTTATTTACTCTTTAAGCAATACATATTCTACGTCATTTCCCAGATCTAAAAATGTTAGGATACTTAAACTTTTGCTACATGTGTTTATTAAATTAACCCTATTGGTGATTCTTTTATTTCCCTACTCTACAAAGAATCATTCTAGAAATGCCACTTTATCACTGATGCTGTTCCTCCAAATCCCTATGTGGAAGCTGTATCGCCCAGAGTGAGTTTGTATTTGGAGATGGGTCTTTAAAAATCGAATTAAGGTGAAATGAGGTTATAAGAGTGGAACTCTAATCCAAAAAGAATAGTTTTGTTTTATTTTTTATAGAAAGAGAGATACCAGGGAGGTATGCAGAAAGAGTCGTAGAGCACGTGAGAGAAGATGGCATCTATAAGACAAAGAGGCCCTGGAAACCAGACTAAGCACCAGCGCCTGATCTTGGATTTCCAGCCTCCAGAATTTGTGAGAAATGAATTTCTATTAAGACACTTAGTGTTTTGTTTTGTCTGGGCAGGAGGGGCTGAAATAAAGTCACTATTTTTGTATCTTCATATTATCAAACATTGAGGTGCTTGAAGTTTCACCACTAAAACCAACAGTATAATTATTTTCTTTCACGTGTTACCTATACATATACACAGAATTTCTCTGGATTGGAAACCCAGAGGTGGAACTGTAGTATCGTTGAATTTCCTCATCTCTAGTTTTATCCTGTATTATTAAAATTGCTTTCTAAAGTGATTGGACAGATTTATAATCCTATCACATGATTTCCCTGTTGTCCTACAAGGAAAAAGTTGGTGCTATCAAGCTTTCATTTTTCTTTTTCAAATCTCATAAATAGGGAATAATATTCCATTGTGCTTTTAATTTGTTTTTTCTCTTTTTAAAGGAAAGGTGCAGGCAGAGATGAAGGCGAGCATGCTGGCAGACAGGAAGAGAGAGGAGAAAGAAGCATTATATTTACTTTTTATTGAATTAACCTGTGTTGTTTCCTCCTGGCAGGGGTCTTAAACCCGGGATCTTGAGATACATGCGGGCTGCCCCACGGGGGACTAAACCACGAGGCCACCAGGCATACCACTGAGTATGTATTTTTTTAATACTAGTAAATTTGAACAATTCTTCCTAGATTACTGTCTATGATCACTCTTAGGTGAACATCCTTTTCTCTTTTTTATCTATCCCTCCTGTGTTGTCTCTCCTTATTGAACTGTCAAGGTTCTCTTTAGTAATCTGAACAAGAATCGTTAGGCAATAACACAATGCAAAATTTTCAGTCTTTCGGTGACTTAACTTTTATCTATTTTGTATGACATCCTCCACAGAATAAATATTTTAAATGTGTCATTGTCACATTTATCAATAATTACCTTTGTTGTTTCTATTTTTATGTTTTAAGAAATCATGTTTTTCTACTCAGTAATAAAAAGTATCAAATTGACTGAGACAAGTTATTACATGTGATTTTAACTTCAGATTTTAGTCTATCTGGAGATCATTTAAAACCTTATTTGTAACTCCTAAAATAAGATATAGAAACATTTAGAGTTCATATTTTTCTATAATTGTATATTTGCTGTTTTTTGAAAATTAACACTCATGCTTCTACATTTAAGTATAATTAATTTTGAATATTTACTTTGCCTCTGAATTCACTTTTTCAGTAGTAATGTGCTAATTTTCATAGTGCATCTATATAGTCTCAGGTTTTTCCTATTGACAATTATACAGTTTGCAAATAATAATTTGTTTAATTATGAAACTTTTGTTGAGATCATATTATGTGAAATAAATACCATGAACTCCATAATGATCAACAGTAATTAAGAAACAGCAGAAAGACAAAAGTTCTTTCCCCATTAGATTACACATAATTTATTTCTTTTCCTTAACTATACACATTAATTTCCTCATCATATTAATCTCCCAGCTCCACTTCCCCAACTGATAAGCCGGCTCTTCCTCGGGAGCCGTCTGACCCTGGAAAGCTGATGGCATCCCCGGGAATAATTGAAAGAAGAGCTTCTCAGTGCAGTCCCCCAGGAAGCCATCACTGTTTCCTAGGCTGCATAAAGGAGAGCTGGGAATTAATATTCACTCACTGATTTAATAATGTGTATCGAATCCTTACCAGTGAAGGAGGACCATGATGACTGCTTAAATCAAGACTTGTATCTTCTTCAGGGGCATCTCTACAGGAAAGGCAGTAAACAAACACAACAACAGTAGGTACCAGTTGAAATAGGAGCCAAGAAGTTGACACCACAGATGATGCCTGAGTCCCAGGAAATATTTCAAATAAGAGGGACATAAAAATTGCGGCATACTTCAGATTTAGTAACACAGGAGGGGAGGGGCGGTCAGACACAAGTTCTTTGAAAAATGTCTTAGCAATTCAAAAGATTTTTTAATATCAATGATGAGAGAAAGGCAATTTTAGCCTCGTTGACCTCTTAGTGAAGAAAAACACTCCAAATAATTATTCCAAGAACAGAAGCTACGATATTGCTTTCTAGCTGTCTTTTACAGGACTGCGATATTTGTTTAATTAGCTATAGCTACATTCACTAGTGCTTTTTCCAAGCCCTGCAAAACAATTTCATAATATTTCCTTCCTTGTGTCTGAAAAACAAAATATTTTAGTATCCACAAAGTGCTTGTGGATAAAGTGAAAAACGGATCCTGAAAACAATGTTGGGGAATTACTGGCTGCTGCTGTATCACCTAAGAGCTGTTTACAAGCCAGATGCGATGTTTTGTTTCCTTAGAATGAGTGTGATGATTTTTTCCCTGTCTTTTCTTGGAATGAACACTTAGTGGATAACTTTATTCTTTTGCTAATTTTTCCAACTGACAAATGAAAATTTAACTTGTGTTTTCATGATAGTTACCAAAAAGAGTGATCTATAACACTAACGTCCATGAGTTTATGGAACAACTTTCTCAAATCTGTACAGTTTTGTCATGTTGACTTAACGTTCTGGGCTAAAAACTGTTAATACTTCTTAAATACTTACTAATTTACTAAAGTCCTATTTTGCCCAGGATGAAATATTTCAACATGCTTCTCAATGCCTGAGATTTATCACAAAAGTATGACTCGTGGCCATGATTCCACCTAAGAAGGAATACAGTCGGCCATGCTCAACTGGCTTCTTCCTTACTGTCTTCCTCTACCTCCTCAGTTCCCTCCAAAAGTGACACAATCGACAATTTCTATTGGGATCGTGGGGGTAAATAAACTAAAACAAGTGTTTCTATTAAAGCTAATCGATGCTCAGATTCAACCTAGATTCAAGTCAGTCTACACCAGACCAACCCTGCTCCTGTACCCCAACACTTCAGGAGCCTGACCCCAAATGGGGGATTTACTTGGGGCATCTTTTCCTCGTGAATATTCCTGGACTCCAATTTCTGTTTCCCTAGTCCCACAAGACCATCAAAGCAGTTTCCGGAGTATTGGCCTCTCAGTCACCTCTTCCAGAACTGAAAAATGCCCTCACAGCGAAAACAAGCCCAATTGCCAGACTTCTGTTTTTCGAATCGCATCGTTCAAATACTTGGCCCGTCCTCTCCGATACTTCTCTCAGTGTGAGAGAAACTTGCCATTTCCTTCCAGCTGATGCTTCCTTAGTCTTTGTCCAGCAGGCTTCCACAGACTTGTTGATCAAGTTCATTAGTGCACCAATTCAGAAACCTAGAGCCTCATCAATATTTTTATAAAAATATTATAAATACCAAAAAGTATTATAAATCCCTGTGTTCTATTTTCTTGATCTCCTTCCCTCCTTTCTTCACTTACCTAAGAGAGAAATGCCACCCTGAGGAGTAATGGTTTTTATTCCTTACATTTCATAATTTTACTCCATATGTATAAGTCCACATAAAATACAGGACATCATTTTAATATTTGTAAATGTTACAAACTGAAAGTTCTATAACTTTCTTCAAAACATTACATTTTTGAAATGTATGTTAGTTGATACATGTAGGTCATTTAACTGCTGAGTAGCACCATTTTAAAAAATATCCTGCAAATAAATTCATCCTCTCTTTTTAACATACATTTAAGTCATTTTAAATACTTTGTTCTTATACCCAATGTTAATAGATGTGTTACACATATAAAATTATTATCGAGGAATTAACTGGGACTAGGAATGAGGAGCTTTGAAGCACACACAGCTTCAACGTGATTAAATTTTCTTCAGTTGCTTCCCAAAATGACTTAGTCTATACGCCTAGTAGCACAGTATCTGAATTCTCCTTATTCCAGGTCTTTGACAACACTTGGTATTTTCAGATTACTACTATTCTATTTCCAATCTGACAACCCCTGTTAAAAACTCTAGATCTGACATTTTATATACTATCTTTGAGAAATATATTGTTTCTGTAGTTACATATCTCAATTCCATCTTGGTAAGTTTGCCAATTCTCCTAACACATTTTTAAAACTTCTTACAGGTTTATAAAATCTACATACATTTAAATTTTACATTCTTTTCATCTTATGTCTGTCTAATATACATTGTCTTTAAGCCAACAGTTTCCAATAGTTTCTTGTTTAATATAGTCAGTTATATGTACATTTTTAAATGTGTTTCACACATTTCTCACAGGACATATAAAAAAGCATTGGTTAGGTCACACAGCAGTAAAACATAATCCCCCCCAACAGTTTAATGTCACAGTACAAGCTCCACACGTAGATGAAGTGCTCCATGAGACAGAGATACAGTGAGCTATTCTCCACACAATGATTCCGTGATGCAGGATGTTTACGTCAGTGCGTGAAAATGGCATTCTTCTCTCTATGTCTCATTCCATTTACACTTCATGATTTTTAAGCAAAATACTTCATTGTAGAATAAAAATGAATTATCCTCTGATTTTCTTCATATAATATAATAACAAAAATAGCTCTTTGCTAAGCAGAAAACATGAACTAAATTACCTATTTTAATTCTTTCAAAATTCTCAGAGCTGATGTTATTTCCCCATGACAGAACAGGAGAAACTGAGGCTAAAATCACATAAGCAACTTAATCTTGTTACTCAGTGGTCAAGGGAAGACGCAATCTTACGTTTTCTAACACCAGGAAACTCATGTTTCAAGGATGTCATAGATGCAATGCATAGTCTAATACCTGTGTCTTGATGCAAAGAATGATTTGGATATAGTGAGTCAAGAAATAAATTCCTCATATTTTTAAATGAACAGTATATAAGATTATATCAAATAGGATTGCTGACTGTTTAATGCCAGGTACATCATCTGCCTAAAATGTTTAAAACAACAAAGCTCATTTCAATTGTTCCGATTTAACTGAGAAAAGGAACCACACATTACAAGTGTAACTCCATGATCTCCAGCATACAAAAAAAAATTGAATAACCATCTCTCCCAACTAGTCTGTCCTAGCTGTGCTAAATCAAAGTCATATCAATCATGGAGATATCTGCCTCTTCAAAGCATATTAGCAAAGAGATACAAGCAGACCATGAATTGAAAAATGGCTGAAAAAAAATCAAAGTGCTTGGTCCTACACTATGATGTGATTTAACTATATTTCATTGATTTCAAGTTTCCCTTTCTACAGGTCACAGAAACATGAAAAGTATGTGAATATTATATGTCCTATTTCCATTCTAAGAATAGGCACTGATTATTTGTCTTTGAGGAAGAACTAAGATGCTGCGCTTTAAAAACGTACAAAAGAACATTATTACAGTTCATTAAATTTACATCAGGTTCAGTTCTCAACATATCAGCTACAACAGAAATTTTCCAGTACACTGGTGGTGGTGTACTTATATCACACCTTTGAACACTTAACCCCGTTCATTATTTTAAAACAAACATTTATGCGTTAACTATTAAATAGTAATAGGAAAATGTAGGACATCATTCAAATTCTCAGGTTGAATCCTATTAATCTTTTGTCCGAAGCACCTGGCAAAGAAGCACTGCTCATCTGAAGAGAATCTGTCTAAATAGCTCCCAATGTAATGCATTAATTAGGCTGGCAGAATTCAAAGAGTAGAAAGGATGATTCTTTCTCCTATTTTCTGAAATCCATTTTAAATAGAAATGAGGTGTTTATGGACTGGCTTAAAAAGCAACCATGATACCTGAATTCTGCAGGGATGATGAAGACTAACTGACTTTAAGCATTGCTTGACCTAGGAGATTCTCTTTATCACATGACATCCAGATTTCTCTTAAGAACAAACAATATTTTCTGCTCTCTATCTCTTTGATGTTTTATATTTGAATAGTTTTTAGTCAGACAGAATTTTATAAAATAAGGTCAAAGTGATAGTCTGAGGACTACAGACACATACTGTTTTCTGAGTTTTACACTCAGCTCAGGTTTTTTTAAAAGACAGAAGAGAAAAAATGGAGGCATTCCGTTAATATTCTCCCAAATATCTAGTGTAGGTGAACATTCCTATAAGGAAAAAGAAAACTCATCTCAAATTATAGATGTGTAATATATTGATACAGAAATATTTATTTATATCTGGTGAGATCTATTACCCATTGACTTTTCTCCTGAAAACTATACCTTAATTTCCAGATCACAAAGGTCCGATGATACAAGCGCTAATGAGACAGTTTGACTGTCCTAATGACAAAGAGAAACCCCTAGAAAGGTTATAAAGCAGCTGAATGACGTGACTGAATTTGAGTTTTGCAAGTATCTAAATGGAGATTGGATTGCAGAGGTTCATGCATAATTGTGGGAAGCCCAGTTAAGAGGCTGGCATGTTTCTCCAGGGAAGGTGGCTTCTGAAGGAATGAGTTTGCCCCAGAGGTAGAAAGATGAAGAGAGTCAAGAGCAATTCCACACCATGTTGCCCCCTCTCTGCTTGCTGTGCTCTCTGACTACTAGAGATCAATGAGTAACACATTTGGTTAAATCAGATACCATCATCTCAAGCTACATCCAAGGCAAACTGGCTGTACAATGATTCTCCCTCTTCCTGTGACACCAATATCAATGAGCTGCGGGTAATGATCAAATGATAAAGTCAAAATCTTAAGTCTCTTCCACTAGGACTTTGAGTAGATAGGACCTAGTGATCACAGGCGGAAAAAGGTAAAGATAAAGAGCCCTAATATCTCAAGAAATACTTCATATTCTATGTGAGACATGCATCCAAGTTCCGGAAATTTAGGAGTCTTTTAACTTTTTTAAAAGATATGTATTCATTCTAAGCCCCAAATGTAGCCTACTGTGTAAGACCCCCATCCCCCAAACTATAACACAGCTCATCTCTTAGTCTCTGCTAATGATATCTGTTGAGTCTAACCTATCCTTCCCAGACATGCTCACCACTCTCCCTCCCTGCATATTTTATAATATTTTGGTTACAAGTATTCTAGTTACAACTGTCCTTGATTATTAAGTAAATATTACTTTGTCTAAATCTTTCTGAATACCTTTTAAACTGAAAGATACAAAGCACCTAAGATTAATATAGCAAATGCTTAAATATGTAAAACATGGACTAGAGTACCTGGTACAGAGTAGATGATCAATGAATACCTATTGCTTTTTTCCCATCCCAACCTTTTCTTAGCTAAGTCTGAAATTGAGAGATGCTATAGGTCAACTTGATACAAATAAAACTGGTGATCCCTAACTGGTCTTCATGATAGAGACTAGAAGCCCTAAAGAGCTATAACTGTTCAGTTTATTTTATAAGTCTAATTTATCTTGCTAAATATATCCAGATCCTTTGCTTTGACCATACATGAAGGTGATGTTATTTCTTGTCCCTTTATTTACCCATGTGTAGTATCCTTTTATATGCTGAAATAACGAGGTAAAGTATTTCAACTTCTCTGATAGCTCTGAAATAAATCCAGATGAAAGGGAATAAAACCAGTTATCAATCTCCATATATTGCCAAAAATCTGTGATTCTCAGGCACATCTTAAATCATGCTCTATTATTATTATTATCCTCAATACTCAGGTGGGTTCTAAAGAGTACAAGAAAATATACTAATTTGAGCACAGACCACAGAGTAACCGGCTATTTTTTAAAAGTCATAGATACAATGCTACCAGGCCAGAAAAGTGGACAAAAAAGACCTTCGCTCTCAACGAAATGGCAAGGACATATTCATTCCTAGTGAGTGTGAGTAACCATAATATTCTTCTTCCCCTGCTCTGGCCCAGCTACCCACCCACTCCAGCTCAAAGGTATCAGATCATTTCTTCACGGGATGTGAGCAGCGGCACGGAGTTTCCAACCCGCTTTTGCCAGATACAATGACCTCGATTCCACTGCCACTGTGATTCAACATTTTATAGTTAGGAAATAAGATTCAGGTGTCAGAAATTGGTCAGCTATTGTTCTCTGCATCCTTTTTACTCTTGCAGTGCTTTGCTATGCCTTTCTGTTAAATTCTCATGCTTCTTTTCAAATATTTTAATTTTCCCATCAAAAGAATTAAAGTGATTTCTAAAAGAGGTCATCAGGATGTAACACAAGAATTATTAGCTTGCAAGAGACCGCCGCTGAATGAAAGCTCTCCATGTCTCTTCTCACCATGCAGTGGATGGGCTCGGGCTCTGCACAGGGCTGAAGGAAAGTTCAGGAAGTACTGACACAGAGCACTGATTGCTTAGCTCATTAACATATAAAGCAGCCCCGTAAGCCTGCAGTTACTTGTGCTTCTGTGTCTTTATTTACCAGTTTCTGTCTCCCCTCCCCCTCCTCCTCCCCCTCCCCCTCTCCATCTCTCTAAGTGTACAGGATGTACAGGGCCAATCATCCCTCTTACAATATAAGGTGGGATTCATAATACTGGGATTTAATTAAAACCCAAAAACCCTAGTCACAATTCTTCTCACAGAAAGTCCCTTTCATCAAAATTGTGAGGAGGGGAAAGGGGACTTTCTAAACGAGACCCATCCTCCCAACTGTATTTTTTAATCAGCACTCTGTTCTTTCTGAGGGGGTAGGATTTCCTCCCTGTACTTCATCCCCCACCCCAGTATATGAATATCTTATATGGAGTAGAAAGAATATTGAGAAGTACCACTTGGCATGTAAGTGCTAAGAAACTAAATGTAAGATGCAATTTACGTCTAATAAAAGCTAAAAATGACCTTGAACAAGTCATTAAATCTCATTGTTAACTGTCTCTGCATCTGAAAATGAGGCAGCTTAACGCTGACCTCGAATATCCCTTCAAAATGTTGTAACACTTAAATTATATCATTAAATTTCAGGATCTGGTAGAGCAGTTTCCTGGAACGGTTTTCCTTCCTTTGGTTGAAAATTCATACTGGGTCAGAATTTTATCATAGAGCTGTAGTATATAATAGGGGTCAGTCCCCGTGATGAGAAAAAAATGTGGCATAGAGAACTAGAATTTAATGTTCAAATCAGACAAATGCTTAACTCAGTGGACAGTCCTTTCTCATTTCCAGTCTGATTTGAAGTCTTCACTTTTTACAGCTGATGCTACTAGGGAATTATTTGAAGAAGTGAAAAAAGGGACAAAAAAGATAATTACAATAGATTGTAAGCTATTTATTAGTTTACAAGACTATATGGCTGGCTGGATGAAAGCTCTCACAAAAACCACCATGCCTAGGTCTGTGTGGCTGAGCTGGAATGGACTGGAATGAGGACTGGGAATCCTTTCTTTCTTACTTAATTCTTATAAGGAAATCAAGAGTTCTTTTCTAAGAGCTAAGGGAACCAAGAATGAAGATTATGATGAAAATATTTCCAACACAGGGCTTCTGAAGGTCGTAATCTTCTCTTTATTACATGAATATATATGAGAATTTGTTACTTAAAATCTGTTGCATGGAAATATTTATATGGTAATAATGTTACCCATATATTTGAAACATGTGAATAATGACAACATGATACATTATTAATGTTTACATGGGTCCTCAGGAATACATTTTTTTAATATTACTTCTTGAGATGATAAGAAATTAAATCTATTGTTTGGCATAAAAATTTTTTAAATCTTATGTAACTACATTTGCATTTTAAATGGTACATTATTGGAAATTAAACAGAGTAGGGAGAGGTGTTTTCCAGAAACTTTATGTGGAAAGAGGAGGATTAGGAGTATGAATTCATAAACATGAGTTTTATACACATTTCCCATTAACAATATACATAATTGTAAAGAATTTCACAACTTTCATTTATCTGCCAATAACATTCCTTCAAAATAGCTCTCCAGCCATGTGTGTGCATCTGCGCATAGGCAGGCTCATTTAAAATTCTGCAGATGACTGCTAAAATCCAAAACAAAAAATATCCTGATAACCTGAATTTACAGCTAGCTGAAAATGCGGACATTCTAAATTCCTAAAGTAGGTTTTGAAAGAGCCATGTGAAATGTCTCAAATTTACAAGATCGTGTCTCAACACTGTAAACCATCTATAATTTTACTTTTAAGACACAGTGCGTGACACGTAATGTTTCCATTAGAAAAAACCTCCTCCATAGAGTCCCATCAAGTGGTGCCACGCAGGTAGCGCTGCTCTATTTGTTACATTTCTCTCTCCTTTATTTTTGAAAAGATTTATGGTCATTTCTCTATTGAGTGAGCAGATGTGACGTGATTTCGGGATGATCTGCAACCACCAGGAAATACCACATGTGTTTCATTTGACTCCATCTCTGTGGAAATGTGAAACGGCCTCATGCCTCATCTTTCAGTTTCCTGAAGAAAAATAACTTCCATTATTTCAGCACGAGACACCCTTAGAATACCCTCTGTCAAGAATAATTAGAATTTCACTTTTCAGCATCTCTCCTGCAGCACATCGACTGTCTCAAGGAGTCGTGCTGTCTGCTGGCTGATAAATGTGCTCTTGAGTGTCTGAACTGAAGCGAAACTGAGCCAAACCCGTCAGAGCTGCCCATGTGGAGTCCACGTAAAGGTGCAGGGACGTGCATGCAGAGACTCTCATTTATTTACTTCATGACTATTCTATTTGTTAAACACAGGTGACTCTGACAGGCTCGCGCAAATACTGTGTCTGAAGAGAAGAAGAAAATTTACCCAACTGCATAGTTACCACGGTGTTTGCAAATTGAGTTTGAATAGTTGCAATCATTTCGGGAAAAACATCAGAGTAGCACTGCTCCTAAGGACTTCTGCACAGCGGAAGGGTGACCCAGGGCAGTCCGCGTGAAATACCAGAAGCCACAAAGACAGGAAGAAGCAAAGGGCACTTTTCCAGACAGACACACGCCAGAGCCATGAAGTCTCAGTCCTCAGAGCCTTCCCAGCTCCACCTGCCCTTTCCTAAGTGAGCCCTCCGCCTGGAAGGTTGTGATGTCTGTCTTTCCAGACACAAGCCGGTCCTCTTCTTTCCCCTCAAAATAGTCCAAGACTTCTGAAAGGTGTTTGCCCTTATGATTTACCCCCAACTTAGTTGTGATAATTATCACACTGCATGTTAATTTTATATCTATTTTGCACCTAAAATTACACTTCAGCATTTTGAAGACAATTACAATTTGCTTTGAATTTATATTCAAAGACTTGAGTGTTCTCCCTCAGAAAATGCTTATGAAATGAATGAATGAAAGATTTCTTGAAGAAAAATGTGACCAAGGCCTTCTATATAGCACTGGATAAAATGAAAACTCTGTAAACAGTGCCAGTGAGTGTTAAAAAGAATAAGGAAAATTCCATTTCTTCTGATTTTAAATATGCATGGCAAATTCCAAAGAAATTCATTCCAAACAACAACGTTAGACTATATCTTGGCATGAAAAAAGCTGTTCTGTACTTTATTACATTAATTTATTTTAAAAATTACAGTATTTATTTGCTTGGCAAACAAGAAAGGTTCTGGAATTGTCGAGCCCTATAAAGAATGGCTGTAGAACATATATAATGCAAGTGATAAATCAAACTAAGGAGCCAATGGTACAAAAAAGGAAAAGATTTTTAATACTTAAATCTGTGAGTATTGAAAAGTGAAGGACTTTTAAGTGTTAAGAATTTAGAAATAACAACATGGGAAAAATGATACATGGAGAAGAAAGTTTAAGAAAACCTATGATGTAACTGTATTACAGGAAGGTGAGACCAAGAAACAGAAGGCTAGCTTTTTCCAACTAACCCAAAACTCAATATATATCATGAGGGCTTTGATGAAAACAGTGCCTACTTAAGCAGGAAGGGAAGAAGAAACTAAGATCCTTCTTTGATAGAGGCTAGCCGAGGCCGCTGACTGCCTGATGACAGAACCAATGAAGAAAGTGAGTCACGACAGTGTCAGCGTTGCTTTCCACCCATGTCACTCTTCAGCAAAGGTGGGATGATGTTGAATCAAGAATTTTTCAAAAAATATATTTCTTGGGGAAGCTAATAAATTCAGCCTTGACTTGCTCATTTTCAGGAAGAACTGATTTTGAAAATGGAGACAGCTGGAGGCAACTGAAAGCCCCATGATGGAGTGGACGAGTGGACCACGGCACTCACATCTCAGTTTCCTGAGCTTTCATGGGTACTTGCATTTCTGGAGAGAAAATCTGCTCCAGAGCATGGCACAGGAGAAGAAAGGAGACGGAAAGCATAGAAGTAAAGAAAGGAAGGCGTTTTTATGCAGGAGAAACACAGAGAGAGAAAAGTGCATCCCCAGACAAGCACACGGGGTGGAAGCAGCCCTGTGACCCCGCGAGGTTAGCACTGGCACTTTTTAGATTCTGGCAGGTGGTTCCCCACCCTTCATTCTGCCCAGGGTCGCTCTGAAGAGGGATAAGGTTTCTGATTGGCCTGTCGGTCATTTCCTTTAAACTGAATGGAGAACTTTGTATTAGCACCCTTGATGAATTATTTCCTTAGTTCTTTCCAAGGGTCCTTGGCATATCACTTGGAGTTGATAGTTAACTATCCTAAATATGACCAGTTGTGCTTTAAACCGAATTGGTGCCCTTTTGCTGCTCGCTAGTTTTGCAATCTGAGTATCAGCAGTCCATTCTGAGCTTTCTGGTTAATTTCCAGCAGCATTTTAAACAAAATGGTGCCCTTCTGTTGCTCCCTGGTTTAGCTTCCCTTTCCCTGCACCCCAGCTCAACTTCCTATCTAACCCAGTGATCAGTTTAAAGCACTTGAACATGTAAATGTTATAAAAGAGCAAAAGTAAAGTAAAGTAGAGACTCAGACATTAAGGATGGGGCAAGGGAGTAAGGCAACAAAACCCAAATAAGTGGCAAAGGGAAAAAAGAGCTTGGAATCATGTATAAACACATTTACATAAACACTTTTTAAAAACATATCTAAGTAGAAGAATCAGACAACTTTCCAATGTACAGAGGAGTGAATTCTGATGAGAGTTTAGTGTCTGTAGGTCTAGAGTATATCTAGATATCATTGATAGTAAGTATTAGAATGGTAAAGGCAAAATTAAACCTAAACAGAAAAGAGAGAAGATACAGAGGAAATTGAAATTTTCTATGTACTCAAAAATGAGCTAGTTAATAAACATACTTATTTCTCACAACTTGATAACATAAGCATTTGTGAAGTAAAAAACTATAGGTCACAAAATTCCCCACACAACTATATTCTGTTATATTGCTGGACATATAGGAATGGACAAGGGAAGATAGACTTTTTGTGTCTTACTAAAATTTAATCATGAAGGATAAGATAAGATATAAACTATTCAGAACTATCACAAATTCCAGTGACATTTTTTTCCTGGACTTTTTAATTTAAGAAAAAATTGGCAAGTATCTGAAGACAAGTAGACATTTGGTAATGGAATTCTGGAACAAGAAGGAGTAACATTTTATTGTTCTCACAAAAATAGTTCTTGGAAACCTATTGTTAGAGAATAGAGAAAACTTTGAAATGAAAGCAAAATGCAAAGGTATTGCAATTTAGACAGAGAAAAACTTTTATAGCAAGACATTCAAAATGCTACCTCATATCTAAGCATGGGCAAGTTATATTGCTGAGCTATGGAAGAGTCAGCCCCATCAAGGATTCTACTTTTATTTTAAAAAAAAAATAATAACCCTGAAAATAACATAAAAATTGAACAAGCAATTCCTGGCTTTTGGTGATAAAGTAGATGATTCTGAAAATTGTTCAAAACAATACCAGCTAAGGTTAATAGGCTTGCTGAAAGGTTGGAAGTTAGGAAGTCAGCCAATTTTACAGAGGTGTGCCAGGACTGATATACCAGCAACTCCTCCAGAGTTATTTATGTATTTGGTTTTTTTTCCTGTCAACAGAATGAGTACATCAGATGGCCAGCTTCCTTCATCCCAATGAGAAGATTGATGGAATAATGTCTTCTTATAGCTTATATTCAGATAGATTCTCAAATGTCAATTATGCTGAAGTAGATGAGTGTTTGCATTTGGAGCCTGTTAAATATTTTTAAAAGTTAACAACCTTACTAAATGTACACAGATATTGAAAACAATTTAAAACCTGATTTAACTGCATAGTAGATTGAAAATTTAGCTCTCTTGTATATAAGTATATATACATATATATATACACATATACACAAAATAGAATATTAAAGTATCGACACTGTTCCAATCAAACAACTACAACATAATTTCTTTCATCATCAATTCACTCAATCTTACGTAATTCGATTTGGTTCTTCCGGATCCTGGTCTACCCTTCCACTAGCAGGCGGGTGAATTCTGGATAGATCAAGATGTATCTTAGAAATCCTAACTTGGTCCACTGATAAATTATGAAGTGATGTCTGCTCAGAGTCTGTACCCAGGAGTCTCCTCTGAAGTGTCAAAGGTTTGAAGAGTCTGACCTACTACTTTCCACAAAATTCTGAGATTGTCTTTCATTCCTGCAAACACATTCACCAGCCTTTGAAGTACAGCATTCCATCGAGAAATTCCAGCAGTGATTTAAAAACTATCTGTAGATGACAGAAGATTAATTTCTGGCTGTGGTTACTATTTTTATAATCAATGTCAGGAGAAAGTAGAATAAAATTCTCTTTTGTAGCATAGTTGTAACTATTCCATAAGGATTTTGATCAGTGCTTTCTCTGAAAGCGAATACATATTATGAGGAAAAGAGCATACTGGCAGATTCTCAGCCTTCCCAAAAAAGCATACAGTTTCTAAAAAATATTAATAACACATTATCTCTGAAATTTTTTATAAAGTAAGGTGCAGGCAAGAATGAAAGTGAGCAGGCAGGAAGTCAGGAAGAGAGAAGAGTAAGAAACATTTTTTTTTTTTTTAATTTACTTGTCCATCTGGGTTGCTTCCCTCACCCTGGCCCTGGAATGCGAAACCAGGTTCTTGGAATGCACATGGACTGCGTTGGGCCAGAGGCGGCAGACCCAGCTGCAACTCCACCGGGGCGTTCTGTATCTACACAGTTTAGAGGAAGTCTGAACATACCTTCTGATCTGATAAACTTCAGAGCAACTCTGACGATTAGGAAATCAAACAAACCTAATGATTTCTAGTATCTCATTCTATATAGAGAGAAAAACGAAATATATATGATTTCCCAGGAGCCATCTGGAAAATGTCAAAGGAAAATTTAAGTGGTTGTCTTAAAGTTTAGTGTAGATTTTGGAAAAATGAAATCAAAAGCACTATCAGAGATTTGGGCACTTGATTAGGATTAGATCATAGTTCCACAAAGTGACAGCAAAATATCTAAAAAATAGAACACAATTAATTGATTCGTCTGTGATACAGAATCACTATATAAGATAACTTGAAAATTTGAAAATCAAAATGCCCTATTGTTACTAAAGACACTACATGGAAACTAGCATCTAAATACCCAAATGAAGTGAACATTGCCAACATTTTAACATATATTGTAGCTTTTTTGCACAAATTGGCATTATCAAGAAAGACAAAGTTTATTTTCCATGTTATCCTTCATTAGGTTCTTCATTTTCTAGAAAGAAAAGACACTACTTGAATGAGGATAGTGTTTATCTCAGGGGGTCGACAGGTAAAAAATTTCACAACAATACACAGACATTATGCTGAAATTCCATGTGCTCATTACCTTGATCTTTAAATAAATTAATGTATTAATGTCAGTTTCTATTTTCAGTACAGTTAACACACACAAACAAAGTTCTTTTGTTTGTATATGTATAAAATGTCCACAAATATATGCAAGCTTGAGAGACTCAGAAAACTGATAACTGCTGTATGAGGAAAGACCTACTCTTTTATCACTGATAAACAAAGGCACATGCACACACATTACATTTCCTTGTCATCACTGCTCCTTATATAGGTTCATAACTTTTAAGCAAAAAAGCTAACTTCTATTATACAGAAAAAGCAAGAAGTTGGAGGAATGAAAACTGTCTCACATATATATTTGACAGACTAGCGATTCTACACTTAATGAAACTTTATAAGGTCACACTCATCTCATTTAAACATTCATGACCCAAAGTTATAGATTCTCTATAGATTATTAAATTAAATGTAAAGTGTATAAAAAAAAAAAAGATGCTTAGTAACTTTGCTTTTGTATCCTATCTTAAACTTAAAAATTTTGGCATGCAAAGATCATTCATTAACTGACTTACAGCAATATCAGAATGATGGATAAAGACCACAAAAAGTTCCTTTGAGCTGGCATACCACAATAATTGCTTAAGACAAAAATTTTATCAAAATAATTACTCAGTGTTGTTGAACACATTTAATTTTTCTTCAATCTTAAACTTTACCATGAATAATTACTACCTTATATAATTAGTAAAATCATGTTTATGAAAAAGTGTAAGTAGAATAAAATGTATGCTTTTATCATTCTTAATAGTAATAAATCAGAAAAGATATTAATAAGATTTTTTAATAAAAAAATGGTTTAGCTAGTCTTGCCCAAGTTCCTCATAATTCTGTGAATTTTGTATTCTAAAATACTCTTGAGTCATGTCTTATAAGAAGAAAGTTTAGATTTAGTTTAGGACACTTAAAGGATTAACATTTTAATATACCTCTTTTCTGAGAACTTAGTAATCATCATTTTACAAAAGCACTTACTTATCACTACACCAATCAGAACAGCACATCTATCATTTAAGATAATCACACAATGAAAAGTAAAGGGCTTTCTGAGTTATAAACACAAAGGCACATAGAATGCCTATAGCTTCAGATTTATAACTTTAGCCACAGGTCAAGTGTAAATATAAAAACACAAGAAATTATAGCAATGCTTTTCCTTCCTGTGGGCACATAAACATAATATATTTGAGCTCAAATCTTTCAAAAGGGAAATAATAAAAAAAGAGTAACAAACCATAATATCTATGTCATCTCTCACACAACAGAGAATAGATCTGTGTAATTTATCTACAGTGATCATCAAATAATCGGATCATAAAACCAAATTCTCATAATTTGCTCTCACCCATGATTGAACAAGTAAAACAGAAACTCCCCAAGCCTCCACAAAATCAGGAGGAAAAAATGTATTCTCCCGTCGCTTGTATTTCCTTCTGAGTGAAGAAAATGAAGTTTATCAAACATATTTGACTGGTACCCACTTTTCCAGGTGACCCAAATGAGCCTCTCTATGGGCTCTCCACGATTTTAAAGAACATTGTTTCAAGAATACATTCATGAGCCTGATACCGACATAAAATACACATGTGCATAAATAACTAATTAATTAGGGAATGAGCATGATCTTGTAAAACAGTTCAAGGGCAAATTGAGAGACAGATATTAAGCAAGCAGTAATATGAGATGAATTTGATCAACAGATGGAAAACTGACTTTGTCCTGGAGAGAGCAGAAGTAAATCAATAGTAACGGAGAAAATTTATTTTTCATGCCTCTAAGAACAATCATATCCTCTGCTATCAGGCCTCCTACATTTAGAGTAATAGGATGGCTGAGAAACACAATGTGTGTGACTCAACACCCATGATCCTTCCTGTGCCTTTCAAAGCCACTCACAACTATTCCTGGCTGTATCACAGAGAATACTTTGCCAAATTGTTCCTATTAAATGAACTGATCTCTAATTTTAGAGAAAGAACAAATGAATATAATCAACAGAGTTCCCAATAGAACTAATTATAACTCAATGAAGAACTTAATGAAGTGTATGAAATTGCACACATTCGGATGACTGAAACACTGGGTGCTTCCTCAGAACTTCCCTTTCCAGCGCACTCTGCAGACGGATTTTCTTCTCTGGCTCTAAATGAAATCTCAGGAATATCTCATCGATTTCTGGTTCCTTCAGGTAATATTAATTCCTGTCAGTTTGACATCAACTCTTACATGCCTCTCCCGGTCTACAATTTCTCTCTCCACAGTGGGTGAACAATCAAAGGAAAGGAAAGGTGCACTTGCCTGGTCTTGATCTCCTGCACCACGCCATGACAGGAGAAACCATGAGAGATAAATCTAGAAGACAGTCAGATGACTACGTTGCTGTGCCCCAGTGGGGCTATTAATGAGAATGGAAGCAGACAAGTCATCAGATTTAGTAGAGGTGACAGGTGTTACTGGATGCCAGAGGTAAGAGAAAGAAAAAAATCGAGCATGTATTTTACTTTTGAGGCAGAACAATTAGGTGATTTTGCTGTGTTTTTACACCTTTCTTGTTGCTCGCTAATTTACCAAGAAATTGAAAGGACTTTAAAAAGGTGAACTTTGCTCAAGAGTTCCTGATAAACTCAAAGACTCAATGAAAAGCTATGAGGATAAGCAAGGACACTGAGAAGGAAGTGGCAGGAAGCTGGAAGGAAACGGAGTGTTGGGACATGGGCATCAGGACGAGCCAATTCTGTCCGATGCTACTGAAGCAGGTCAGGAACAATGTGAGAAAACACCTGCTATGTTTAGAGATGCCCTGGTCCTGAATACTCAGATGGATGTAAAGGGAGGGATGAGGACTCAATCCAGATGTGAGGTGGAGAATAAAATAAGCAAGCATGGTGATTCTTTCAAGGACCTGGACGGTGCCAGTGTTGACAGGGTGTGGAGGGGGTGCAGGTTAGGAGAAGGGACACAAGGAGTACTTTATGGTTGTTTTTAATGGAAGTAACTGTGCTTGTTCACATACACACTGGAAAGAGGGCAGTGTAAGTTCAGAATGTTCAGGAGAGACCAAGAATACTTGCAAGTGTATGTTTTCTGAGCAGATACGGCAGCTGTACACTTTACCAGCAGAGTTATTCTCCGTGAAAAGGAAACAGGCCTCTCTTATGAGTCACACATGTATGATGATGACCGTTATAATAAAAGGAAACATACTCAGTGAGAACTCTGGATAATGACTAACTTATCTTTCTTATCTCAATCACTCATGAATGCCTCACTGGAACCAATGCTATTAATACCATTTATAGATGCACAAACTGAAGCTTAGAGAACTTAAAACATTTATCTACTGCCATCTGCTTGTATCAGAGATACAAATATAAGACTTCGTTGATTGTGAAACACAAACTCTTGAAATCCTTGAAGCACAGTAATGAGGGAAATAAATGGAGGGATTCAGGGAGGTTTTTTTATCTTCATAACCAAGTCTAGTTGATAATGATATTTGACATATGGGGAGAATAATTAGAGATTATGAAGCTTTATTTTATTTCATAATTATATTAGAAAGTTAAAAATCACCTGATGGTTCATAATTACTGTAATTCAGATAATTTCTGGAACTTCATGAAAATGTGTGCTTTTATTTTGTATTAATTACTCTTCCCTAATGAATCTCTTGTTTCAATAAAGTTATTGAGTTTCCATAAATAGAAACAACACTTACATGGGCAAATGTATCATGCATTTATATCAGTAAAGATGACAATGAACACGCTTTCTTGTTTTTTGGTAATTTATAGGAAAACCATAAAAGAATGACAACTATCAAGCAAATTTCTAGGAATATTTTCCAGTTGAATAAAATAGCCCATGAAACATATCCATTCCAACAGTTCACCTATTATATTGCATAGAACTGAAGTAGTGTCCAAAGGCATTCCAAAAGCCACAAAAATTACCATATATACATATTAATATGCATGGGATTGATAAAGTGAGCCAGATTTTCATTCCATACATAAAACTGTCAACTCACATTTCCATGATAAATCATGAAAAGAACAAAGGAGTACTCAGGCACAGAAGAATTGCATATTATTTTCTGGGCTGGCAAAGGCATTATCTGTGTGTCTGATTCATTTGTAGTGCTAATTTTCAGGTTACCTGACATCTTATCACAAAGTTAACGTGATAATATACCTCAAAACGGTCCTAGTGAAAAACAGTGCATGTTTTCACACATCTACATAACATTGGTCAGGAAGTTTAACTTTTAAAATTCTTATTTCCTAATATATTACAGGTTTAGGTGAAATCCTTACTCAGAAGCTAAAATATATTTACTGTATTCTCAAAACATTAAACTGGTTACCTTCCAATGGGACAACAGCTTTCTTTATTATATAAAGTGTGCGGGGCGAGAGAGAAGCACTGAGATTCTTGTGTTTTACACGGGAGCGCCCATCCATGGGTGTCTGTGTACAAACAACACTTAGCAAAAGTGAATGTGTGCGATCAACGTACACATAGGATGTCTAAGTGAAATCACATCAGCGTGTCCTAAGCCAAACTCCTTTTTATTCTCCTCCAAATCTGTGCACTGCAGACTCCCCTAGAATATGTTTATTTCTCACTACCTTCGGAATTATCTGAGCTAGTATCATACCTCTTCTGCAATATCCTCTTACTGGTCCTCCAGCTGCTCCGCTGGCACTGCCAATGTCTACACTCCACACCGAGACCCTTTTACAACAGGCAGAGCCCAGCACTCATCTGCTAAGAATCCAGCAATGCCTCGGTATTTTATCTAAATTAAAAGCAAAATGCTCTCATGGGCTTATACAGACCCTCACTGTGACAAGGACAGGGTCCCACACAATACCAGTCTCCAAATAAGGGTCCTCCAGTCACTCAGGCCTGTAATCCTGGGCCTGCCAAGCCTTTGCCTCGGGTCTTTGCTCTTGAGGTCGCCTCTGCCTGGGGCAGGCTTCCTAACTTCCCAAGCCCCAGATGTCCACGGCTCAACTGCAAACCACCGTCCAGTCTTTACAGCAATGACACCTTCTCACTGGGGGACCCTAATCACTTTATTTTACTGTGCAACCCCACTTCCTCTCATCCCACTTCTCCTGCACCGCTTTTCTTCCTCATTCCTATTCCTATTATCATTGTAAATCTTAACTCATGCATTCACTTGCTTGTCTTCATCAATGAGAACACTGCCACACAGCAAAGCATTTTGCTTCCATTGTTCGAGGACACAGGTCAAGAACCAAACCAGAGCACTAGTAGGTATTCAAGAGAGATTTTAAAAGAATGAATTATTTGAATGTATTGCCGGTGATATAACATACACATACAAATCTAATTTCAGGAAGAGTCAGATAAGCAAGGCAAGACATATATAAAATACTGTTGGTTTCAAAGGGAAAATAATATATTGATTTGGCTGGGAAGAAAAATGCTTTACTGAAGATTGTCTATGAGATGAGCCTTTAAAAATTTGTAAAATTTTGACAAGCAGGTAATCAAGGTGTGGGCACTATAAGTTTGAATCACAACTAATTATTGCCTGCTTTTTGTGATTCATCACTCTACTAACACTCGGAAAGCAACGATGGATAGCCTGATCACAGATTCCAAATTGCTTGCTGCAGTGAAATGTATGCTTATTCTAACAATCAATCAATAATAAAATAAAATGGTTTAAAAAATAACATTCAGGAGACTCCTCTGAGAAGTTTTCTTTTCTTTTTATTTTTCCCCAATGGTCAAAGAAGTAGACTTTATTTATATGAAACATTTGATAATATGGTCAAAGGAATACAATGGCAAAGTTAGACTTACCCTCATTTTCAGAGATGAAAGCAGGACCAAACGGAGTGCGGCTCAGTGTCATGGGGAGGGAGGAGAAGGATGGTAGGGTACCTGTGTGCTCAGGGTCAGGACACGGTGTATGGGGTGGGGTTCATGCAGGGTGTCTGGTAACAAAGACAGCAACTAGACAGGATCTTAGTTGCTCAGTTGCAGTGGATTTTATGAAGCTTATCTGCCTAATGGTTCAGTTTGGACAATCTGTTGACATCACTGCAGACCCCAACTCTACATTGTATTTAATCGTAAGGCTAGGCATTCTGGAATATGAATAAGAGAGAAGCTCAGACAACCTCATGACTTTCATTTGTGGACGGGAAACTTCAACTATTTTCTTGCCATTTGCTCTATCTTAACAAAAGTGACTTAGACAATGACAAAAAGGCCCTTAGCAGTACTTAAAACCAAACTTCGGCACAATCCTAAAGTTTCCCTCTTCTACAGCAAGTCTCATACTCTCACAATCTTCTAACCTTCTGTACCAAAAGTGACTTCCCAAAAATTTTCCACCAATGAAAGAAAAAAAGAGAGAATGACTTCTACGATGTTCCAATAGCAACTCAGTTCTACCACACACCCCAAATTCTACAAGCGATCTCCACAGTCACAGAGGAAAAAGGATACTCCTAGATGTCACTGCTATTGCCTGTAGTAGATGTGAGTTTCATTTTGATTTACGTGTCCTTTCTGCCAAAGCTAGATCTTTCTAAGTGTGTTTTTAACTCCCAGAAGGAGAAAGAGAAAAGAAAACAGAGAACTGCTTCCCTTTCATTTTCAGTCGTGGTTAAGCCATTTTCTCACAATCTTGTATTCAATAAAACTCTGAAAGAGTAAATATCATCACGTGTAAAGTGAAGAAGACATTTCCATTCAATATGTAGCCTCAGAATAGCATTTTCTTTTAAAAAGCAGGTGCTACATTTTCTCTGCACAACTTTTTTAACATGGACATTACATATTTACAAGCTTTTTTTAATTGCAAGGTTCATAAATACATTATGCAAATTATTTTGATATTTGCAATAATTCTGAATAAGATGGTGCATAACTACCAAGGCGAACATCAGCAAAATGTTTCAGTGGGAGTATTTTTAATCAGCTTCTCTCTTTTGGTATCAGCTGATAGATGGCATTATCTTCTGATAACCATCTGTTCTGCCACCTCTGGGCCATTATTTACCAAACTATCATGAAAACATGCATACAAACTAACCCATATATTTAAAATATGTATAAACATAGATGGATGGAAGTATGAGAAACATGAAAATCTCA
Source organism: Solenodon paradoxus (assembly GCA_004363575.1). Taxonomy (NCBI): domain Eukaryota; kingdom Metazoa; phylum Chordata; class Mammalia; order Eulipotyphla; family Solenodontidae; genus Solenodon; species Solenodon paradoxus. The sequence continues at coordinate 86,665 of RJWH01001695.1, forward strand.
CTCCACCATCTTAGTTCACTGAAGAAACTGACGACCAGAATTATTCAGTTACTTCGGTGAGAGCCAGAATGAGAACCTGGGTGTCCTATGGTGGGTCTGTATTCTCTTCCTACTCTATTCACATCCCACAGGGCCTCGCTATACAGTGTAGATGGTAAAATAATCAGGAGCAAAGGCTCCATAAAATTATGACAGATGTTCCATTTGCACACATCAATAGAATCCTTTTTTTTTTAATTTTGCTAAATCTGTAGCTCATCCTTTTAGTTGTTTTAGATAACTAAGGAACAGCACGAGATTGCTGATTATACAATATTAAACATTTTGCTTAGAAGAAAGACATGTTCCTGGAACTTTTAGGGGGTAATAAAAGAAAATTTATTTAAGACAGGACCAAAATAATAAATAAAGCGAAAATTTATCTCAAGAACATACTTTAGATACAACACTAAGTATCACGGGGCCCAAAATCTCATGCAGGTCCCCTCACATCTGAGCCTTCCCCAGGGACACTTTCCCACAGAGCTTCCAAATGTGAGATACGCATCCTCCTGGCTTGTCCCCTGTCAACTGGCCCGCCACCACCTAATGGACTCCACCTGCTTGTGCTTTGGAGCAATTGCTCAAACTAGTCAATCCTGTTCAGGAGTCTACCCTTTTCTACTACAACCCCATTTATACCAGTGTTCCTCATGTGCCATGTCCTCCTCTGGGGCTGTGAGTAGATTTGATTCATAAGCTTCTTTTTGATTACTGGCTTCAGGGATTGATCATTTCATACTATTTAGATCAAAGGACCCCATTGAAACCAGCGGGATGAACAGGAGTCCATCAAGACACCCTATAATATGTGCAAAGAAATGACAAAACAAAGTAATTCCTCTAAATCTACATTTTAGGCAACAACTGTTTTAAAACCAAAGGCTGCTCTGAAAATAGTCTTGGAAAAAAAAAAGAAATGAATACCAAGTCATAAAGAGACCAGCGGGAATCTCAAACACATAATACCAAGTGAAAGAAGCCAATCTGAAAAGGTTATGCACCATATAATTCCAACTGTAAGCTAGTCTAGAAAAGGAAAAATTATGGAGAGAGTAAAAGATCAGAGGTTGCCAGGGGTTGGGGTGAGGACTACAAGTAAAAGACTGGTAGAAATCACTAGCAAACACACCTGGGTTTGCTGCTTTCTGTTTTATAGATTATTAATTATTAATTCAGTTTCTTTAATAGATATCACTTGTGCAAATGGTCTATTCTTCTTGTGAGAGTTTGAGCAAATGATGTCCTCTAAGGAACTGCCATTATATCAAGGCTTTCAAATTCATAGACATGGAGCTATTCACAGCAACTCCTTATACTCTGAATATCATTGGCATGATATTCTCTCCATTCCTCATATTAGTGATTTATGCCTTTTCTTTAATTTTCTTCTTGCCAAATGCTTATCGATTTCATTACTGGAGGGGGCATGGTATCCCCTACTCCAGGTCAGTCAGGCTCATGTTAACTAGCTGTCCCTCCCAAGGGCCTCATTAGCAAGAACAAAGAGCGAGCCCTCATTGAAGTCTTACAGGTTTTTGGAAATGGTGACATTAACCAAAACACTGTGTCTCAAAACCAGGCCCCCACATCACATCATTTTGTTCAATATAGGCTGCAATTCCTTTTTCCTCATCAATATCCTAACAAAACAATTACTCCAGGCCCCTGCCCCTCTCTGGACTAGTTCACAAAGGCCCCTCTCCCTGATCCCTACAGGGAGCCTAACGGAATTTTTCTCTGACTTGGGAACATTGAGGAGATCCTGAAGTGATCTCTTGATATTGTGGGGTCCCCTAGGGCTGGGGTCCCCTGAAGTGTTAACTCTCAGGCCTGTTCACTGAGCCATTTGTCCACTGTACTTGTCACTCTGCAATTTGTCCCAGCGATGTTCCAGGCTGCTTTCTGCCCTAGTCTCTGCTCGAGGTAGCCCTCATTCAGACGTCTGTTTCTCCATCTTGAGGACAACAGGTGGTCCTTGGGACCAAGTGGTGGCTTCCACACTCTTACAGTCCCCACTCTGATGTGATTATCAGGTCTTTGATGAGCAGTGCCAATGTCCAAGCCCAAAGAGTCCAATATTTTGCTAATGAACTGGAATGATTTTCTTTACAGTAAAATAATTTTCACACCCCTCTACACGCTTTATTAAAGAAATAAAGGCAGTTTGAGTGGGGGCAGTAGATGAAGACAGACATCCAACTCCTTCCTCATTTTAAGAAAGCTTAGTTGAAACCATGGAAAAGCGAAACACCTCAAAGGGATGAGAAAAGAAAAGAATATGTTTTCCCAAGGACCTCAGGATTCGAAAAGCTGGGCTTACTTCCAGCCTCCTCTACTTATCTCTTTTGGCTCCAGTGCACCAAAATATCTGCCTCCAAACAGAACTCTGCCTGAATTATTCGTTAACCCTTGGGGCATCTCTCTTCAGACCATTCTGTAGGCACTGGAATTGGGAGATGACTCCGTAAGAGTGGAAGTACTTTGACAGGTCAGTCAGAATCATCCTGACTGCTGTGTATCACACATTCAAATGATTCAAAGAGAAGTTTTCAGGTAAAATTGCTTGCTACACACATATAGCAATGGTATTTTATGTCACCGAGGTACTTGAGATACTCCATTCAGTAGAGTTTTGGTCCAAGTATAAAATCATTTTGAGACATTATATTCTGAATATAATTTGATAAAAACATGTCTTCTTATGTATAATTGTATATGCATTGTAATATTTTATATATGCATAGACTCATGTCATCAAGCTTCATGTGCACAACTCATTCAGAAAATAAACCTTGCAAATTTGTAAAATCAGAGATAGCCACAACATGTATACATATTAAAACCAGTTAAAACCAATGCCTATACTTGAAATATTCTTTTCCTTACTCTGCAATCTGCCTCCCTTTTTCTTTTTCCCTTCAGCAGGGAGATTTGATTTGGTTAAAATCAAGTAAATTGTCAGTTCTTAAAAAAGTTTTACTTATGGCACACTTTTCAGAGAACATGAGGTAGAGAGGATTCTGTGAGGAACCAACATTTCTATGATTAACCAACCAGTATTTATGTTCCAAAACATAAGGCTCCACAGTTGAATTGTTCTGCTTACCTACTAGATTTCTGGTCTAGCGATTCTAGGTTTCAGCTTCTGTCAGAAAAGGTCAGGCATCTCCACTTCTTTGGTAAGAGCCAATCAACCCTAGAATCACAAGGAGAAATGTACATTTCACCGCCTTGGACTGTAATTTATCTTTATCCAGTATGGTAACCTGCCTTAAAGCCTTGTTGAAAGTGGTGATATTTCACTCAACAGTCCTTTATGACAGCCCGGGTGCCATGCTAGGCTTCTGGTATCATTTTCTTTCTCAAGTTGTTTAATTATTTTTTTTCTAAATTTTCTAAATCATTCTAATATTTAGGTTCTGGGTCTCAGTATTAATCAATATTGTAACAGCAACCTGTAAGACTGATGAGAAGATTGAAGGAAAGATCAGCTCACATAAATGACAACAATTTCAAAATGGGAAAAAAAAACTACTAAGACGACCATACAAATCAGGAACAAGGCAGCATCTCCCTACTTTCCAAGTCCCCAGCCCCCGCTGGGATGACTGATTATTTTTGCAGAAGATTCTCCCAGCCATCAGAAACTGGCTTTGCTATTATTAAGAGAGATTTCTTTCCAGTGAGTCTTCTGGAAAACTTAGCTTCTAAGCAGATATAAATAACTAATGCAAATAATCTCAGTCTATTTTTAAATTTTTCTTGGACAGTGAATGAATTTGAAGCAGTTCAAGGCATTCTATTTGCTTGAGGTCAATAACTTGTCTGGAAATCCAGGGACGAGGCCACGCCTGCCTCGACACGAGGTCAGGGTCCTCACACAGGCTGCGGCACCGCCTGCACACGGCCGGGAGCCAATGGAACTTACTTCACTTCATTAAGCCTGGAAGTTTCACCTCAAATGACACTGATAGAGGACAGAAGCAGGTATACAAGTAGCTTACTATGCATTTATTAAACATCCAGAAGTACTTTAGAAATTGGTATTCATGGGCCTCCGTAGCACACACCATTTTCTCGTGGACACAGAAAACTATGTAACTGGTCACAGTTTCGTATTTTGTTTCACCTATCGAGAAATTCAGATTAAAATTTGGGGACAAATTTCATAATCCATAGGAAATCCTGATCCCATTTCATTAACATGTTCGTTAAAGTTGCCAATTTAATTTTTATTGAAAAATATCTTACAAGAACACAGCGTCAGTAAGTAATACATGAATAATAAGATAATAACTTGTAATATCTGACTATATTCTATTTTACATGTATTTTCTTGTCTAATTTTCACATTTTCCTTATGAGGAATAATTATTTTCCCAATTAGAGGAAATAAAAACTCAAGGTCAATCTTCTTTAAGGTTGTAACTGGAAGCTGTATTTAACTTCTGCTTGTCTCTAACTAAACTCACTGTAGACACTGAGTTACCCTTACCCTCTAAGGGTAAGTTAGGGATGCGGATTATAGATGAGTGACCTTATATTTGTATAGCAAAAAGTGAGGATTGGAATAATCCATCTGAGTTTCCTTAGACAAAATTTAAAAGAAAAAAAATCACCTAAATTGGCATTTATTTAAATATAAAGCAATCTGGCCAGAATTATCCAGTTAGACTATTTACACTGCACATATAAATTAGTCATTGTTTTCTGTTTCCCAGCAATTCATTTCTGTGTATAAAGATTAAATCATAGTCTATCAATCTGTATTTAAGAATATGCAATGACATAACAAAATGAATCAAAACTATTTGAACATATTATAATGTATTTGAAGAACATTCTATTTTTAATTTGAAAATACCCTAATCACCAACCACATCCTTTTACTATGATTTTAGCTTACTTTCTATCAAAAATACATAGGTGCCATATATTGATTATTATTTTATACTGGATATGATTTATTACATTCTCTTTTATTGGAGACATGTCAAGCACATCAGATTTTAATGTATTGGCTATCCTGCACCATAGCACATAATTTAACTTTTACTCCACTTGTCATAAATTTAGCAATAAATTTGTGTCATGAAACTGTTCTCAATAAATACCCTTAAATTAATTTGTATTGACTCAGTATTTAAGTTATTCTGAATTATAACTACAGATCAATAATTATTAAGATTCAAAATCACTGTTTTGTCAAGTTTTTTCTTACTGATAGGTCTCCACAAACCAACTATTTATTGTATACCACAGGGCTATCTCTTTATTTCTCTACTATTATCTTAATTTCTGTATGGATACAAAAAGAGCAGAAATCCTGATCTCTTCCCAGAAGGTGCTCAGAAACTGAAGTCTCCTGGGAAGACCAACCAGCTTAATCAAAGATGCTTCTGGCAGCTTGACCACCTTGAGGATAGGTGTAGTTGCAATTCTGGCAAAAGAAAATTTACTTAGACTTTTGGAGGGAATTGTATGGATATCATAAACTTACTTAATAAATTTAAATGGATTTCTTTTCTTGAATAGTATTGCATTTAAAAATAAAAAATCATCTCTTCATTGCTTGTGACAATCACTCTTCTCTGTAACTAGAACTCTAAAGCATTAGAATTGATCTAAGTAAATTTATATTTTATAGAGTAGTGCTACTTTTTTTAAGATTAAATTACTCTACTGAAAATATGTATTCATGAATGGATGATGTGTACATATTAGTTTGACTGTATTTCTCAAATACCACTATCCAGAACCTGGAATAGGTGCTGGAGATGGTGTGATACACAAAGCAGATTCAGAATCTGTAGAGCTTAGTTTAGTGAGGAAGAGAGAGACATCAATTACATACACTGAATATATTTATAAAGTGTTATTTGTACTGTGGAGAAAATAAATGGAGCTACCATGAGGTGAAGCAGGTGACCTTATCATGCTTCAGGATCAGGCAATGCCTCTCTGAGAAAATGGCTCTAAGAGATGAGGAAGGAAGAGTTTAACTACTTTCTTCCATGTATTTATCTATTTACTGTTTTTATAGTGATTGTCATTGATTCCATGGTGTACTTTTTCTGTTATATTGTAATATTCATGAATTAAGACATAACAGAATCAGTGAAGTGTCTTTGATGTTCTTTCCTCCCTCCTACCTTCCTAATTTCCTTTCTTCCTGCTTTCTGTCCTTCCTTCCTTCCTCCCTCCCTCCCTATTTTTTCATAAAGTGTTACTATAAAACCAAAATGGAGTATCACTGTGCATCTATCAAAACAGCTTAAACATGTATCAACAAATTATTCAGACATTGCTGGTAGAAATGGAATGTAAAATGGTACAACCACTCTAGAAAACATTTTTCCAGTTTATTATAAAATTAAACATGAGCTAACCATATGATCCAGATATTGTATTCATGGGCATTTAATGCAAAGAATGTAATTTTTCCTAGCAATATCCTTCAACAGGTGAATGATTAAACTGAATATAATCCATTAGAGTCACTGATAAAATGGAGCAACTATTGAAACATACATACATACTGAACACTACACTCAGATTTACTTTTCATTCTATTTTCCAATAAGAGAATAGAGCTCCTTGGATTGTAAGATTGAGAAAGTAAATATGTTAAATGAGCCTATAATATTTTATATTGTCAGCAAATCTTAACAACGATAAGGAAGCAAATGAGCATACAGGCGGCAGGGGTATGGAACAGAACACAGGAGACCACTGAAAAGCACCCAGGGGTCAAAGCTGGAACAATATAAGAAACGAAATAGACGAAACAGTAATGGAATGTAATCCACAATATACTACAGATAGCTGAAGACTATAACGGCTGAATGACGGGGTAAATAATAAATGGGAGAGGAGACTAATCTCCTAGACAGAAAAATTCCACCTGGGGTAGATGGAGCATCATTCCTGGGCAATGTCCTCTTTCAAAAAATAAGGCTTGGAAAGAGAATTTTTTTAGTGGAGAAATATTACAGATACTATCTCAAGTGACTAAAATCATATCCTCTGTGGTTAAGTCATATCAACAGCGTACGTCCCGGTTGCGAGGCGATGAAAATGAAATGTATTTTTGATGCTGGTCTTCTACCTATAAAACCAGTCTAATCATGAGAAAAATCAGACAAACACAATTAAGGGATATTCTTGAAAACACATGACCAGTATTCTCAAATTATCCAGGATATCACGGGGAAGAAAAAAACAAAACCTTTGGAAACTCTCATAGTCAAGAGGAACCGACGGAGACTTGAGAACTAGATGGAATGTGGTCTTCTGGCTTGGAGCCTGGAACAGAAAAGACTGTATTGAGGGAAATACTAATGAAATGTAAATAAAAAGATCTCCATTCATGATAATATATCAATATTGTTTTCTTATATTTGCAATGTATTAATGTAAGATGTTAATAATGGGATTAACTCATGGCAGGCTCTATCAGAACTGTCTGAATTATCCTCATGATATTTAAATCTAAAGGTATTCTAAAATGTTTTAAATTTATCTTACCAAACAAAGGAAAAAAAAATAATTTTGTAAGCTTACACATATTCATTCTATAATAATGAATGGCAGTGATGTAGAGATGGAAAACAATTAGTGGTTGCCTGGGGCTATAAGGGGAGGAGGGTTTTTGGTGGCTTTGACTGCAAAGGGTTATAATAAGGGAACCTCGTAATGGAATTGTTCTGTATGTTGGCTAGGATAGTAGTCATATGACTACATCTGAAAAAAATGTATACAAATATACAGACTCATGAGAGTATATACAACTGGTGGAAACTGAACTGTGCTGGTAGATTATATTCATGTTAATTTCCTGGTATGATATTGTACTGCAATTATGCAAAATATTGCCATTGGAGAGAGCTGGGTGGAGGATTGACAGGATATCTCTGTATTACTTCCTAGGACTGCCAGTGTATCTTCTATTATCTCCAAATTAAAAGCTTAATTAAAGTACTGTCAGGTCTTAAAATCATGAGAATAGATTTAATGGTCAACAACAGGTGAAGTGGGATAGGGACATAAGACTCTGAAGGTCTTTCTGGATGGAGAGAATACCACATGCAAAAACACCTGATATTGAAGCAATCACGTTATACTCATTGTCACCATAATCAAAAACCCCTGTGGTTGGAGTTCCAGAGGACAGGAGATAATGGTTCAGTGTGAGGTTGGTGGGAGTAGCAATAACTTTATCTCCTTGAACCATTTAGTGCACGTGGAAGTTTTATCTTAATTTTATACGTCTTTGTAAGTCATGGAAGTGAGAGAGGTTGTTTAGCATTAACTCTTTAGTAGACACAGTCAAGGAAAAATTCATAATTTATCAATACTGTGACACTTAGAAATTCTTATTCTTGTAAAATTAATTACATGTGTTTCTTGGCCAGATTTCTGTCTTTATACCACGGGTCGTTATCCTTGCTACACGTTTGATCTTGAGCTATGTAATCTCTGTCAAGCTCAGCTTTGCACAATGTCTGCACACAGCCTTGTCAACTTTGTGATCATCAAACCCTCATGACTATGTAACCAGGATTAAACAAACTAAGGCAGGTGCGATATGTAGCACTGTTTGGCATCAAACACGTTAGCCATTAATTTTTGCTTCTCACAGACTTTCAGAATTATACAACTAATACAGGCTGAATATATAAAAAACAGAAAATTAAGATGAGATAAAATTTAACATATCCCCTCTGGCACCCTTCACCCATTATCACTGCTAAAAGTTCATGGGTCAATTAAACTCAATGGTCATGAGAAAGGGGGATGACAGAGGGAATTAGGCGTACCCCACACACCAGGCTTCTTCACTAGGCTCCGAACAAGACTTTTCTGTGGTACAGATCCCAAACTTGATTCCTAAGTGTCCAATATCCCTCTGAAGTAGGGTTCAAGGGTTTCCACACAGAGACAAGAGTGAGGGGGAAAGAGGATGTGAGGACAGTAGTAACAGCTACAGAAATTCAAAAAGCAGCAGGTGTGTGAAAAAGGACTAACGTTAGAAAGTGATGAATTTCAACCTGAATGTGATGATCATTGAGGTGCAGTACCACAAGTTAAATATCTTTCTGTAATGTTCTCTCCAGGGATAGCTAGCACTAAATGTCCGCAGAACAAGAATGTTAAGAGCAGAAAAAACAATTCATGTAGATTCTATCAAAGAATGATTTGACATAAAGAGGCAGAATTGGGGTGGGGTAGACCTTGTGTTAACACAAAGATGGAAACAATATTGATGTATGCAAACTGATAATAAAAGTATGACAGTGAAATAATAGAAACTTAGAAGTCTGAAAGTGCTACATTCAAATTGTCTATACTTCATCTTTTTAACAGGGAAGTGAAAAGAGTTAAGTAAGGTCTTGAATGCATTTGTTCATTTATTAACTATTGTATTTTCAATTATTATGTATTGTCTCATACATTATTAAATAATTTATGTCTGTGGTCAAATGATCAATATAGAAACAATAGGGATGGGCACAAAGACTTTATTTAAAAGTATATTTTATGTTGATTCAAGCAATTAAACTTTTGAGAACATGATCTACCATGTATAAATGTATTTGTTTATCAATTATATAAATAAGTGAAGATAAAATATATTGGAACATATACCATGCAATCTGCAAGGAGAGCTTACAAAATCAGAACAGATTTGAGACAAGAAGTTGAAAGAATAGATGTCAGTTGGTAGCAATTAATAAGAAAATAAAGAAGAGAGAAGAACTGAGTTGGAGATATGGAATAGCTATTAGAAATGAACACTGATTTTATATTTAACCTGGCATATTTTGTCAGGGAAATTTATACTTTCTTTGCTAAAAGAAAACTTCTTTCAAAAGAAATCTTAAAATAAAAAGATGTGGAGGGCCAGACTGGGCAATATATTAAGACAAAAAGTAGTACATTTCCCCTCTCTGAGGTTGAATTTCCTCATCTGGCAATGAAAAAAATGGGCTTATATTTCTAGGAAGAATTCTTCTCAAAAGTTCTTTAAAACAACAAAGGAAATAAAGATGACAGAATGATTTTTTTTTTTAATTTAAGGATAATCTGAATGAAAGAAAAAAAGAAAACCATTTATATGAAGCCAGAAGAAATAATCCCATCCATCAGTAGGTTTCTTAGGATGAAGTATTTTCAAATCTGAAATTATTTTGTAATTCACAATCTATGCAAATGCAAAGAATAATTTGTTATGAAGCATGGGAAGGAAGAAAGATATCTGCGTCCTGTTTTAACAGCATTCTCTAAATATCTGCATGACTTAAGCTTCTTCAGCAGAAAGAAGCAAAGGTTTAAGAAGATGCCTTTAGCTGTTCTATCTTTTTTATTTTCAACTCTCAACACAAAACTGACACAATTCTTTAAAACAAAATAAAGGTCACTGATGCAGAGGCTCATCTCCAGAGGAAAGAGATAGAAAGAGCAATGAAGAATTGCACCAGAGGAGAAAGACTTAGATGAAATGGCTAGATAAGCCACAAGTTCGAACCAAAAGAAATTTGTTGGAAGAGATTGAGTCAGTCTTTTATCTTTTACACAGTTGGTCAAAGGAATAAACCACTTCTAAAAATATAATCACTGGCTATTTTTACGGAGCTCATATAAACAAAGAAAAAACTTTCAAGAGGCTAAAATCTTTTTTCAGATTTTCAAGCCTGTGTATTGCACATTGCTTTTTTTATTCAATCACTGTACCCCTTCATTTTATTTGAGATTGAATTTTCTTTCTCCAGGGAGTGTCCATAGCAGTGTCTGTATAAGCAGCGTATGACTCACAGATAAAATTATCAAATACACGCATTCGTAGACATGGTGATTGCAGTAAAACAAAATCTGTGGAAGAATAATTTTCAGAATAGTTGTACCATTTCTGTGAATAGATGAAGAAAACTGAATGGCAAAAAGGAAAGTTCTTAAGGCACTGTGTATATAAAGATGTAGCAATTCACAATTTTTAATGTTAATCTCCAAAGATAATATTTTATAAAGTGCTCTGTTACTTGTCATTATTTTTTTCAACTTATAAGTAAACTGGCCCCATATTATATTAGTTGTAAAATCATGTATTTGTCATCACTATGATGTCACCATTCATTTAGTATTGTTTAAAAGAGCGTATGAGTAGCACTGTTCTACAGTGTTTATGCTTAATTTTTGTGTGTGAACTTGTACTTACAGTTGAACTATCAACATTATTTGAAGGAACTAAATTCTGGAAACATTTGAAGATATTTTGGCCACATCTTTTCTTTTTTCCTCCTGATTGTACATTCAAATAAGAACTGCCAATTCTGATATAAATTCCTCACAGTAGCTATTCAGATGTAGCCAGCAGATGTCTCTCTTAGACTCATCCAATCTCCAATTTGCCCTTTCTTCCCCCTGAGGTGGAACTCATCACACAGTGCAGCTTTATTTGGGATATTAAGATACATTTTTACTATGTGATCTGAAGGACTATCAACATAACACTGATAACTCTTACAATGACCTGACTGCAAAAAATAGAGAAAATTAAAAGAAAAATAGTTATTTCATTTTTACAGACATAATCCTATCTGGTTGAAGAAAAACATAGTGGAGTTGAATAGTTAAAAGTAATGACAAAGCAAAGAGCTATTATTCACTCCTAGGGAGACATAAGCAATAGATTTATCAAGGAAATATTTAACAAATGTCCACAATGTGTAATATTTGAATACATAGAGATGTGGAATATTTCAACTGTACCAAATTCTGATTCACCAAATACTGAAAAGAACAGAAGGACCTCTACGAGAGATGTAATACATTCTACATATTCACAACACAGGTGAGAATTTAAACTGTTCAATTCTCAATTTCTTCCCTTTCTAGATGTTTCCACTACATTTTTAGGCAAAGTGATTACTCTATATGCTCCCTTTATACTTATATAATATAATAATAAACTGTAATAAAGCTTAACAAATGGGGATTCATATTTACACAGTTTTTGAAATGACAGGGTCATTTTTAAAAGTGTCATAACCTTCCTATATATCATTTTTTAAGGTTTAGGCACTTCTTTGCTTTTATGACTGGAAATATTTCCTTCAAATAAGTTTTAAATATAGAGCTTCACAAATTAATATCCAGACACGTGTTCATTTCCAGAAGTGAAAAGTTACAATTTTTCTTGATAAAAACACTGTAGTTATGTTAAAGTGGACACTGACCTGGAGATCTGAGTTGCATATATTTCTTTGTTGGTTTTAGTAGTCACTTTCAACCATTTGCACAAACCAAGCTTCTTGTCTCCTCTAACACGTTATTCAATAAAATTACATGCTCATCTAACAGCTAAAATCATTTCATCCAGTCCCATCGTGCTAAAATTCTTTATAAGCATACTTGTACCTGATATGTAGACTGAGTAGGTAATATACACTGATTTAAAATGTTAATAAGCAGAGTGATTTTCCTACCACTGCTGTCTGCCATTTTCCCAGTTTCTCTATCAATAGGTTTTGCTATTCATGGTTTCTTTTAATAAAGGCACTGAAGACATTTTATGAACATTTAAGTTTCCTTCAAATATGAAAGCTAGAATACCTCATTATGGAAGGGCTAAAACAAACAAACAAAAAAAAATCACAGAAACCTGGTCAAATCCATATCTTCACCTACTCTGTGAATATACCTGAGCATCGACATGACAGGGAAGAAACAACCATTCACTGCTCTCACTTTTCCAAACTCAGCTGAACTCTTATAAACTGACTGGGTAAATATATAACTGTCTTTAGTCCAGTTACTTCCCCAATCCCCAAGACGACGATTTCATCCTTCTTTCTGCTACTGAAAACCCCCAAATCTCCTTCATTCTCATCTAACCACTTGCCTTCCTATTCCGGAGAAAACAATCAGAAGAGAACACTCTCTACCTGTAACAAGCACATTCATATTGTCCAAGGACGCTGCCTTCCCCATCACTCCGTGTCAGCTGCCTGCTAGCAAAGATGACACTCAAGCCAAGCCTATGTCTGGCTACTCGTGGGCTTGCTCCTGGTTAGTCTTTCCTTTTCTACCCCATCGGTACTTATCTCTTCCTACTGAATTAATTTCAGAGTATCACTTCTAATATTTAAAATATAAACCAACAACCTCTAAATCCAGTTTCCTCTCCAATCACTGCCCCATTTGTCTCCTTCATTTGCAACAAAGTGACATCCACTCTCCCCTTCTGTCTTGAATCTAATTATGCATCTAAGTATACTGCTTATTGCATATCTTCTAGGATAGGAGACACCATTAGATTCAGGGGATACTGGGAAGGAAGACATTTCTAAAATCAAGTTCATATGCCAAACTAATTATGCTTTTTGGATCCCGGTCCGCCTATCTGAAAATTCCCTCCATCCATGCTTTCCCAGGAAAACTTTCATAAACCCACATGGCATAAAGTGAAAAAGTCTCCATGGAAGTATTTCTGAAACTCTGAAAGTCGCCTAGGAAATCGCCCCAAATAACATAAAACCACACACACAGAAGAGCGGGAACGCCGGGGCGAATCCACATCTTCAGACGGTATATCCTCGAGGGACTTGGCAGTCGCCCGGCCCGACGCCGGCGTCTGCTGCGGGAGCCGAAGCCCCAGCTCCACGCTGACGCCCACGCGCAGCCCCACGCCAATGCCAACGCTGCAGCCTCACGCTCACGCTGACGCCGCAGCCTCACGCTGACGCCCACGCGCAGCCCCACGTCCACGCTGACGCCCATGCGCAGTCCCACGCCAATGCCAACGCTGCAGCCTCACGCTGACGCCCACGCGCAGCTCCACGTCCACGCTGACGCCCATGCGCAGCCCCAAGTCCACGCTGACGCCCATGCGCAGCCCCACGCCGACGCTGACGCCGCACGCAGCAGCCTCACGCTGACGCCCACGCGCAGCCCCTCGTCCACGCTGACGCCCATGCGCAGCCCCACGCTGACGCTGACGCCGCACGCAGCAGCCTCACGCTGACGCCGCTGATGAAGCTCCCGCCGCAGCCCCGCGATGACGCCACAGGCCCAGGCTGACGCCTCAGCCCCACACCCACACTGACGCCCCACGCCGACGCCCACCCCCTGACGCCCCTTGTGCTTTCAGTATTGTGTCGCAAAAGCAGAAATTCTCTTTGCATGTATTTCCATTCGCAAACACAGATCTTTCCTGAAAGTGATGCGGGGTGATGATGCTAACTTGACAAGCGGGTCACTGTGCTTATCTGCTTCGTGATTATTTTTGCTTATGTGCTGTTTGCACAGTGACGGGCGAAGTGATGCCTGTGAGGCTTCTCCCTGTGCTTCTGTGGATGTTGCTTCCAGGTCTTTGATGCTGCCTCCGGCTCTGCGGCATTTTTTGTGAACGATGCTCCTACTCCTGGGCGATTCTGTCTTAGTTTGCAGGCGAGGCCCTCACACAGCGCAGGCTGGGCGGCTCCCATCGCGGAAAGGCCTTTGTCCACACTCTGGAGGCTAACAGTCTGCGATCCTGGTGGCAGCGGAATTCTTCTCTTCCAGGGGAGCCTTGCTCGTCGGCCTGTGGACAGGTGTCTTCCCAGTCTTCACACAGCCTTTCCCTTGTCTCTGTGTGTCCTAATCTGCAACCAGCCTTCTTAGATTAGCACCCACTCCAGTGACTTTTCACCTCTATTACCTCATTAAAGGTTTAACTCCAAACAACACACACATTCCGAGGCGCTGGGCTAGGGACACAGGACTTAAGCGTATACATTTGAGAAGAGGACACAATTCATCCCACAACACACTTTTCATGGTTAAGAGACCTTTTTCTTGTTTAAATGAATCATAAAATTGACCCTGTGTATATTAAAATCACGTGTCCTACTGCATTTTGGAGCCATTTTTTAAGTTCTACATATGAAACTTTAAAATGTAGACTGTTATGATTTCCCTGATTATAAAATCTGTGACACCAAATTATAGACAACTAGGAAATATAGAAAACTATATGAGAACAGTATCATCTGTAACGCCATAACATGTTCATCATTAACAGAAAACTTCTCTTATATGCATTCAGGAGCATGCACACACATGCACATACATGAATTTGGATAATGGTGGAAATTCAGTTTTATTTCATTTATTTGTTCACTTTATATGCTAACCATTATCCATGTAATTTTTTTTCCAGAAATCTCAATGTTAATGTATGCAAACCATTCTTCCATATGACAATAATATGCATTTCCATTTTGTACATTGAATAAACATGACTCACGGAATCAGAATCTATCTTTACTTTTGCTTCCCTGCCCCTGAATAAATATTGATCAGATGTTGCATTGTCTCAGACCTTCTCTCAATAATAAAAGTTCCCATAATAATGTATCCCTATAGAATACCATTCCGTTTTAATTATTTTGTCTGCTACCCTGTAATATCAAAACTTAGAATTGCTTAAATGTCACTTGAGAAGTTCCTCAGGAGGTAGTGGTAACACAGACAGCCATTACTCTTTGCTTCTGTCTTTCCATCTTAACCTTCCACCCACATTCTTCATTAGGGTCATCATGTTTTCTGATCAATCCATGGAAAATGAGTTCTTCTGAACATTTCGTCAATGTCAGCCTCACCCCTACATTCCTTTGGTTAGGTGAGGGCACACCTTTCTGGAAGTCGCTCACTTCCTTCTCAGAACCTAGGAATCCAGCATTTCACCCCCATCTTCTCTTTTTCTGATGCCTGCTCGCTGGTATTTCCTCCTCTATAACAAAATTAGAGAAGACAACCCCTCCCCCTAAAAAAAATCCTTTCCATGTAGTTTATGGAAAACACTGGGATTCTTTCTCTGTACTCACACTGAAAACCTCAGTGACTCTGTTTCCACATTACCTAAGAATCTCATTCACAGGTCACCTTTCACTTGAATTTCCAGAAGTGCAGAAAACCTAATCAAACTGTCACCTCCAAGGAGTCTCGAGGTAGCTGTGCTCTCTTGACCAGTGGTTAGAGGTAGTCACACTCACAGAATGCTAGTGTCTCTAACATCAAACCCCTGTAACCCTAAACCATCCTCCTCGTGAATTAAATCCTATCTCATCTGCAGGCGGATGTCTGCAGTTTTATAATGATTTGGGTAGCAGTGAGTGGGGGCACAGTCGTAGCTGGGAAAAATGATAACAGATAGAATAAATGTTAGCTATGTGTGTAATGTATTATTTGGTAAAAACATGGACAGTAAATGTGTTAAAATATTAACATTGTTAATGATGAGGACAGAATATGTGCTGTGATTTAGTTTTTGTTCTTAATTACATCTTAGAATTTCCTCAATGGAATAGAAATATTAACTCAAATTAGCATTTCTCTTACCAACCTATATACTCTATTTAAATGGACTAAAATATTCCTTTATTCTTACCCTAAGCTATCTTAGTAACACAAAACAGAATTTTAATAGTAACTCTTCCAATGGAATAGTAATAAACTGAAAATAGGCAAAAATCCTGATGGCTCAACAGCTTGGGTGGGGACAGAGACCATTGTGCTTAATGAAATGGGATGGAGAAAAGACATCACCTTATGGTTCACTCATGTGGAAGATAAAGAAATAAAACAAAAACTCTAAAACAGTAAGAATAAAAGAGTGGTTAGCAGAAAGGAAGAGAAAGGTGTGGAAGGGAGAATAAATGGAGTGAAAGTGGTCAATTGTATGGTAGCAAATATCATGTAGTATATTTTGACATGTAGTATATATTGATTTATATTGCTGTATATCTGAAACCTATGTTACAAATCAGTGTTACTTCAATCAAGAATTTTGAAGTATAGTTTATGTTTTAGTTGTTCCTTCTTTCTTCTCAAAGCATCTCAACTGTGAGATGATCCCTACGCCTTCCACACTGTATCCAATACAATACTCCAAGGTACTACAGACGTCATGCAATCTCCTTTTGATAGTGTCATTTATTCTGTATCATTTTAATTCATAAGATTAAGTTAAGCACCTTTCTAAAATACTAGCAAGTTTTTCACCATATCTTCAGATAAATTGTCCTATTCTCTGCTGTTTTACTATGCTATGCTAATAGCTATCTTATTCTATCAAAATTATGTTTAAACATTGTATCTAATACTTGTCTATGCATGAAAATATTATACGAAAACTAGAAATTAAGTTAATTAAAGCTAGAAACCATACATTCTATCTGGTAATCCTGTCCAGAGATAGTTGACAATAATATTGAGACTTAGCTGCAAGACTTGTATATCAAGGGGACTATTTTAATTCCCAGGGGAAGCAACACTTGACAGGACCATATTTCTAGACAAAATAATGCTCTTCTGGGAGGACAAGAACTCAGATAATAGAAACATTCAGGGACTGTGTTACGGATATAATATGTGAGGTGGGAGGAACATTAGTTCCAAGGACTGGAAAACAGGGACCCATGAAACAAGACTAACAACTTCATTGATTCAATGCTGGGAAGATGAGCTCTTTCCTATTTCAATGATGCAAAATGAATTTCTGAAGCCACACTGTCGAGCCCACACAAGGCAAGGCCAGGTCAAGGCCTGACTGATTTTACTAATAAGGAGGCAAGTTACTTTTTGATTCAGAGAGTTTATTGAGAAAAAAAAGCTTCACCGCAGGTGCCAGCTTTCAGTGGCCCTTGTCTCAACACCAGAAAGGATGACCCAAAGGGGTGAAAAGATGACGACATGAGTAGTGAGCTGAGCAGTTGAAGCCAATCCTAGAAGGCAGCTGAGTGGTGTTAGGTTCAGAGCTTTGTCGTAAGTAGAATTCTGAAAGTCGCACATCTCGTGGGAACCTAGCAGGTGATGAAAAACACTCTCACGACACAACCAGTGTAGGAGATGTCCTTGTGGAAACTCTTTTCAGGTCTCTATCCTCTGTGTTCTGGAGTCTTCCAGGGCATTCTACCGAGACTCAGAAGAGCTGTGGCTGAAATCTCCGCCTGCAGGGCCTAAGTAGAGATGTGCAGGTGTGCCACATGGCCATGTGGAGTTCTCATACAATGGTATGACCAAAAATTTCACAAGTCCCTGAATATGCTGTGTCTTTCCCATTTGGTCTCTGTAGATATATTCAGCGTGCTATGTAGGATACATGGGATCAACTGGCCTGTGGGCTATGTCAGTTGTAAATATCTTTTAGACCATCTAATATGCTATATGAAATAAAACAACATCATTCCTAGTGCTCCACTCAGATTTCATTCATAATAGATCACCCTCACATACCACTCAGAAAAAAAGATGCGACTACTGTTTGCTCTAGCAAGCCCGCTGCTAGACATAGGACCAGAGAGCACAACGTCTCTAATCAGAAAAAAGCTTCTGCTCCCCTATGTTCATAGCAGCAGAGCTCATAATAGCCAAGACATGGGATCCCCTAAATGCCTGTCAGCAGAGGAATGGAGATTAAAAAAATAGTGCTCTAGATACTGCATGCAATTCTATGCAGCTACTGAAACAAAATAAAAGTATTCCCTTTACAACAATCTGGATGGAATTAGAAGGATTCATGTTAAGTGAAATAAATCAGAAAAGAAAAGAGGAACACAAGATGGTTTCACTCACATGTGGAATATAATGAAATGAAACAAATAAACAGTTAAATTGAAGCCAAAACCAACAGGACACAAGATGATGCCTGCCTAGGGGGTTGGAGGAGAAGGGAAAGAGAGGGAACAAAGTTTTGAAGGACACTGGGACTCAAGTGGGGGGTGTGGTATGTGATACCCAGAGACTGGAAAGACAAGTTCTGTGTCTAAAACTAAGATGGCTTTGTAAACAAAAGAAATAGTAAGAAATTATTTTATTATTTAAAAAAAAATGTTTACCCAACAGTGACTGAAGAGTAGGTTTTACCTCAGTGATCATCTGTTCGGTCATTTATTTCTATTGATAGGAAGTCTTTAATATTCTTTCTCCCCTGCATAATTTTAGATTGTATATATTCCATGTTTTGTGTACTTGCACCCAACAATTTTAACCTTCTTATCTAAGATTACTCTTAATTATGTAAGGATACATTTTGTCAATGTGAGCATGATCATGTCACCTGTTTACAGGTTAAGAAGCAAAACATTCATACACCCTGGTAGCTCTGGTGTTAAGTCCACACCTGGGGTGCGGTCCACATACAGGCCAAGGACCTGGGTTTTAAGGCTGGGGGGCAGGGAGAGCAACTAAATAAAATGCTTCTTTCTCCTCTCCTCTTCCCTGCCTGCTGCCTGCCTCCCTTCATTCCTGCCTGTTTCCTTCTCCTTAAAAATAAAATAAAAAGAAGCAAAACATCTGGAACATTCCAGAAAGTATCTGGTACTACCTGCCAGTGACTATTAACTGACTGCTTAGCTTGTGTGACATGTCAGGTGATTTCCTTAGATCAATCTTCCAGTTCACTAATTCTCTATTTAATTCATTATTTTATCTTTAGACCTTCCTTTGTGTTTGCAGCCAATTAGTATAAATATATTGTTTATGCATTCTAGTGTTTCCATTTTTTTTTAATTTTCTTCTTTTGTTAACTCTTGAATAACTGAACCAATCTATTTAGCAGTATTCTCATAGAGGATCACTGTTTATGCTTATAATTGAGTTATCTGAGCTAATTTTTTATCAAAGATTACTTTTTTATATCTGATTCTATTCTTTAGTTTACTGTTTCCATCAAGATTATCTACGTTTCAGTGCACCCAGAAAATGTATAGATAGATTTTATAAACTTGCAAGCTATGTGTAGAAGTACTGGGCCCCAAGATTTTAATTTTACAGTTGCCTTTTTCCCTTTTGTTCCTGAGATTCTAGATAGACAAACTATGGACAGAACATTTTTAGCTTACTTTTAATGGATGAAGAGCCTTTATGAAAGGATTTTTCAAACAGTATCTTATGCAGTGCTAGAAAGTAAAGTGTGACCACCTTTAACAGTCTGAAACCATCATTCTTCTTGTCCGTTATGGATCAGAAGACTAGATCTCAGTCCTAAACATAGAGCCTAAACATAAGCTAGAAGTCACTGGACATATGTCATTGGCTCACACCATCATGTTTTTTTTTAATTTTGTGCACCCAAAATCCTTTATTTACTTCTTTTGCATTTGATCAGATTTTTTTTAGAGTTTTGTTTTATGTATACGCTCACATTCATAGTAGAAGGGAAGCTATCTAAGGCAGTTTAGGTAATCGTGTGTTTATTGAAAAAAAAAAACACAACACACACAGTGACCACATTCTCTTGCTTAAAGACAGGAGACAGCTGCACCCCCGGAAGTGTCTCCTTGACCACCCTATCACCCTCAGTCATGATGTCTCCATCTCTCTGCTCACTTACATTTTCTCTCCCAAAGCAGAGACCTCCCCTCATCATTTGCATGTGACAGATGTCTCATTTTGCCCAATTTTCTCCCAGTAACAATATCTTCTTCTGAGCTTTAAATTAGTCAGCTATAATTCCTACAAGCAAGTTCTTTAATTCTAGTTTAGGGAAATCAATTTATAGCTCTATATTTTTGAATTATTATCTTTCTAAACATTGATTTTTCAGTAGTGATGTCTTAAAAAGGTATTTGCTTTGCTAATAGAAAGGGCAAAAGTAAGACAAAACCTAAAATGTTATAAAATATTTATAAGTCACAGATAAGAAAGGACTTAGAAAATCATGCCCACGACTAAGGAGACATAAAGCTGTCCCCAAAACGTTAGGTCTGCGATAGACTTTTATCTGGAGTAGCACTTTGTTAGATGTCCAAGATCTTATTTAAAGTCCTTAATCAGCACAGAGTGGAATCATTTCAATATCTGTTTCAGATTTTCCATTTTGCTTCCTTTTGTTTTTCTACTCCCTCACATACTTTATCTGATTTTTTTCAGGCTGTGTGCTTTTAAGTTTCGAAACACACTATGCTTATTAACTATGAGACTTCTGTTGAACAATGTTGTGAGTGTACTTGACACCACTGGCCTGTGCACTTGAAAATGGTGAATTCTGTTATGTGAATTTCACCCTAATTAAAAAGAAAATGGGAGTTTTGTTACCACCAATTAAATTTTGCTTATGCACTGAGCTCACTCCTGATTTCTTCCAAAGTGTAAAGACAGATTACATGAGAGATTTTGCCCAACATCCCTAACTTTCACACAACTATGTACCTTCTGTTGAACTGAAGAGATCACCTGCCTTATACTTACTCTTTTCTCGAGCTCTTCCCTACTCCCTTTTTAACATGCTGAGATCTGCTTCTCTCTATGAGGAGGAAGGACTCTTTCTAATGAGAGTTCTACCTTTTACCTTAAGCTCCCTGTGAAATTGAACAGAGGTGGCTATCTTCCTCTTGAATCTCTTATTTCGTTTTCGGTAATGTCCGTGTCTGATTTTGCTGCTGCATTTCTGATTCCCTCATATATTTCGCTATACTAATTTTCTACCTATTGTTTTGAAGGAAAATTCCACATTGTTTATTCAAGAGACCTCTTGCAGTTCATTCTATGCAAGTTGTTTGTGCAATCTTCACTCACACAGAACTTCTAGGAACACCTACTGTTCTGTAAAACTGCGAAGCAGTACAGTATATTATTTGCAATCTCGAGTGTTACCAACAGGCTGCTGAAGACTTCAGGATGAAATTGCTTTATTTTGTTGAATGCCAGTTACATCTTCTCCCATCTCCTAGTGCTCTCAGTAATTTCTTTCATAGGTCTTCAGTTGACTGCCCTTCTTATTCTTCAGAGCAAACATCTGAACCTCTAAACATTCAAGAAAATTCAATTAATATAATTCCATAAAAAGGCCATATTAGTCATTCCGTAAGCATATTGAGTGAAAAAAAAATGAATGAAAATCTGTATTTTACTTTTTTGGCATCTACATTTTTATTCAGTCCTTTAAAAATGCTGGATTTCTTACATAATGGTAAAAATCCTATGTATATATTGGTTTAATGACTCATGTAAGCAGTAGGTAAATTTTGTATGACAAAACAGTTGGTTCATTCTTTCTGCTCTGTCAGAAAGCCTTCACAGAGGTGCAGCCTAATCATTACTGATAATCGCTTCTTAGATGTGGAAACTCACCCCTTAGACGAATGTCAATGTTTTTCACTCTGACATAACTTTTTCAAAGGAAAATTACTGCTATTAAACCTATAGCTAAGGAAGGAAGAAATTATATCATCAGACCAGGGCATTAAATTAAATAGTGAGTAATAATACTGCACATTTGAAAGAAAACAATTTGTAGCTGCATGCTTTCATTTCACTAAAGATATGTTTAAAATTATGCAATAGTTATGTTTACTATTTAATAAAATATCCCAATTTCATCATTAGAAAAAAGTATAAGATCTTTCTTAATTCAGCTACAGTGAAAACCATCTATTTTATACAATGTCATAACAGAAGATTTTTTCCAGGTTTCCACTTTCCAACTGCCCACAATTAGCATTAGTTTGGTTTACCATCTCCTTTTGTTACAAAAACTTACCTTTATCCTTCACTTATTACCCATCATTTTCCTACTTCTTAGGCATTATAGGAACATGGTATATTCTTTATTAGAAGAACATTGTTGACATTTTATTCATTTCCACTCCCAGCTAATTGTGTGCTGTTGCCAAGCTGATTCGAATATTCTGAATTTCAAGCCATTTCATATTCTCTACTTCTTTTCTGAATAAATGATTTGTGCCAGCTTGTCTCTTACCATTTCTTCTTTTAAGGCTTTGAAATTAATGGAGAGAAAAATAGGCATGTTTTTTAAATATTCTGTCATTGATTCAACCTATCCTGGCTCTAGGAGGTATCTGGAGGCTGAGGAGGGGGTTCAGGTGTCAGCCTCACAGGAAGTACAGCCGAACTCAGGCTCCCCCTCACAGAGAGAGGCTCCTCTTGGGAAGCACATATCTAATTTTTCTTTCCAGGTGATAGTTTTATTTTCCCACCAGCAACTGCCTTGATCTGTCTTTGGAGAAACTCATCTTGCTATGAATACGTTAAGTAGTGAATTCTAAATGATAACCATTAGAAGAATATGCATGTACATATTATCTCACAACTTAAAACAAGAAGAGGGGATACATTATAAAAAATAGAAACATGCACCCTGGTGGCTCAGGCATTAAATCTATGGCTCCAGATAGTGCTGTCCAAGTAAAGCTCAAGAGTTTCCTGCATTCCTTCCTGCTTCCTTCCTCTAAATAATTAATCTTTTAAACAGAATAAAACACTCATGGTCTATTTTAGGGAGTCTGTCTTTCCTCTTATTTCACCGCTATAAAGAAAAAAAATGACTATCATTGAGTTAGATCATCCTGGACCTCCTACTCATATTTCCACAAGATGCCGCAGTTTTTTCTTGATAACTTTGTGTGTAAATTAAGCAGGATACTAATCTAGCAAAAAAATATACTAAAGATCTGTGTCTCCTCACACACATATATTTCAACACTTACCTTCTAGGTATTTGGGAGATCCCACCTTGACAGATTATTCCAAGAGTTCTTTTTGTCAACAAGAGAAGTTTGTCTTGACATATAAAGAGTGTTGAGACCACCCTTACATTATCGTGAGATAAATGAGTATTACACAGGATTCACATTCTAGCTTCAGCCTTGATTAAGAGCATGAGTTCTGCCAAAGTACATGACTTCCTAGAACTAAGATTCCACGAACGTCATGGGATGTCAACTGCAACTCCATCTTTCGGAGGAATTGTCCATTCTCAGCTTAGGAGGTCACACGTGGCACAACCAGAAAACTTTCTTTCATCTGTTGGATGCAAATGACAACGCAGACTGTGTTAGTGTGTTTTGTTTGTTCGGACAGAGGGAGAAGAAAGTTATATTATTGCATCTGTGTAAGGCGAAGGGTAGCTTGAACACAGCACTCTCCCAGAATTAAGGGATATTAGCATTATTAGCTTTTATTCTCCTTACACTTTTGTTGCACAACCACTTTAAAATATTCTCCCCTACTGCATTCTTCATTCACAATCCAATTAATCCATTATCTCCTGACACTGATTTTTAACTACTCTGTGTCCAAAGTAGCATCAAAAGTTGACAAGCAACCTATTGTAATGTCAATATCAGAAAAATAGAAAATCTGAAACATACCTTTTACATAATAGTTTGTGAAAAAAATATTTTATTATCACATATTTCCACATCAATAGACCTGTGAATCCATGAGTACTTATTTTTAACTTTATCTGACAAGGTTGTTTTCCTAATAAAACTTTCTCTCTTCAAGACCCTTTACACAGTGTGTAAAGATGCAACAGAAATCTGCTCATACTCACCCATCACTCTCAAACAATTCACCAGAGCAACACGCATCATTGGTCATTAACTTACCCTTGCTCCGCCCCAGTCTCTTCGTGCTTATTTCATGTTGGAGATGAAAGGAGAGGCTCCAGAAAGAAAAGTTTTTACCCAAGACAAAATTAATTAGAGATCAAGAGAAGAAAGAAGAAAAGGCACAACGTAACCCTTGTGTGAAGACTTCTCAGGTCCCTTGCGCTCCGAAGCTATCTCTCAAAAACGTGAGATTGAAAGGAGGTTTGGGGATCGTCTTTGATTTGTAGTATTTGTTCTGAATTATCTGGAATTCTATTTGTTTTCTTGCCCAGTGCTGACATGGGGTTGATTGCTGTAAGTCTCTTGTCATTGTCCCCACAGGATCCTTTTCCTTATCAGCTCTTGGCAGAT
Organism: Solenodon paradoxus; assembly: GCA_004363575.1. Lineage (NCBI taxonomy): Eukaryota > Metazoa > Chordata > Mammalia > Eulipotyphla > Solenodontidae > Solenodon > Solenodon paradoxus. The sequence goes on from RJWH01001695.1 coordinate 111,453, forward strand.
GTGACCATTTAAAGAAAAACTTCTTTAAGAGTTTATCAACCTTATTTTCACAGCTTCTTATTTCCCAGTGTCAAAAAGTATTATGTATATATATTAAAAAAAAAAAAAAGAAAGTGCATTCATCCATGCCAGGCAATTGTGAGTAGAATTGTATTTTAAGTGATCCAGCAAATGAAATTGACCTTGTTAAGCCTCCCAACTTGTCAGAAACATGGCCCTTCCTTCAATCCCGGTTGTATTTACAGAATGTGAGGACTAAGTTGAAGGAAAGTGGACTGTTTTAAGAAGAGAGGGCCACAGCAATTTCTTAAATTTCATACCCATTGTGCTCTCCTCAGTGACAGACAGCCTGGTATTTTATTGGAACAAAATGACTGGAGTCTAGTGGTCTCCTATTCTGCAGAAGTCAGTTCCAACAGCAAGACCGTCACCAGGGAGCAGTTAGAAATTCAAATTCCCAGAACCCACCTCCAGAATTATGGTTTAGAAACTCAGGGGCGAGACCCAGAAGTCTGGTTGGTTGTAAACAGTCAAGCATGTGATGGAGAAATGCACCTTCTAAGCTAAAATGACTAAAAAGATGAATTTGTGGGGCGTTTTGTTTTGTTTTGTTTTGGTTTTTAATTGCCTTTCTTTTCCCTCCAATGTTCCTGGTCCCAGCATTTATTCTGTGAAAATTAATCAATTAAAGGCCATTGAAAGCAGTACTTGGGAACAAACTCAAAAATGATAGCTTAGAGATTTGAAGCCCATCAGCTCAGGAGATTACAAAAAATCACCCGGGGGCAGGGCTGGGAGGAAGAAGTCAGAAATGCATTTAGTAAACAATCAAACCATAAAAGGAGAAGAGCAAAAATCAGAAAGGACAGAACCCTAATTTCTGACTGTATAATGTTTTCTCTGATTCACCACAAGTCCCAGCATTCAGAGCATTTACTACCAGACAAGGCAAGCTTTCGAGGTGTCTGTGTTAGGATTTACTGTTCAGAGCACTTGAGGTCAGTTTGCAGTTTATGAAAAGAGGGAAACATTTGTCACCATAGAAACATTTTTTTTAATTAAAAAAAAATTGTCGTACCCAGAAATTTTAGAGAAAATATTCCCAGGTTGGGCCATGTCTTCTTGAGTAAGAGCAGAAAGTAGCTGCTTCTCTGGAAAGGGACAGAGAAAAAGAAATCAGAGAATTTGCAAAATAAAAATACATTTTGCCTTCCATCATTTGCCTAAGAGAAGTTTTATTTCCAAATATTTCATGCTGAAGCTAGAAATGGTCCTGAAAGAGAAACAGTGAGAATCCCCATGTTGAAAGGAGCTGGATGGAAGTGAAAATATTGCCAAGTGAGCTGACTGCCTCTCAGGATCCTTGTAAAAATAAATGACAGGGAAGGCTGTGCCCCAGAGTCCCTGGCTGAGGGCTGCGGGTCACATTCCATTCCCAGGCGTCATGAAAATAGAGAGCAAATACGAAGGACACCTTGGTCACACAGTCGCAGGCAGCTCAGCCACCAACACACCATGATGCTATCACTGGCCTGTGTCATTCTTTCCTAGGGAAATGCATACAAATGCAGTGAAATCACTTCTGACACATATCGCACAATTTTGCTTCCTTGTAATACGTATTTTACAAGGCAGGGGCTTCGTTCGTCTTCAACGGCCACATACTGAAAATCAGTTTTAATTGGAGACCGAACATGATATGACTTCCAAATAATAAGCTCTCCCACAGAATATAGCTTTTCCAGTCCTCGGGCTTCACATAACATGTTTTCTTCTATGTGCAATTCATAACACAAACTGTCTCAGAATTTTTGTTTAATGTTTAGATAACACCAAACCCAAGTCTACTATTTTCGGTCACTGCATTTCCTACCTCTGGGTAATTTCCCCCAGTTTTTGAGGTTAATTGTCATTGTTTTATGAAGGTATTTTTGCTGTGAAATCAGTGAAAGAAAACATCTTTAGAGCTCAGTATTTGAAAGCAAACCATTAATTGCTGATTAACTACTTGCAATCACATCTGTAAGCAATGTGTCCATTTCTACTCAATGGCAATAGATTTCTATACAAAGAATCTGGAAAATGGTAGTATTTTAGGAATATAAAAAATCTTACTGAAGTATTATGCAACGTAATTGACCATTGCACAGAAAAGGAAACTAAGCTTCGACTTAGAGTAATGCGTCTATAACATATAATGACAGAATTAAGGCCTGAATGGATCTGAAGCAGACTGCAAACTTGTTGAGAAAAGACCATTTTTTAATTTTTTCCTTTAAATTATACAAAATACCTAGCATATTATGCATGGTACATATAATCAATAGAGAATGTTAGTGAATTGAATCTATTAATATATTTCAGGTTGAAAACTGAGGATGATTCCATCCAACTACAAAGTTAGGATTTAGGTTTCATCTCACTGATTTTTTTTTTTTTTAAGGGGAGGTGCAGGCAGGAATGAAAGCTAGTAAGCAGGCAGGCAGGGAGAGAGAGGAGGAAGGAGCATTTAATTTTTTTATTTAGTTGTTCATATTGGTTGTCACCTCTGCCCCAGGTCACAAACTCAGGTCCTTGTGATGTATGTGGATGACACCAGAAGAGGTGATGTACTTATTTGCTAGGCCAACAGGGCATGAAACATCTCAGTAAAATTTTAAACCTCTTGAGTAGGTAAGAGCAATATATTTATTACATTTGTCTTAGAACACAGCACAGTAACTAGTACATAGTAGTGAGTACTAGTAATCAGTTCCAGAAGTAGTAGTAATTGACTATGATATGTTTTTGTTAGATTAATCAATATTGATAGTTTTATTAATGCCTGAAAAGCATTTTCTATGAAGTCTATTAGAAAAGAATTAAATACATGTCATCAGAGGTTGATTTACCAAGAAGCTCATATAACTTAAGCTATGGGATCTTTATTTGCTGGGAGTCTTTCCAATGTTCTATCCTTGATTTTGAATTCAAATGCTTTATTTTTATTTTAATTGATATTTATTAAATATTTTGTTCACAATGCTACCTTCATGTTTGAATACTGACATAGTATCTCAGCCTGTATTTCACGCCTCACCCTCCACCTGTTTCAGTGTCCTTCATCCCCACCTTTCCCCTTTCTTTGTTCATTGCTTCCATTCTTAATCGGTTTATTCATAAACGTGAGTATTAATGAATAGTTGGGATTATTTATAAATATGTATCTAATCTATGTCTCACTCTAAAAAGAGTAAACTACAAGGCCTAATAACCATAAATACTGGTTAGTTTAAGAGCCAATAGACAGGGCTGTGTTACCCTGTTACTTAAACACTAATCTAGGATGTCTTTTACACCTTCAGTTACTGCAGACTTCTCTGATGACACAGAACAACTAAACACAAAATAAAATAAAATGCTTCTTACTCTGCTCTCTTCCTGCCTGCCTGCCTCCTCGCTTCCATCTCTGCACCTTTCCTTTAAAAAAATAAACAAAAGAAAACATCTAAGGCTTCTCCACCGATGGACATGGTGCACAGAGAAGAATGAGGTAATAAACTGAGATGGGGACAATGAAGTGGTTCCACACAAAACATAAAGACTCCAAAATCCCTTCACCTCCCCAACCCAGACCAGGACAGCAAGTCTGCTTCTTCCAAGAGGAGCATCAAGAGACTTCTGGAGAAATTCAAGCAATTCGAGACCAACTATAAACACTGGAAATTCCCCAGAGAAACAGCCCCGGCAGACACGTGAAAGACAAGCTCTTCAGTGTACAAGGCCTCACCGACCACCTTGCCCAATAAATGAGGACAAGTCTGTACAAGATATCACAACACTGACCACAAAGATCTTACAAGGGGCCAGAAGTGGAAAGAAAAAAAAAAAAAGATCCACAAAGAATGACTATGGATGGATGTTACATTCAAAGATAGAGCAAGTTCCTCACACCTTTAAAATATACTAATTTCAATCATGACATTTTGGAGGTGTGGTTGATACTCCAGTCCATTGGTTTCACATCAAGGAGATTACCTGGACATTATGGGTGGGCCTCTTCCAATCAGGTGAAGAACTTAAGGGCAACAGCTGAGGGTTGCTGGAGAAGAAGCAATTCCGCCTCTAGACTGGAAGATAAAAACCCTGTCTGAGTTACCAACATACCCTCTCTTCTCCAGATTCCACATTTTTCAGCCCCCACAAGCATGTGAGCCAGTTTCTGATATTACCTCCCACAACTAGTTCTGCGAGGATATCACTATCATTTTTAACATTAGACAACTTAAACTGTTTCACAACACATGGTCAAAACCAAAGAATAATTCAATATTTGTGCTTTAGTCAGCCAAAAATGTGTGTAATCTCATTTCTTTATTTTCTCTCTCTTGAATAAAGATTTGACACTCCCAGCCATATTAGGCTGTGACTTTCACAACCAAATTAAGGTCTTCACAAGCAAAAGTGGTTTCAATATCCCTACTTTGTGACCTGTTGTAGATATTTAATTCCTTGAACATAATCTCTTCTGAATGACTTAAAAGTGTTAAGGATAAGAAAACAAGTTCTGTAGTGTATTCCACCCAAATGTTGAAATATCTTAAATTAACCTGATTTATTGTTTTAAAAAGAGAAAGAAAAGATTTGTAAAAACCAGACACCTGAACTAGTTGGCTTATGACTGCTGAGTGTTTTGAGAAAAGTTTAATTGAAACCATCTGTTGATGACTCATTTACTGTTGAATCATCTAAAATGTATTTTTCTCAAATTTGAACCAATACTCAACAAAACACCTGTAAACACTTCTGAATTACTTCTTTCCATTAAAAAAAAATAAAGGCAACCAGAAAAATAAGCAGAGAATGAATCAATGAAACTTTTTCTGCAATGAATATGATCATGTGATTTCTTCATTAGACTGTTAGTATATGTTGATTTTGTCTTGAAGCAGCCTAGCATAACTTGGGGAATGCACCCCAAGGAGTTCCATAATTGTATGTGTTCAGATTGCTAAAATTTTATTGAAGTCTTTTAATGTCTAAATCCATTAGGAAGGTTGTTCTTACTTCTCAATTTTTGTTCTGCTTCTGTCTGGTGAACGTACCAGCGTAATAAACACAAAGTGTTTCGAAGTGTTTTCACCTTGTATATTTTCTTTTGTATACCACTATCATTTAAATTGAAGTGGTGGTCTTGTAAACAGCAAAGTGTTAGGTCATGCTTCCTTAATTCACTGTCAATCTCTGGATTTTGACTGGCTTACTTCTCCCAAGCACACTTAAAGTAATTATTGATACATTAGAGCTCAGGTCTGTCATTTTATTATTTGTTTTCTATTTCTTTAACTTGTTCTGATTCCTGTGTTATGCATTCCCTGCCTTCTGTGAATTACTTACATTTATTTTTTAAGACCGTATCATCATTAATAAATCACCATTTTTAGAGTATCTTTCTATATAGTTCTCTTAGTGTTTGCCCTGGGCATTCAAATACACTCATGTGAGTGACAGTAGGAAGGCAAGTCAAGGGTATTTTGCTGAGTGAAATAAGTCAGAAGGAGAAACACAAATATTGGAAGATTACCTTTGACAGAGATATAGAGAGCCAAACAAATGAACTTATAAATAAAATAAACCTTTGCACCTTGACAACAAAACTAAGAGGTTGTCAGAGGAGAAGAGGGTAAGAGAGGAAAACATGTGGCAGAATGGGTTTATTTATTGTTATATAATATTATTATTTTCTCTTATTTATAATTTTGTTTAGTAAAATTTTAAATATCTTTACAAGTGACCTGTCACAGTCTACTTATATTAAGATGCTACCAATTTAAATAAACTGTGGAAAACCTACTCTACAATTATATATCATACAGGATTATAATTTGTTTTCATCACAAAATATATTTTACCAAGCTAATGAGGTTAGTCCATGTGTTGTACTAATATTTCGTCTTTCTGTTGTTCTTATTCCATCTTTCTGTTGTTATTCCTTCCTAATGTCCCCAATTTCCCTTTTGTAATTTCCTTTTTGTCTTAAGAGTGTCCTTTAGATAATTCTTATGGGTAGTTTGCTAGTGTTAGACTACATTTTCATTAATCTAATAATGTCATATTCATTTCATTTCTAGAAGATATTTTCTCGGAATACAGGATTTATGCTTCTCAGTCCTTTCATACTGAACATAAATTATATAGTACTTCTATCTGGCATCTATAGTTCTAAATGAGAAATCCACTGCCTTTGAAAATGTTGTTATCTTATATGAAATATTTTCTCAGAGTGCTTTGAAGATACTGTTGTCTTTAGTTTCTAGTTTAATTATGAATTGTCTTGGCATGATTTTTTTTATTTATTCTATTTGGGGTTTTCTGAGCTTCTTGGAGCTACAGATTTGTGCCTTTCACCAAATAAGGAAATATTACTCCATTACTGTCTATCGTATATCACCTCACTATAACTTCTTTGGCAACTGATACTTTGGATTTTTTAATTATTATTCCAAAGTTTCCTGGGGTTATGCTCACTTATATTGGTACATTTTCTGTTGTTTAGACTGGCAAATTGCTTTTAACCAGTGTTCAAGTTTTGTGACTGTATTTATCTTCAGTCTAGTTCTGGACCCATTTAAACAGTCTTCAATTCTTTTATTGTGTTTTTCATATTGGTAACTTAAATTTCAGTTTATTTAATAGTTTTTCAGATCTTCTACTCTTTTTACTGTTTATTTGGTTATTCCTCCAGGCCCAGGTTATAAATCCTGTCCATGGGCTTTACATGGTCCACACCTCAGCTGCTGGCTCACTACTGGCTGAGCCACCAGGGTATGTCAATATCTTCTGGTTTTTTGTTGGATTATATTATATATTACATTCAATATAACTATATTATCAAACCACTGTAAAACTATTATTGGAATGTTCAAATGAGCAATTGTAAACACTCTTGAATAAATATGAAAGCAGTCTCAGCAAAGATATGAAATAATAGCAAGTATGTCCTTTAACTAGAATGGAACTTAACTAGACTATTACATTACATCAGAAATATATCTATTACATAAGAGAAAATATTTAAACATTTTATTTCAATAGCACATTTCTAAATATTCCACAGGTCAAAGAGGCAATATTGAGAGAAAACAAAAGAAACCTAAAACTGAATGGAAACAAAAATATATCAAAATCTGTGACCACAGTCATACTTAGGGAGAAAGCACTAATGCAGCATAACAGCTAAGCAGTGTTTAGACAGAAACTTATAAATGCTCATATTAAGCATAAGCCTCAAATCAATAGCCTAATTTCTTCCACTGTAAAAAGGTAAAAAAACAAAGCAAAACATAAAAATAAAGCAAGAAGAGTGGAGGAAATAAATAATAAAGAGTAGAAATCAATAGCATTAAAAAGAGCAGAATATGGTTACAGTAAGATAAATTGATAAGATGATGAATCAGGAAAAGCAGGAGTTATCAGAAAGAAGGAACAAAATAAAAAAGAAATTGTTTTCTTTTAATTTAATGGAGAGTTATCAAGAACATGTTAATAATGTTGACGCTGCAAAGATCAAGCAGAAAATTAAAAGCCATGGATTAACTATGAGAATTATGAAATTATTTCTGACTTTTGATATAATGATAACTTCATAGCAGTGATGTGGAAGTATGATTCAATGTCAGCATGGTAAGTAAGAGATAAGAATATGGAAAACTACTTCTTGAAGAATGAGTGGGAGCTTGATCCTTTGGCAGGAGTTTTGAAGGTATTTCAGCATATTTCACAACTGACCTTGGTTGAAGGTCTTGACTAAAATTCACGAGGAAGGAATCAGTAGAAGCTGAGCAACTGGAAGATGAAAAAGTAGAAGAGGAAATGACTGATGGAACGAGAGCAGGAGAACATGGTGAGAGACTGGAAAGAATAGAAGGTGTCAAGAGCAGGATATCACTTTCTGAAGGAGGACTTGTTACCCAGGTACAATAGCCCCTCCCCCAATAACACCTGGTTTTCAGTGATGCTCACTTACAGATGCAAACACCACAATGTGCCTCCCAGCTGAGCACCCAGTGAGAAGAGGCTGATAGACACACTAAGCACAGAAGATAAGCTACAAGGGACTTTCCTGGAGCCCATCACGTACGGGTCTCTCCCCTCCAGTGTCCTTAACCAACCTGTCCGGATTAACATAGTAAAAGTCACACTCCTCCACTCCATGAGAGATCTAGCAAAATCCATGTTAGGAGTAAAATGGTGTCAACCCCTCTTTCCAAACTCTGCCAGATTCTCAGAACTCTGACAACATCACAGATCTATTCTTGCCCTAACCCCTTCCCAGATTGCCTTTCCTCACCACCCATAGTTACGCACACCCCCCTTGCCTTCAGATGGCCTTCAGAGAGCTTGTCTCCTCCTTGGTCAACAAATATAGCTTTCTTTGTTGCTCTCAGTTGTGGTTTCATTTTGCTTCTAGGACAATTGGAAAAAGAAACTTAAGAAAAATGGGTCATAAATATTTTGCAATAGATGGACAATTCACCCTTGAAAAGAGAAGTGATGAGCACATCATGAAAAGGGGGCAGAAAAATTTTGACAGGGATGAATAGCAACATTACACAAGTTCATATTCAATTGTTTTATTTTGTGTCAATTAGAAGGCAAAGTTAATGCTAATCCTGAGCAGTCAGAATGATGCTGGGCCTTCAGAGAGGTCAAATGCTTCAGTATCTGCAAGACAAGCATTATAAGGATGTATTCCTGTGGGAATGTAAAAGAATACTGTTTGGCACAGAAGAACCAAATGAGGTAAGAGACTGGATTTTAATGAAACAAGGAAGCATGATTAAAGAAATTATCCTAAGTCTCGAGACAAAATATCTTATAACTCCTGTCATGATACAGGGGGAAAAGAATTGGAATCTGACAAGAAGATGGACTTTGGACATCAATTAATAAGCATCTGAAATTTAAAATATTTCCATGACACTAATTGGGCTCTGAAAGGAATAGGCTATGGTGATTGTTCCAAGAAATGTAATATAATACAACGAAAAACAATTCAATACCATCTCCAATTCTATTATCTTCTCCCATTTTAACTCAGTGGATTTTGCTTCTCTCTGTATTTTTGTGGAATTTTAAAATCCTTTTATCTGTCTCTTTATTCCATCATTTAAATTACTTTTTATTATAGTGGATTTGAAGTGCTTTATTTATTGTATGAACTTAAATATGTTTTATATTTTTATTAGTAAAATGGAATGGTTTTCATGTGTTAAAAATACATTTTCTCATCATTCCTTCATCTAACTCTCCTGGAAATCCATGTTTTGGCACTTATTTAAATAATTCAGTATTTTTTCCATAATTTTAAGGATTAAATTTGTAAGAAAAAATACTTATAAAATCATGATTGAAAAATCGAAACCAAATGTTTTAATGTTCTAGAAAGCTAATTATAGAATATTGAATTTAATCCATGTTCTGATTACCAGTATAATCAAATAAAAAAGTAAAAGTAGGTATAGCTATAGTAAAAGTCAAAATAATCAATAGAAAGGAAACTCTTTTTTTAACCATATTGATTGTTATTTGATCTATCATTGTGTTATCATTTTTATCACATCCATTAAACTATAGAACTTTTCAAAGCAAAGAAGAAAGCACTTTATCTAAAGTTTTAATTTCTAGGCAAGAATGTTATACAGTTGCAGCTAAAAAGAATTACAGCCTTAGATACAAGGAGAGAAAATTTCTTATGTCACAAAATTTGACCAGCTTTTTGGACTTAGTAGTATCTCTGGCCTGATGTAACCGATGTCAATGAAGATCCATACCTAAACAACGTTAATTTTTTTTCAAGGAAAGGTGCAGGCAGAAATGAAGACAAGGAGGAGGTAGGAAGGAAGAGAGAGGAGGAAGAAGCATTTTTTTTTCATTTAGTGTTCACCTTGATCATTTCCCCAGGATGGTCCTTCAAATGTGTGAGGATTCAGCCAGCTGCGTGCAGTGGGTTTAACCGCTACACCACCAGGGGGCGTCAACAATGCTCATACTTTGATTCACATTATCAATGTAATGAAAATTCTTTTCTGTCTTTAGATTGTTTTCCTTGAAATCTGAAGTGCATTCCCTTCGTATCTTCTGCCTGTGGGTCCAACCTGATTTATGTAACTGACTGGTAGACAGTTCAAAAACACGCTTGGAATAGTGTCCTCCATTTTCACTACTTTGATTTAAATACATGCTTCAAACATCAAGGGCTATCAGCTCCTGAGGCCTCCAGAAAAATCTTACAAGTCTTCTTTCTGCTTTCCTCAGTAAGCATGGCCTTGCAGATGCAGACACGTCACATCCCGAGACTACAGGGAAAGGCATAGCTGAACTGTCACAGAACAATTATAACTAGACATGACATCAAACAAAGCAGAAAAGCATGGCCTTCGAGACATACTCTTCATAAAAATGAGAGCTCAGGCTTACAAATCTCGCTGAAACTCTTAGGCTTGTGCTTCAGTTCAAATGAAATGAAGGTACGAAAATAACACAGTTTAATGAGCAAAGTGTATGACCAATTTATACATTAAACTGTTGGTAGCAGAGATTAAAAACCTGTCATTCCCAATGACAAGGCACAAAAATCTGAAGGGAGCACCAGCCAACAGTGTGAAATAGCACCCCTTCATAATACTGTGTGAGAAGAAGGCATTTATCACCCGAAGTCAAAGCATAATCTTTGCAATTGAGTTTTCTCCATCTTTAAAATATCAATACAAGATATGGCCAAAGACTAGGATCCTGTTTACCATGGATAATCTCAATATTAATTTTTGCCTGCCAGAGACTATAATACTTTTGTATTAAAATCTATTTCCCAGTGGTAATAATATTTTTGTTAAATCTGGATTCACACACACACACACACACACACACACACACACACACACCCCAAATGAATAGTTTTTGAGAAATACTCTATAAATTATATGGTGAATTCATCAATAGCAACTCCTCTAATTTTATTAAACTCATGTTGTTTTTCAGGTGCTCATCATTTTATTCAATGCTCCAAACATTCCTGTAAGATTTCTCCTATTAGTGTCACACTTGCACATATGTGGAAAGAGACACAGAGGGGATGAGGAACTTGCCCCAAGTAGGAAGTGTCAGAGGTCAGCTGTCCAAAACTTCTGATTTGGGGGTCAGATCAAGCACTCTTTGTAGTTTCTTTTACCAACAACCCTGCCAGCTACCACTGGAAGAGAGCAAATTCAGGTCACAGATGTCCACTCATTAGCCTCGCTTATCTATTCTGGATAATTAACGTACTCATCAAAGTGCCAACATTTCTTCCCTCTTCCCTCACCACCTCCTTTCAGTCCTCCTTTATTTTTTCAGTGCTTGATGAAGTCAGGCATCTTGCCAAGGCTCTGAGAATAGAATCAAGAGACACACTCAGCAGGTGGGATGGGTGGGATGATGTAGGTTTCACATGGTATTAAGATGCACACAGGAGGGAAATCCTGGCCCACCCTGGGTGTAGAACCAAACACTGGACTTAAGTGAAAGTGATGATAAGCAAAGACCAGAGGACTGGCTAGCAAAGGGCTAAGGGAATAAAGATGAGCGAACATGAACAGCTTGGAGAGCTGCAAAGAGTATGTTATAAAACCAGACGACCCAACTGGAATTAGATTCATGAAAGTAAAATTGTATTCTCCAGCTTATCACCAAACATTGAAGAATTTCGACTAGGGAAGCAATATGTTTATCCTGGAAAATACATCAGTTAAACATAAGAAAATGTCTGATCATTCACATGTGAAAATGTTAGTGCCATTGATCAGAATAGGAGAAAATAAAATTATATGACATAGGACAAACATCTGGAAACAAAACTGGTAATAAGTAAAGTGTAGGACATTTTTATGTTGACATAATTATGGGAAATTCAGACAGAGATGTAGAGGGGTGATTCAAATAGAGAAACAGACATTATAGAACGTTCTAGAGTGAAGGCAGACCTCTTGGAATCTTCAGATGACGGAGAATAATTGAAGTCATTGGAAATAGTGAGATTTCTCAGAAAGATTGCAAATAATGAAAAGAAAAAGGGGCCAGTGATGGAACAGCATCAGTCACTAATATTTAGAGAGGTATAGCCGAGAAACTCTGTAAGAAGACTGAGAAGGAATGGATAGTTAAGAGGAAAATCAGAACAGACAGGACCGTGGAAGCTCAGGTGAGACATTTGTAAAGTAAGGAACATGAAATGGGTCTCAGATGATAGAGCACAATAAAAAGGAACGGACGATGCTAAATGAATCTAGCAACACTGTGTAATTAACAAAACAGCAAGGCATACAGTTTTGGTGACTTGTTGGAGTTAAAGATACTGAAGTGATGTGAATGCTGAATGAGCTAAGAGTAGAAAAATAAGTAAAGGATCCTCTTTTAGAAAAGCATAGCCACACAGTTCCTGGCTCCCTTGCTCCCATAAAGTTTCTTCTTGCTTCACTTTCATTGTGTCCCAAAGTATTAGAGGCACAACAGAAACGTACCAGTAAATGAACGGTCTCCACCCCTAACCACAATGGGATCCCCTATGTCTCACACATACCTCCTGCTGCTGTGATTCTCTACCATGTCTTTCCCCCATAAGGACCAACCCATTAACTCACATACCAGTAAGCACCCCCTAGGATCCTTTCCTCTGTGCACTAGTCAGGCTTCTGGGGTTGCAAGTGACCGACACCCAACTAGGTCAACTGGAGAGGAAATTAAGGAACTCAGGAAACAGAACAGCTTCAGACACAGCTGGCCCAGGGAACGCAACGCTCTATCGGGACACATCTCTACTTGTCTGGCTCTACTCTCTTCTGTGTTGCAGGAATTCTCCCGCAGATGTTCTTATATGTCATGGAGGAAGGTGACTCTTAGCAGCCCCAGACCTATATGCTTGTGATCAGCCATTCAGGGAGAGGAAGGGGCTCTTCATTAAGATTCTGATTGGTTGGTGGTCCTATCCTTGAAGGTGAGAAAACTCAATCCCCATAAAGTATGCAGGATAAGAATTGGGGAAAGTGGCTTCGGAAGGAAAGAGAAGCTCTGGTTATGAATGAATAAATAAAGCAAGCAAGGTCAAGGCCACACCAGAAGCTGACCAGACACCGCCCATCTTTCCAGTCCCTCAACCTGATCTCTTCATTTCTCCAATCGAAACTCAAATGAGTTTCATGGATTTGATTCAGTTCTGGCAAGGATTTGCTTGACAACTGATGTTCTCTCATTGTGGTCTCCCATGAAAGGTGTTGGTCTCCAGTAAATCTCTGGAAACTGCTATGATCTGGAGCTGAAGGTCTCTGATCTCCTTACCCAGGATGGTGCCTGCGGAGGGGATGGCCTTTCCTGAAACGAGTACACATGCGTCCTTCTGCTACTACCTTGCCACGTCATAAAGATACAAATAGCAGAATATAGGTGCTGCCCACTTCTGTCTTCCTTCTTATCCTCTTAACGGTCACTTTCCTCTCTTAGTAACCAACGGTGTAACCAGCACTGACAAAGAATATTTTAGATTAAGGGTAGTATTCACCTAAGGCAAATGTAAAATATTTTAAGCACTAATTAACTAGCAAATCAAACCACAGAAATTAGTCATTCTCCAGTAGATACAACATTTAAAAATAAATGCTTCAAAGTAAATATATTCACATACACCACTGAGTTCTTAGATTAAACACCTCTATCATCAGTTTGAAGGTCAAGAAATAAATGTCGTTAGCAATCCTCAATCTGGAAGCCTTCTTGCCTTCTAATTACCACACTTGATTCCTCTTTACAGATTATTCCCACTCTGACTTCTAAAACCAGGGTTCATTGGTTTGTGAGTTTGGGAGTGTTATTTATGTAGAATCATTCTTAGGTATACTTGTGGGAACTTTTCTTGCTATTTGTCAGATTGAGCCATGTTATTACATCTAAAATTAGTGCATTTTTCTCCCCTCTCACGCACTTAGTTGATTCTGGAAGAAGCCATCAATTCCCTCCACAAGGACCTGAAAGGAGTTGACTTCTCCAACAGTCATCAGTGCAACACCTAGGCGGTACCTGCCGCAACACCTCCCTAACAGGAGCCTTCGTTTACATTATGCTCATTCTGCAATAACCAAGACTCGAGTGTTTGGCTCAGGGAGGGATACCTTTTCACTCCCTTGGTGGTGACAGCAGTCATTGATGATTGAATTCTCAGTGGAAAATGAGTTCGTCATATTTTTCTGCAGAAAGAAGAGTCTCAAATACATTATCATTGAATCACTTCACTTTATAAAGAGTGCTAATCTCCAAATCTGAATAATGTGAGGCTAGCTTTTAAAAACTACAGAATGCATGGTGCAACCTAGCCCTGCCGAATCAGAATTCTGGAGAATAGTGGGTGCTAGCAACTTCCTATAGTTTTCCTTTGTGCTGCTTTTGACCTCCTTTGATAGCTGTGAGAAGCAGCCAGGCTGGTCTCTGTGTCACTAAATGGTTTCTGTCTTGCAAACCTCAACTGCTCCAGCCATAACAACACTTTAGTTCTTCCTTATCATTTATTGCATCCTGCTACATCTCTACTGAAATTTATATTTATAATAGTTAATTTTGAAATTCCTAGCCAAGGATTACAAGACATTCCTATCATTGTTTCTCTCTTGCCTTTGCTGCCCCAATTTCCTTCCAGTCCTCGAGACATATTGAGTCTGTCTCCACACAGGTCTCTCTTCTACCTTCTCCGTTACAGGCCGGCATAACGACTAAGTCAACTCCCAGTTCTCCTGCTGAGACTTTTGAAAGCACCTACTCTTTCTGACTCCAAGATCAACGCCACATAATCTATGCTACGCTCTAATCTCGAAAACCAGAGTTGACCTTACACGCCTTTTTCAAACATTTTTACTAGCTCTTCACTTTCTATAATCTAAAGTTAGTGCTCACAGGCTGGTATGCAGAACGCACTACTCCTGGTCGTGGTGTCTCCTTTTAGCTTTGTCTCTTTTCTTTCCTCTTCCTGCAACTACTTGTTACAGTGGCTCTTCCCCCAAACCTGCCTGGTACTTTGTAGTTTATGATTTTGCTCTGACAGTCCTTTCATACGATTTATCCTTCCTCTTTTCCCTATTTGTTAACTTTCTATTTATATTTCAAAGTAAAGTTCAAATGCCTCCTTCTAGTCTTCCTTGCTCTCGCATGGTTGCAGGGAACCATTTGTCTTCATAATGTTATCGGCTTCAGTGATAGATATTTGCATGAAACTTTTTTGCCTTTATTGTTTGTAAGCTCATTGAAAACTGGAATTGTAAATTATTCAGCTTTCTCTGCTCCGGAATGCCTGGCACCATGCCTTGGCCCTCAATGAGGGCTCAGCGATTTATGAAATAAATTGGTGGGTGTATGAATAAATGGCTACACTGAGAATCATAAAATAGCAGTAAAATTACTATGCAGGCATCACTAAAATTTGCCTACAAGATTTTAATGGGAGAAACCAAAAGCAAAAGAGCAACAAACACATTAATATTATCTAAGAATTATTTCACTTTGATGAAATGGATACGTGATTATCTCTGCCTGCCCATCTAATGACAGAATTCACATAAAGCTCTACTTAGCAATTATTTAAAATGAATTTATTATCATCATCATAATTCAGTGAATCCATTTCAAATATAGACTATGACATAGACCTGGACAAGAGAGGCTGGCTTTTTGTTGCTTTTTTTCCAGTACTTATCTAGAAAAAAATAACTCTCTTTAAGACTAGATAAGTAATATTTACGTAATTTCTGAAGGCAAATTACTTAATGCATTTGTGATTGTTTTAGCAAAAACAGGCACTTAGCTCTGCATTCACTGTGCAGACCACCAGGAGCTTGCTCTTCAAAGCAGTTGTCATTTGCTGTGGAAAATGTTCCTGCAAAGTTACTTGAATTATTTGCCTCACCTAGAGTTTGTTTCCACTTACCTTAGGCTATGTTATGTCTTTGGTCTTTAGAGGTCATGACATATTTATGCTATTTAAATACAACAATGTCGGTCTGCTTATTGCCAAACTATCAAGAGTTTATGTTTAAAATATTCAACTTGGTGTAAAATGTGACAGGATTTGGAAATCTAATATTTCTGTTTCCATCGGAGAATAGCGTTATTCTGAGAGTGTTCTGCAATGGATTTCCAGATAATAATATCTTCTTAAACATGCAAGGCATTGCTTTGGATTGGAATTGGGAACATACTTTCAAATATTGGTTTAAAAGAATGAATGATCTCTGAGATAGTCACAGAATGCTTATTCAGGTAACGTGGAGAAAAAGATAAAACTTTTTAAATTTTTTTCTCATGTTTTTCTCCTTTATGCTCCTGTTTCTCTTAATATTGACTCTCCTTTATAATTCTGCTCACTGTCACTCCTCCGAAGGCTGCCAGAAATTGCTAAGGGACCATACTCATTCTTTTTTAATCCCGTGAGGTTGTTTGGTTTTCTTCCCTTGGTGTTATCAGTTTGCTCACTTATTTGGGTTTGAAACTAGTATAATATCCCTTAAAAAATACCTATTGCTATGACAGGTCTGACTTCTTTATCATGCTACCAAAGTTAGTCTCCTCCAGGAAACCACATTAACTCACTCAATGGTGTTTCTTTCCCTCTAGCTAAAAATATTCCTGAACCTATCAAAAGAAGGCATGTAACAAAGGTATTCAGGACTCAGCAAAAAAAAAAACAGAGCGTCTACTTTTATTGTTATTTATTTCTGACATTCTATCTACATGCTGTGCAACCTTACATAAACTGTATGATTATGTAGGGTGATAGGTTTTGTGTGGCTAAGAGCAAATAAGAATTGTTTCCATTGGAACAGGAAAGATAGATACCTTTTTTCCCTTTTTTCTAGGAGCAAGGAAGCTCAGATCCTTTTGCTTATAAGACACAAAATTTTATCTCAAAATAGATGAAATTCTATAAGAGGAATGCATGACTTGATAGAGCATGTATCTATAGGCAACGCTGACTAGGTAAGGCTGGTTCAGAGGACACAAGGCTGCATTAGAATGCTATCTTTTTTCAATCTTGTTTTTTCCTATGATTTGGCTTCCTTCAAAACTGTATTTGTAGTTTTAGGTTCACATCCTCTTTATGATTTGTGATCCTAGAGAATGTAGTCACTGTTTTCTAACCACACCAGCAACCCAGGGACAACTCTGACTAGTCCAGCACAAGACTGGAGCTCATGTTGGCAAAGTGGAGAAAGTGATTGACAGATTTATCAAGGGGGAGAAGGTGATGCCAAGAGTAAAATCATGCAGGAAGAAAAGCAACTAGTTTGGACTGTGGGTTGGTGCCCCTCAGCAACCTAAAGGAACATTGATAGGTAAATATCTGAGGGAAAAGTCATCAAGAATGGACTACCTGCTAATATACTCTAAATTTCCCAAATTAAAACAAAAATGTTAATTGAAAACTAAAGACATCGCAAATGAGATTTCACCAGTAAATGCTCACTTTTCTTCTTGACCAGGGAATAGCTCATATTCATACCCCCCAACACTTCCTTCTCCTTTGAGCAATAAGTCTTCACATCTTGCTTTTATAGTAATAGCAACCTGGAGGGGCTTGATATGACTTTTTCATCTATTTTTCTTTCCTCAATTCATCTATGACCAATTTATTTCACTCTAATCTTTTAAGTATATCTTGAGTACTGATAGGACAAGGGCTCCCAGGAAAGCGTAAGTCACGCCATTTTCTAAAGAACCCCATCTAAAAGTCTCACTGGGTATTGGAATATTATACAAGGAAACTTAATGAGACTTTTGGATGGGGTTCTTTACAAAATGGCGTGACTTATGCTTTCCTGGGAGCCCTTGTCCTATCAAGTACATGATCATCATCCAACATTCATGGCATTAAAGGAGGCTGTCAATATAGAGTACTTCTACGATTGAGATTATCTCTGGAGTATTCCCAGTGCCTACATTTCTCCCCCTTCTTACACATAGTCACAAGGGGAGCAGCAATACAAAGAGAATCAAGTTAATGGCTTACCTTAAGTCTATGGATGGGTAGACAGTCCCCACAGTCTACATTCATGAAAGGGCATAGTCTCAGTTATAATAGTTATCCTGGTCAACTGTCATCATACCAGGTATTATTAAAGTGCTTGCCCCTCCCTCCATATGCTCCTTTGATTGACAGTTTCATTGATTGCTCCACAGCAAAGTTAATATGTTTCCCATTAGTTCTACTTGCCTATAGATTCTCTAAGACTGCATTTACTCACAGAAATGTATCTGTTTGCATTCCTTGTTCTCATTACCCACATTGACTCTGTTCCTTTTGGTGTAATCTACAACCTGGCTACTCAAAGTGATGCTTCATATATCACTATGTTGACATCATCTAGAAGATGTTTAGAAATTGTGCTTCACCATAGACTTACTGAATCAGAATAAGAGTTTTGATGAAACACTTCAGGAGACTCAAATGTATGCTCACTTTTGAGAAATACTGATTCATGACATGTTCTTTGTATTCGAATACCAAGTACCTAGCAAGTAGGCACTCATGGTATAGATTTATTTACACATTTGAATGTAGTCACATGGAAAGGAACTTATCCACACCATGCCATTTTGAGCCTCAGTAAAAATTTGCTCTCTTCCTAAAAATACCATACTGTGGGTCTTAACTACTAAGAAGCAAAGATCTGTGATACTATCATATTCCCAGCTTGCAGATTTAACATATGGCTACATCTCTTCTTTAAATCCCAGAAAATTTCTCCCTGTTCTGAGTTCACCAGTTAACCATGAAAGAGGAAGAAGAAATACGCCATAAGAATTCAAAGACAGACTGATTTAGCCTCACTGCATTCCTGGCCTTCACTTTTATACCACGTGGTGGTGGCTTCCCACACAGAGGCACATGCTTGCTTTAACTGATTGAATAGGGACCCACCGTGAGGGAGGTGTGTAGATTCTACTTCCTCTTGCTCTTGGTCCTTATCATCAGAACAAGCAGCAGAGCCCAGCAGGCTAAGTTGCACCAATCAAGGGTTAGATATGACAGGGTGCCCACCCAGGACCAAACATCCAAACATCCAGCTAGTAGTCAATGAATAGTTGACCTCAGACTCAAACAATTAGTGCCGATGCCAGCTTGGGTCAGCAGAACTGTCCAACCAACACTTAGAAACACGAGCAAGACTATTTATCCATTTATGCTCTTATGTCACTGAGTTTTCTGGTTGTTTATTATCAGCATCATCGGAGCAATAGCGAATGCTACAACATGGACTGGCTGTGACTCACTGGCCACTTGAACAGTTTTATGGTGTTTAACCTTGCAGACTGAAAGTGTCTCTAAATTTAAATATCTTAGTTATGAACTGTAACAAGAGAAATAAAAAATCATTTGTTTATAAACATAATGCAACTGCTCTCAAAACTTTTTGAATCTCTGTAGGAACTAGTTAAACACGCTGTATTTTCTTCTCGTTGTTTTATGCTTACTTCTGGATTGGGGTCAGAAAGACTGCTTGTAAGACTAATTATAAAGCAAGATTTGCTGAACATTTTGTGCATATATATGTATATATACCTATATATAATCTCAGTATAGGAAAGTATAATATATAGTCTATGTCATATATAAATAATTTTCAACCACTCTTACCTGATTTCATAAATATATATGGGAGAAAATATGTGTGTATATGTATATATAATAAATATATTTGCTGCATTATGTGTATATGTTTACATGCATACACACATACATACACATATATTCATTATTTATCTTTTACAGGTAGAGAGAGTCAGAAAGTTTCTTAAAATGTGAAGTGAAAATTAGGCAATTGTATAAGTAGAGATTGCTAAGAAAGGAAAGACAAATTAAACATTTTTGTTCAGTTCCCTTAATTCTTCATTGGGAAATTTGCTTTTTAAATCATTCTTTTGATAATTAATTCCACCTTTCAGATGGTTTTATCATATTTACTAAAGAAAAATAAGGATACACCTTATTTAAAGACTTTGAGACATCTAGTGACTGTGTTTGTATATTACTGATACCAAAGCATCAAATATCTGAAGCATTCACACAGTCATGTGGAAGCAAGGAAACTTATCTTGGAAGAACATTACATATTCATCAGTCAAGGCACTGGAGTTGGGGGTGGTGATACAGAGAAGTCAGCTGGGAGCTGTTAGCCAACACACAGCAGCTGCAGAACAAGAGTTTATCACCAGTGAGGGTGATCAAACAGATATGGGGTCTCAATTTTCCTCATGAGGAATCTGAAGTTTTTATTCCTGAATATTTTCTGACTCATTCTCCTTTTATGCAATCAACTGTTGCTTGCTTTTTATGCTCCATCTGCTTGTGACTCTCCTCATAGGTGTAAACAAAAATATCATTGTTTGTCATCCTGTCTGCCCAAATGAGATACCATAAGAACTAACTAAATCTCTAAGTGATTTTCAGGTAAAATTCTATCACAGTGCTGAGGAATGATTGGTGGCGCTCTCTTCTATCAGACTCTTAGGCAGTTCTAGAACATGTATTAAAGAGGGAATGCATTTATCAGTTTCAGTTGGTCTGAGTCTACTATTAACTCCAAATGTTTCCAAAATCAGATTACAGCACCTGCAACCTTAATCAGTAAGGAGCATCCTTTTCTTCCTCACACTAATGAAAGTCAAGTAGATTTTATTAAGGTAGCTGATATATTTCAATTGTAGAATTTAAAACATGTTTCATGTATCTTCTAGGTATCTTTAATAGTCTGTTTTGTAAAATAAAATAATTGTGTTTTGTTTTTCTCCCATTGAATCTTCTAGTACATCTGTGACAGCAATTAAGGGAAGAAACATGGTAATACTTTTGTTGTTTCCTCTTTATCTCTTAAAATTAAGATTTCCCTGCTGCAAGAAGTTTGGTGATATTTTAGGGGAATGACATGAAATGAGGGTTGATTAACATTCTTCCTTACATGTGATAGCTAGCTGTTAAAGACAATGTGTCTTGTGTGTTAGAATAGAGGTCTCACGACTACATTAAGCAAAATCTAAAAAAATCATATATCAAATGACAGAAACAGGAAAAAGTTATGAAATATTATTTATTATATTTTTATGAAATTATTGCCCATAAATTAGCCCACCTACAAGCCATTTCATATAGGCATGTTATTAAGAGAAAATACGTATTCTTAAAATTATTTACACAAAAATGAGCATTTCAGAAACGTTGTTTGGTGCCAATGCAAATGTAATATTCCTCGTGACTTTTACACTTAATATTTAGTTAGGTCGTGATTTATTCAGTGTTCAGAAATTCTAATATTCTGCCTTTAATTGTATCTTCGTGCTTTGTAATTTTGGAAACCACAAGACAAATTTACCAAATAAATTTTGCCTTTGATAGAAATCAAATGTTTGACTTTCTTAAATATGAGTTATTTTGAAAGAAGTGGTCAAAATGCTACCATGTTGAGGAAATATCAAAACTGAAGATGATCTTTCCAGGGTTTAAAAAAAAAAGTCATTGGTGGCATTTTCTTCATAACAAGATGAACAGAATTCAAGATCTCATGAGAACTCCTGATTCATAAAAAGCTCCTCGAGGAGTGAACAATGAAGTTATTTCTACACCACGTTAATTTGGCACACTACATAATACATATGTATTAGTGATAAAAATGGCTAAGCTTCTTCCAAACATGAATACAAATAATATATCTGAGAGTGGGGGAATATTACCTAATGCCTAAAAGATAAATAATCAAAGAATGATGAAAGAGGAAAAAGAAAACGCTTCTAAAGGCCAAGCCAGAAATCTCTCTGCCAAGAACCTCGATTATCCAAGTTGGGGCCCATGAGTTAGAGTTGTCTGGCCCATACCAAGACAAACTGCAGTCCAAGATTTCCATGCCAAGAACTATCCAGAGCTGAACTGAAAGTATCTCAGGTGGTTATAAGAAGAGCATTTTCAAAGGCTTTTCAACACAGCAGCTGGTGTCATGAAATGGTCAGAAAAACTTTACTCTGCTTGGTTGCTGAGTCTTGACTGTGGGGCTGATGGAATCTCCAGCCTCAATGCCCTTTGACTAGACTTGGTGTTTAAAGGAGTATTCTGACAATTCCCATCAAAATCGTGGTTTTAAAGAGGTGTATGAAAATATTTTACCAGCTAATCCAACATCATGGTGACCTCATCTCATATAAAGCCAAAGGTTCCAATTATTCGATTCCTTTGTTTCTGAATTTTCTTCATAGTTCAGATATGTTTCTCCAAAGACACAGCCACCAGTTTAGGACTTTATCTTCTCAGTTGACTAGACTGATACACCACAGGGTCACGCAGATGCCCCATTGGCACATTAGCTAAGAGGATTTTGATGCTGAAGTGCCTAGTAGCTACCTATGAAGAGGAGGCAGAGTAAGAACAGTGCAAGATTGCGTAAGTGATCTAGAATAAGCAAGGATAAGTTGATAAGGGGTGCCCTTACACATTATTACAAATACAGAACAATGCTGACATGGGAAAGGATTCTATAATTAGCAGAGCTAGAGTATCAAGTATCGAAATGGGGTTGTGTACTGCAGTGGTTAAGAAATCCTGTGTCAAAGAATCATGTTTTTTTCACGCTCTTCCATCACAGTAAGTATTAATCAGGTGCCCAAGGACAAGTTAATATCTCTCAGTCTTAAATTCATCATATTTAAATTTAAGATAATTACTGAGTCTGCCACAGAGGACTAAGGAGAATATTAAATAAGTTCCTGTGGATTTAACAGCACAATTCTGGGTGTACTAAATAGAACGTCACACAAAAATAGGGAATATATTTTCTGTCTGTTCTGTCATTTAGCAAGTACCTAATATAGTTCAGAGTACTTTGTAATTTGCTGAATTATTCCAAATTGTCACAACAGCCAGATAGGTTGATATAATTAACTCCATTCTTGAGAAGTGGAACTTTAGGTATATAAAAGGTCTTTAATTGCTCGAATGCACATGGTTATTAAATATTTTCGTGAAAATGGGACTGAAATCTGTAATTATTTTTTGCTCCCCAAGTACAGTCGAAAGGAAGAGTTCTGAGAGTAATGCATATTTCAACATGAGTGATGTCTATCACATGTGACCTTTTCAGACTCAGTTTGAACCCAATTTTAGATCTGGTATCTCCTAAAAGGATTTGGGAAAGAACATTTTTCTCTCAGTTGCAAATATTCTTTCTATTTGTGTGACACAATGAATTTGGCATGGCAAAAGTGGTGCTTCTCAGTTAAACACTTGTTCTTCAAATGTTTTAGGATATAAATATTCCCAAAGAGCTAGTGATAAGAAATTGAGTCAATCCTAGTGATCAATTGCTTTAAAGAATTATTTCTGTGTTTTTATGGTTTCCAGAGAAGATTCTTATCTATGCAAACCATACTCCATGCCTAAAACAGTAAAAGCAGAAATGACTTAGATCACCAAGTTTTTAAATGATACCCAGTGTCTGCTTTGTCTTTTAAAGCAATTGTTTTATCTCAAATCCCCATGGAGACTCTGAATCCTGAATATGAACGATTTGAAATGCTACCTTGTAAATAGCCTGAGAACCCTTAGACTCCAGCTACCTCAGCAGCCTGGAAGTCAGTAAATTCGGGTGCCTGTACACAACCCCCTAAAAAACTCTCTTTATAAAAGAAATATAAAGAATGCTTTCAAACAATGTTTTGTTAAACGCCAGGTTTATCATGTCAAGTAACCATGTCCCATAGAATCATTTATTATAAGATACGTTAAAATTCGTGATGAGAGAAGAAAAACCTAGACTCGAAACCAAGACTTTAGACACATGAAGAGAATTTCTGAAAATGTTTACGATAATAATAGCATTTAACTCTTTGTAAATGGCTACCATATAATCAAAGTGAGACGTTCAGAAGTAAGCTTTTTACTAAAAACTTGTTTATCATATCATGACAGTTTCATTTGGAAGCTAATACAGTCACAGTGGTTCCAATAAGCACTGATTTTAAAATAATAAGATGAAATCATAGTAAAATAAACCAGCAAATTTGCTTCACTATGAAATAGAAGTAAGCTTTCAAAACTTCAGAAATTCTCCATGACAAGAGGGAGGATTTGGGGGCGCTTCAGTCTTCAAACATTAGAGGTTGGGATACTGGTTCCCTTCTTTCCATCTTATCACAACCGGAATTGACGAAGGAAACTCCTAGACTCAAGAGAGCATATAAGCTAAGATTTGTCTGACTCCAGTCGGGTGAGTACAAGCAGGCTGTTCTCCTACGATCTCCATAGAACAAGCAGTGAGGTGAGAAGCAGCCCCATTTCTGCTTCCTCCAACTTGTAAAACATGTGGAGCAGATAGTGGACACACACAAAGGGAGCCATGAACCACACGCCTTTGTCTGAACTCAGAGAGACAAGGACGCATTACACATGCGCACATCTGCAGGCCACCATATGCTTCCCAGACTCTTTCTAGAGACGAAACTAATTCTTCCTGATTTGGGGGAGCCGAGCTGATTCTTTAGTTCTGCAGAGAATGCAAAACCTCCAAAAGACCCTACAAGGACCTAAGTCACAATGAATTGCTAATAGCAACTGCACACTTCAAAACTGAAAATTCTTTTTAATTTATTTGTGTTGTTTGAGATCAATCGCTCTTTTCTGCCCCCTGTACCTTTCATTCCAGATAGTATAATCCTGTCTCCGGTTTCACAGTTCTAAACCACAGTGCCAAATGCCATGCGGTCTTAATAAAAATTAATCTGACTTTAAGCAGGAAAAAAAAAAACAACAGAGAAGACTTTCTTCTTTGCTTTTAGATTCCTTTTCAATAAGTTTCTCTCCTAAATATTTATAGTTTTAAGTCTGTTCCTTAAAACAGATGTCACAAAAATTACGTTCATCTTATTATGTAGATTTTATAGATATGCAGTCTATCAATAAAATTCTTAGCTATTCGTTTTAATTACTTAAATCTGTCTCCTCCAAAAAAAAAATAAATAAATAAAATCTGGTTAAAAGGGAAGGTGCTGAATATTTTCCTGCTGGTGGAAGACCAATGTTATAAAAAAGGACTCTTCTGCCAAACGTATTAACACCCAGTGCCATGATGAATTTGAACACTCAGCTTCTTGACTCATGAAATCATTTAATTTTAAACTGATAAATATTTTATAAATCATACAACTGTTTTGTTTTGTTTGTTTTTTTAAATGCCAAATGCTTATTACCTCCCACCCTCACAAAAAAAGAAGAAACACAGTAGAATCTCTTGGAGCAGCCTCCTCTAGCACCTAAATATTTTCAGAGCAGCACTCATTTATCTGTTTGAACCCTAGGCTTTCTATCAAGATTTTTTTCTTTTTTTATGAATACAAGAATATGCTCCTTAACTAAATATTAGGAAATTCTGGGATCGTCCTGCAAATAGTCGGAGAATATTAAATAACTTGCCAAAATCAAACAACATATTAGTGATGGAGCTAAACTTACAACTCACAGTCAACTTCAGTTTCTTTTTCTTTTTCTTTAAGAAATAAAGTCTTCTAGGTTGGCACAATCGACTTTTTCTGATGCATGTAGCTGAGCCTGATGTATCTCAGTCTATTTTTAAAGCAGAAGTTAAAAAAAACAAGATTATACCGTGTGTGTGTGTGTGTGTGTGTGTGTGTGTGTGTGTGTGTGTGTGTGTGGATATATATAAACCTCTCAGAATATTTCACATGTTTTAGCGACAAATACTTGAGCACTAAACTAAGGAAATAGGATAATAAAAATCAACAAAATAATTTTCACTTCTCTGTACTGGTGTCTTTAAATACAGGAGTCTTTACTTACCATTTTAAAGTCCCCATGGAAATGGTTGAGTCTGATTAGATCAATATTTTGGAATCAAAATAGTCTTGTTCTTAAAATTAAAATATTTTAATTGAACACATTTGTTCAGAGATAAGATTGTCTTTTCAAATGTTTTTCCTTCATTACTTTGTTTTTTTTTTCAGCCCGCTTATCACATCTTTACGGCATGACAAAATGTCATTTCAAAATCCATCCTTCCACACATTGTACTAAGCTTTTAAAGCAATTTAGAAGCATACTGTAACTGCCTAAATTGAGAAGCATAAAGTAAAAGAACGACCATAAAGTGATTGACAGTCTAGAATTATTTGCAAAAGTGTGAGGATGATAAACTTCGAGGAGGCCGATGGTCAACACATTCAAGTTCTCAAAGTATTTGGTCCCAGGAAAACTCAAAATACTATAACAAACTGGGCAGTCGGTTTACTTAAGCTTGAAAAATTCCATTTCATTCAAATTGGATAGAGTAGTTAAGTAAAACAATGGGGCTTCTATTTTCTGCCACATGTGATTTTTTAAAGAAAGTCTAGAAGAGCTGTCATATGAGCAGCCTGTTTGCCGGCTCAGGGCAAGGTTTTATGTTTCTGAAAGGCCTCCACTCCCCCGTCTCTTAATGCTGAAAATAAATCAATTTCATCTGTTGCTTGTTTTATTTTCAGTTTCTTTTTCCCCCCTGCTTCCCTTTAGACCAGTTTCCACAAAGCCATATGGCAGCTGAGAGAAGGAAAGCAATGAGCTGTATTTTCAGACGGTAACAAAAGAGGCCGTTGTGTCAAAGGAACCATGAATGCAGGAGCGCAGTGGCGGACCGGGCCCCTGCGCTGTCAGCGAGGACGAAAGGGGTGGCTGATGGGCTGCATCACGTCCACTGGCAAGAGCCGACGCTTTCCTTGCTCTTGACATTCGCTTTCGTCTCCCCCCACCTGTATCACATCCCGTCCCAGGCGGTGTGGAGCCCAAATCCCATTAGCGATATTGATGGCATATGGTTGGAAGAAGAAACGGGGGCCAGGACAAGAAAGGCACACATGGAGCCTTCTTTTCATTCATCTCTGATGTCTGGACCATAAGATGCAGGAATCCCAACAAAGAGGGCGCCCATTATGCTTGTAGGAGCGGGGGAGGCAAGGCAGAAAAGACCCCACACAATACAGTGACTAGTCTCGCCTCCACTGCACTGGATCTCATGTTCTCTAGTCATAGAGCATTGCAGGCAGACCTGCTAATATTGACAGAGTAGAACATACCCTTGGGTTGGGGTGAATTTTAATGTAAGGATGTTCAGAGATTCCTGTCATCACTGGTTACAGACATATGTACACATTCATTCACTCCTACATCTCTCCTTTGTATATTTAGAGGATATGTATATACATTTATATATATATATATATATATATATTTAAACATTAAACCCGCACACTTTTGAAACAGTTAAGCTTTTAAGAAATGTAAAATACATTTTTAGAAAGGTAAAAATGTACAGTTGTTAGAAATGTAGAAATGTACTCTTTTTTTTAGAAATGTAAAAATGTACTTTTTTTTAGAAACATAAAACAGTGGCATAACATAGGATGAAAATTGTATTGGTTACCATTTAAAGTAAATTGTAAAGTACATAAAGAAACATCAAAATGTCAAAAAATGTATATAAAATTTTCTCTCAGATCAGTGTCTTTTATTTTTATTTTATATTGGTAAATGGTTAATAAGATGGAGAAAGTTAGGCATACATAATATTCAGCTTTTTTTAATGTGAGAACATGGAAGGAAAATAATGGACGATACAAAAAAAATAGTTCCTACCAGATGATTTCAGTATCCCTTGGACGCCCATCTGGAATGCACAGCTGCAACTGTTTGTAATCCAGCCGAGCCTTTGGAATTCTTTGCTCAGCAATTAGCTATCAGAAGTATTATTTGAAGAAGTAAGAAGCATTTAGATATTGAAGTCATAAAAGAATTAGAGGTCTGGACAAAGAGGTTAATGGAGAATTAATTATCTCCCCCGAACAATGATGACTGCTGAGAGCTGCGAGAACTAGCAGTCTTGGTACTTGATCAACGAAAATGATCTAAATACTCAGTCCCGTCTCTGAGACTAGGGTCCTCTTTCACCTAAATGGGAGGACTGGACTAAATGATCTCCACTTCTGAAAATGTCAGCATTGTTTATGACTCCTCGAAAAATTGAAAATAGAAGTTCCATATGATCCCGTTCTCCCATGTATGGGTATTTATCCAAAAGAACACAAAAACACTGAAATACAGATAGCGGTAACTTTATACTTATTGCAGCATTATTTCCAATAGCCAAGAGCTGGAAACAATTTACATGCCCCCCGACAGCTGAGTGGATAAAGATGTGGTGAAGATACACTATTAAATACCCTTCAGCTTTTAAAAAAGATGAAGCCCTACCATTTGCAGCAACCTGAATGGATGTGGAAGGAATGATGCTAGTGAGATAAGTCAGAAGAAGACACATGATATGATTTCATTCATACGGTATCTAAAGAAACCAAACAAACAAATGAACCACATCAAACCATGACTTTCAGTCTAGAGAATCAGATTAGTGGTTACCAGAAGGGAAGGAAGCAGGGTGGGCCAGTGAAGTAAAAGAGCTCAATCATATGGTGGCTGCATGGATTCAACACAACCGCTGATTTCTGATGATGCATACTTTAAACGTATATAATATTATGATGCAATATTCCTTCAATAAAGTAAAAGTTTTTTAAAAGTTATCATTCTAAAGCTATAGAGAGATAGATGTGTGTATGTGTGGGTAAAACAGCTCCTGCGTGCTTCAGAGTAGTGGAGTCCAGGCAACTGGCTCATTAGACTGTGTTGCACCAAATACACAAGGAGACTGTGAAATCATCTTAAAGGAAACGTTCACAACGCTAATGATGCTAGTGTAGCTTGAAAATAAATAGAACTGAGTGGTTAAAAAAAAAAACAAAAACGACTGGGATTTTCCTAATGGCACAGTGAAGAGGCCAGACAATTATTCCCTTGATAACAATTATAAAACTTTATCAAATCATTGAAAACCATCAAAGTCAGACAAAACATTGAGAAAAATGGATTGAAAAAAAATACTACCCGATTGGGTAAAAATGGGAAAAATTGAGGTGTTTCTTCAACTCTAGCTCTGCGAAGCAAAGCAATTGCCTTGTCAGTTTGAGGGGACAGATGATGGCCTTCATGAAGGAAGAAGGAAGCCATAGAATTTGGAAAATCCAAAATCTGAATATAACACCTCCAAAATCTCCAAGTCCATAGGCACGTAGTAGGCCCCCCAAGTTCGC
Organism: Solenodon paradoxus; assembly: GCA_004363575.1. NCBI lineage: Eukaryota > Metazoa > Chordata > Mammalia > Eulipotyphla > Solenodontidae > Solenodon > Solenodon paradoxus. The sequence continues at coordinate 140,676 of RJWH01001695.1, forward strand.
AGAAATTCAGGAGGGTTCTGCCTCAGAGAGAGACTCTTGCTCTGATGAGGTTGTAGAGTTCACATCAACATTGAGTTTGCTTCCTACCTGAACACTGTGTGCGTCAGAAAGCAAAATCTTCCAGTTTTATGTTAGAGGGCAGAGCATTGGGCATGAATGAACGAATCATGGTTTAAAGGAAACTGCAGAAGAAGAGAATCACAGAAAGAGCAACTTGGGGGATACATTCTATCAAAATCCATGACTGGTCTTGAAATTATGGAAACACAGGGAAGCTACAAGTTTGCTAGACTAAAGAATGAACTTTAGAGATCTGAAAAAATTCAACAAAAATATCGTTATTGACCATAATACAATTTAAATTCTGTCAGTACAGAATTCTGACACAACACAATTTAATACATTGTAAATTCTGTCAGGCTATCTTCCTACAAGAATAAAAACTGAAGAGTTCTCCAAATGGAAAACATCAAAACCCGCAGTCAAAAAGAATATAAAATGTCAAATTTTCAACTACAACCTGAAAGACATGTAAAGAAATAGGAAAATACGTCTTACACGTTAGGGAATGCAGTAGGAAATTGAATTTAATTGAGTTAGATATTGCATTTTGCCAATAAGTAATTCAAAGTAACTTAAATATATGTTTAAAATTATAAGAAACTTAAAAAATTGTAAGACACTATGAGAGTAATGAGTGAACAAAAACTGAAAATGATTACATTGTGTGTGGTGTGTGTGTGTTTATTGCTAGGTTTCAGATCTGTTCCATTGATGTGCGTGTTTGTTTATATCTTTAGTACATGCTGTTTTGAATACTACAGCTTTATACACAGTTTGAATTCAGAAAGCACTATACACTATACATGTAATTATACTTACATTATACTTAAACAATCATGTGCATTACATATCCAATTTTATTCTTTCTTCAGGATTTTTTTCCTATTCAGGTTTTTTTATTTTTCCAGATGAATTTCATGATTTTTATTCTATTGGATTTTGATAGGAACTGCATTGAATATATATATATATATATATATTTGAATCTATATATATTCCTTAATATATATATATATATATATATAAGGGAATATGGCCATTTGAATGATATTAATTCTTCCAATCCATGAATAAAGAACAACTTTCCATTTTTGTGTATCTTAGACAAGGATGCCCAGTCTTACCACCATTATTCAATATAATATTGAAAGTCCCAGCCAGAGCTGGGATTACAAAAGGAAACAAAAACTATCCAAATTATAAAGGAAGATGTTAAACTATCACCATCTGCAAATGACATGATAATATGCAAAGAAAATTCGGAGCCCAGTAAAAATCTATTAGAAATAAAAAATACAGTAAAATGACAAGCTGCAAAATTAATACACAAAATTCTGTTGAGTTTCTATGTACAAAAAAAACGAAAAGAAAAGAATTATCAAGAGAAACCAATCCCATTTACAGCACCTTGGCTCTAAAAACAAAGTTGCTTGGATTAAATGTAACCAAATTGGTGAAGACCTCGCTGCTGAAAAGTCTAGGCATTACTGAGAGAAACAGACATAAAGAAAGCGGGTGTGCTTTAACATGGAATCTCACACTTTTAAAAATATGAGACTTGGTTTTTGCAAAGGAGAAGTGAGAGGAACTCTACAAATCAGGGCTTTCATAAAAGCTACGGTTTTTCTGATTAGAACTTCAGGATTTTTATTCTTCTTTCAAAGACTTTTACAGTGCTTTGTTTCTGACTTGATACAAGATGTTTTACACTTATTTACACATTTCTGCCTACAAGAAATCTCAAAGGCAGTTGTTACTATAAACCCCACTTTGGCTAATCTTGAAATTGAAGCAGAGAGAGCTTAAATAACTTACGTACTTTCCCCTTTTCCCTTATCCACCTTCCACATCCCTAGACACGCAGCTATCGTCATCTTCATCAAGTGAGCATGGTTCCAATGGCAAAGATCAGCTGCTTTGGACCATTAGTGTTCTTCTGCTTGGTTACTGTGCCATATATAGGACACTAGATTCAACACTTGCTAGAAAGTCATTTCTTAATTTTAGCATCCTTTTTTTCCATTTAAACAGGCAGGAAATGAAAAATGGTTTCGTTTTTTGAACTCAGCAAGTCCCAGTTCCCTATTATTTAATAGTTCTTTCTTCTTTAGCCTCTTTCCTTTCTCATTCTACTGTAGGCAACAGGTAGGGAGGCAGCATATCCAGTGCTTGCCAGCTCAGGTTCATTGGACAGGTGTGCTTTTGGGGTGTGGTACTACAGGTGAAGCATCTCTCAATGACCCGCCATCACATAGCCAGTGTGCCTTTCCCTCCAATGTACAATCATATTTTTCTTATTTTTTCTAACACTCCCACATAGAATGTTTCTGAGGCCTGTGAGAGTCTATTATTCGTCTTTGCCTTGTTGGCTTTTATAAACTCCTGCTTGAAGATTTTTCTTATTTTGGATCATTTTGCTCATTCCCAAAGATGATAGGATGGATGGATGGATGGATGGACAGACGGACAGGTAGATGGATGAGAGAGGAGTTGAATTTTGCTAGCTCCTAATTTTCAGGTACCAGCTCTGCTCAAACAATCTCAAAACTTAGCGACTTGAACACTGATTCTAACCACATTCGCAGATTCGAAGTTTGGTCAGGGTTTATCAGCTACCATTCATCTCTCATCCGTTCAGCCTCAGCTGGCCATGTTTGAAGAGTTAGTGTTGGAAACATCTGAAGATGATGATGCCACCTGTTCAAGACTCCAGCTGGCCCTGAACACCTACCTACACGTGTCCAATTGGTACTTGGCTTCCAAAGCAGGAGGGCCACTATTTTCCCAGATCAGCCACCTCAAAAGGTTGAGACATAAACTTTATTTCCTTTTATTCAGTCATGGAAGTCAAGCAGTGTCACATTCCTTAGCTGAACCTACCAAATGAGAGAAAACATAGGCTCCACCTCTCCGCTGTAGAAAGAACACTTAGGATGGAATATATTGGTGTAGCCATCTTTGTGATCATAACTAATCAGCAGATACTCTTCAATGTGAGGCGAGAAATCCTTCTCTGATGAAGTCATTATAGACAAATTCCCATAACATGGATATATATTGCTGGGAATACACATTGTGTATGTCTTTGTTCCTATGTATAATATTCATGTTTCCCTAGTAGATCGTCAACACTAGCAAGGCAGAGATCATTCTTTGGTGCCCTCTGTCATATTCAGACTGGCTGATATTTTAATAGATTTTATTGAAATGAACAAATGGATCATCACTGAGGCAGTGGAAAGAGAAGGCTTTGGGAGTTAAATGCTATCACGAAGGTTGAACATCAAATTCCAATTGTGTTACATTCTGACTCAGTCACCTCAAGAGTCTACTGGACATGATTACTCTTGTGTGCTGGAGATAAGCTGTGCTCTTAGAATGTTCAAGAATTACCAGTAATTTGTTTGCTTGTGTGTGTGTGTGTGTGTGTGTGTGCATGCACACATGTGTGTATATGTAAAAAGAGACTGAGAATAAACAATAACTAAGAAATGAGTATGATTTCTTGGCAGTAACTTTCTTAAAGGTATTTTATTGGCAAGTTCATTCAGATATACAATTTCCTAATGAAAACATTTTAACTTGTACCATGGAGCAAATTGAAACAGGAAAGAATGTTTTACCTCCAAGTAGTACAGCATGAAAATGCTTGAATTTTACATAAGAGGCTATGAAAAACCATGTTAGTGTGGAGACCTCTGAAATGGTATATACAGAAAGCATTCAAAACATTCCAGGAATGTCACTCTTCATTATGCAGTCACCACAAATAAGAGAAACAACTACTACAATTATTGAATGCATTGTTTAAAATCATTTAGCTGCGGTTTCAGGCATTGGACTGTGTGCTATTGACGCTCCTGTTTCTTTCAAAGTATAAAGTCATTGGTAAGGGAAGCAAAAGTGCCTCACAGAAAAAACTTTGCAAAGTTTTTCCTTCCCCTGTGACATGTGCAATTATCTCACCCTCTAAGGAATGTATGTGGTAAATACTGGATTTACAGCAACACCTCAGGTAATTACAGTTTTCGGGGCGTTGAGCTGAGAAAGAATTGCTGAGAGTCCACACAATGCTCTCTTGTATGCAGGGTGAGCCTCGGAAGAGTGTCACGGCCTCCGTTAGCTGTATCTACATTGTCCACACGGAGAAGGGTGTTTATATTTTCAAGAGGGCAGTATCCTTTTAACAAACTAAACCGACTTGTAGGAAAGAAACAAAGCCTTATAAAAATTGGAATAAATGTCTTCAAACTCAGATGTTATTTGAAACACTGTTTTACATGGCACATTCATTTCTGTCTCACCTCCGCATAACTCTGCAAATAGCTTCTGAATTCAAGCTGTCTCCTGGGTGAAAGCATAAAGCTGAATGTTTCTGTTGGATTTAGTGGAGCTCCAAGAGCATCTGGATTTGTTGGTCAGAGCATTCCTGCTTAAACCCTCAAGTGTCTGTCTGAGCCGTTCCACAGAACAATTCAACAATTCCAGGTTTCCTTTTCCGTGTAAAACATCTGTTTACATGGCTTCTGTCTGAAAGAATATAAGCACGTTATCATTTCCTGAAAAAATGACAAGCCAGTATGTAGCTTTTGTTCCAAGTCATCTGTATTCTACTCTTGGGCTTCCATTGTCATTATTTTCTAGGGTATTCTCTAATTCTCCTTGTTTCATTAAATTTTCAGTAGTAAATGATCAGCCAGAAAAACAGATTTCAAAAATATTTTTAAAACTCTATTTGTTATTTGTGTGTTCTAATAAAACTTGTAACACAAAGAAATCATCACGAATATTAGCATTGTTACATCCACTTTTGCTTTGCAAAATTCGAAGAGAGAAGAGAGACTCTAAGATAATAGCTCGTCAGTTTTATATATATATATATATATATATATATATACGTATATTTATCTTTACTCAAAGTTTGCACACCTGCCATTATACCTATGTAAACAGAAGAATGGAATTACTAATGAATCGAGCAGGTCAAAAAGGAAGGAGAAGTAATCGACTTCCTTTCTTTTTCCTCATCTGATATTTGCTGCTCCTTCTCCTACTCTGGATTTGGGCTTCACCTTCCAAAGTTAATGTATGTAAGGAAAATAAAGCAGAAAAGGACTGGAGAGCTCTTCCTTCGCCTGTTTCTGGTAAGGTGCTACAACAGTAGCAATTTCTGGGTTTCAATGCTCTATGCCGAAAAGGAGAAAGGCACAAACACTAGCAAGTCATTATCATGACAGTCATGGAGCAGAGATCTTTTGTCTGTGGAATGCAAAAATAAAAAGTTTGAGACTAATGTGCATACTAGATAAAGGTCTCTGCACTTGAGCGTACAACAAAGATGATGTCTATATCAACTTAAGAACATAATTAACGAGACGAAGATGCATTTCTGCTCCTGGACAGTTTTGCGAGTTTTTGGAAGTTCTCTGACATTGGGGATATCTGACCTACAATTCCCTTGTGACAGGTATGGGAAATTCCATGGTGGGCCATTTGTAACTCCTGGCTTAGCCCTAGGACATCAGAAGGTTTAACCACTTCTTTCACTCAAGATATTTCCACCCTGCCAGTGAACCTCTCTGATGGAATCAAAGATGACCCTTCTCTGGTTATCTTTCCTGTTGGAGCCTGTATTTTTTTTCCTGCAATAAATCTTGGTGAGCCTGCTGACTTCCAAGTAGTCATCACTTCTTTCCTCTTATTTGCATGGGCTCAGTTCTGGTCCCAAAGTGAGACCCAGGAGATACACATCACACTCTCCTCTGGGCTAGTTTGAAGTCTTCCTGGCTTTACTTGAAGCGAGGGGTCAAGACTGGCCAATCCCAGGTCCTTCTAGAGAGAAGCAGGTGGGAGAGTGGGACAAGGGGAGAAACTGTACTCCCTGCTGAAAACCTCTTCTTGTGTTTAGTAATCCTCTCTGCCTCAGTTTCTCTTCCAAATGTTAATATAAAAAATACTTTATTTGACTCAGCAATGGCTAGATATTTCAGCTGAAACCAGAAGTAAAAGAATTATATTTACAATCCTGTTGCATAATTATAGCCATGATGTTCCTGCTTTGATATACATGAGGGGTCCTAGAAGTAGACAATCCATTGACAGAAAGTAACTTGTCCAGAATAATAGAATGAGAGATTGTATTGCTATATTGATGAAAGAAAGACTTTGCTGAGTATTGAATGCACACCTGTTTTTATCTGAACTTGGAAGGCAGATTATCATTCATTGGTGGGGAATTAACATCTATTGAACATCTATTTATGGCCAAGTCTTGCGAAAGGCTAGGCATCATAAATAATTTAATGATAATTAATTATATCCTAGAAACAATAAAGGAGGTAATTAACATTTTTCTCATTTTACGAAGAAGTCAATTGACACTGGAAGCCTACATTTTTTTCCCAGAATAAGTTATTTAAGGCAAAATTTTATGTAAACCTTTTTCTTTCAGGCACTCTTGGTTGCCTCTTCCAGTGCTACGATGCTTTTATTAACTATAACTATTGCTTTAGAAATTTAGAAATGGGAACCCCATTTACATTTCCTCTAAAGGTTGTATTTCATATCCACTTTAGCTATGATCTTGCTAATAGGCATGTCTTGATTTTTAATAAAAATGGTAAAGTAATACTGGAAATCAGATATCAAGCAACTTTGGGAAAGGATTTTTAAAAAAGGGAAAAACTGGAGTGTGATATTGCTAGATTATTTATTCGGGGATAAATCCAAATTGTGCCACAAGTGTTCCATTTAGGGGTTAGAGAAGCAATCGGCAGTCAATAGAATCATTGAGACACATCAATCCATGGAGACAGCAGAGGGATGGAGGACAGAGCCAAGTTTCCAGAGTCACAGGCATTGTGATCAACTTTGGATCCTCATAGCATTTCTGTTCATTCAACAAATGTTCAATTTAAGGAAGGATGAATTGGTTTCCTTTTTCTCCTACACCGTTGGTGGGAATATAAATTGGTGCAACCTCTTTGGAAAACAGTCTGGAGAACCTCAAACAAATAGAAGATGGATTTACCACTTGATCCAGCAGTCCCACTCCTGGGCATATACCCAGAGGACACAGAATCTCTAATCAGAAAAAAATATCTGCACCCTGATGCTCATAGCAGCACATTCACAACAGCCAAGACATGGAAACACCCTAAAAAACCAGCAACAGATGACAGACACAGAAACTGTGGTCTAGAGACTCCATAGACACAGGTACTGAAAAAAGACAAAAAATGGTGCTCTTTGCAACAATCTGGATGGAATTGGAAGGGATTTGCTAATAGAAATAAGTTGGAAAGCAAAAGAGAACTACAGGATGGTTTCACTCGCTTGTCAACTATAATGGAATGAAACAGATGAACGGGTAAACCCCAACAAAAACTCTCATGGCACAGATGGTGGCTGCCAGGGGCTGGGGAGGAGGAAGGAAGAAAGGTTGTGGTGAAGGCCGCCGGTGCTCTGGTGGACGGCGTGGTGCAAAATATAGATTTACATACAATTTCAATATGCAAACATGAATGCAGCATTGTGAGCAAAAGAGATAATGAATGTTAATTATTATTGAAAAAAAGACATTATGAATGGATCCAGGGAAATGTGGTGGGAAAGGACACAAACTCTGGTGGAGGGTGTGGTGTGAAATATCATCTGTGATGCAATATCAATATCTAAAATGAATATTGCACCATGAACAAAAGGCAAAATAGGTATTACTATTTAAAACAATGGTATTGAGTAAGGACATCACATTGGCTCATTTAATCACTGCTGCAACAACTTTATTTTACATAAAGCTTCAAGGAGAAAGAAGAAGAAATGATGAATTGCTTTTATTGGTTTGATTTTACTTCACAGATATCTTTAGCAGCCAAGACAGAATTTGCTACAATGAGCAGAGTGGGTTCACATTTCACATACACATGAGAATTACAATTTGGACACTCATTAGTCCCACTGCCGTGGCTGTGGTCTGAAGGGGCTCTCTCCCAATTTCATATATTGAAATTCTAACACCCATTGTGATGCTACAAGAAAGACTTTCAGGAAGTGATTAGGCCAAGAGGGTGGGGCCCTCATGAAAGGAATTAGTGCCCTTATCAGAAGAACCCCAGAGCTCCCTGCCCCTTTGACGCAGTGAGGACCCCAAGAGAACAAATCTGCACCCTGCAGAGATCCTCCCGCCCATGCAGACACCTGATGTAGGACTTCCACCCTCCAGAGCTGTGAGAAATACATGCATATTGTCTGGAAGCCACCCAGTCTGTACTATGCAACTCTAACAGTCTGAAAACACAGACAGGGTTAAAATCTGAACCAAATATTTTGCATTTTTAAAGCGCCTTTCAAGTTTTCATCACATCTTGTTATACTTTTGCTGCCTTCAGTATTTAAATCACACGCGTCTTCATTTATGGTAAAAGTTGAATCCCAAGTCTTTTTCTTGCCAACATCAATTACACCTGAGTGAAATCACTTAAAATGTAACTGATTTAGTCAAACAATACATTCCTAAATTATAAGTGAATTAACATGACCTTTAAGCTGTTGGTTGATCTCAGTTAGATAATCTGGATGGATGCTGATCAAATTAATGCTTTCGATTAAACATCAATTTTTTTGTTTAATGTAGTCCCTCAGGGTAAAATTTTCTCCGCAAGGAATCACCCAGATGAGTTCTTTCCATCACTTGGATTAGTGGGGGAGAGGGAGGGACAGCACTGGGAAGTTCATTGTCAGTGTTAGCAAGAACCATTGCTGAGAGCCATCTAGAGAAAAAATGAGGTGGTGCCGTTTGCAGGGGTTTAAATTTCTCTTAAACAATAATGCAACTTTCTCCATTGTATGTCCCTTCTTCTAAGTCCAATTTCACAGACTATGGTCAAAATTGTAAGCTTTGGCATCTCGAACCTTTGTGGCTACAGGACTTTTTCCCAGATAGTAGCAGATTCATTTCTGCTAAAATTCCATTACTCTAAGCAATTTCTCTCAAGGATTGTAACAATTCTTCTGAAAACGGATCAGCTGCTTTCAGTACAATCTTACTTCATCTAACTGGAACAGGGACCACTTCTGGTAAATCCTGCAACTGAATGTGACAAGAATAGAAAACTATTTCAGTACCTTGCAGAGTATGATGAAAATCATTTGGAAGGTGACTTAGATTGTTTTTTCGTTTTGCTTGGTTTTTCAATCCTTCTCATTGAATTGCCTTTTATTCTATTTTATTTTCAGCCATGCTTTTAAAAGACAGTTTTGACATGTAAGCTGAAATAAAGGATTAAAGAAGGCTCTCTTTCAAATGATGCCTGAACATAGAAAACAATATAAACAAAGACCTTTTAGAAATATTTTGAACATATTTCATTAAAAGAGGTTAAAAAATAAACTTTAAAATCTGTACTCAACTAGACTTATTCCCAAATTGTAAATATGCATGTGCAAGTGCAGAGGCTGGTACTACAGATACTGAAATGGAAAAGAAAAACAAACTCAACTTTATTTGAATGGGTGTCTGAGAAAGAAAAGAGAGGGAAGAAAAGAAAGAAAACAAAAAGGGAGAAAAAGAGAGGTCAGCAGACAGGGATATATCAGTTGTTTCTACAGCAGCTTGATGGAATTATTGGCATCCTAGTTGGGTCAAAAAGTTGGAATTTGTTTGAAAGTTTAAATGAAAAAAAGCAATATAGCGAAGAACATCTATTTGTTAGGATTGTTAAGTTGCCAAGAGGTATTAATGGTTGCTCTCCAAGAAATTGAAATATCCCTCCAAATGATACAATCAGGCATGTGATAAATTTCTTAAAAGGAAAAAAGTAACAATACATAGGAATCTAACATCCAAAGTTTCTGTTGATTGAAATACGTATCAATTTTATAAAATTCTATAAGATGTTAATTCTTGAAAAAAGTATCTCTGGACATATTCACAAAATTCGTTAATGAGTGTCCAACATAATCTTTCAAAAAATTAATTAATTGGGTGCCCTTTGGTAGCCTAGCCATGTAGTACACCTGTTAGCCATCCCACATACATCCTTACATCCCAAGGTCCTGGGTTCAAGACCCAGGGCTGGAGGTAACAACGAATGTGAACAACTAAATAAAAATATACGAAAGTGCTTCTTCTGTCTCTCTTTCTGCCTGTCAGTCTTCATTTCCGCCTGTGCCTTTCCTTTAAAAAAATTTATTTATTGAAGGAACGTTGTATTATTAAATCATCTATGTTTAGCAGGTATCTTCATAAATATGTGATATTGTTATAATTATTATCTATTTTTATAATTGTTAATATTATATACAGATGTATACAATGCATTAAGTTCACCATCACCAGTCCAGGTCTTCCTTCAAAATAAATTTGGAGGGAATAGAGAGTAGTGAATTCACTCAGGTCATAGGAAACTATTTGTGCCTGTCTCCTCTCCATTTTTCTTTCTTTTTTTTTTTTTTTTCCTTTTGTCTGTGTCTCTTTCTTTTTCCTCCTCAAAGCAGCTGCCTTGTATTTAATATTTAGTAACCTTGGTGATAGTCCTGTCCAACCTGATTGTTTGCAAATGCTCTCTGATCTCATCTCCAAAGCTCTTCTACATTGTAACTTTTATTAACTGTATTGAAAAACAAGTACCTTAACCTCAGTTTGCAAAGGGGCCACCTCTAGTGCTGTACTTCGTAGGTCACGAAATTTATTTTTTTGTAATTAGTTTTTAGAATGAATCATTCCTTAGGTAATAAATGCCTTGAAAATGTTACACTAAGCTGTCTGGGCATAAAGATTGCGAGACATTTTACAATAGCCTTCCTATTATAATAGGCATTTTTTAAATTGTATCTTATTTGAATATTTTATTTTTTATTAATTTTATTGAAGGAACATTGATAATAGCATTATATAGAATGTAGGTGTGCACCATTGCAAATCAATGCTGCAAATACCATTATTAAGTGACCCTCTCATTGACCCCTTCTACCCGATCTGCCTACCCCCACCCTTCCTGACAATATTTTGTAAGGAGCAAACAGTTTTTGAAGAGGTCCATACGTAAAATGTGCTGGAGTACACAGATGCTGCTTTTTCAGGTCCTAAAATTAGAACTTGAGCTAGTTAGTACATGTGACCAGAGATTTATAAGCCGAGAGGAGAAAAGAACATGGACACACCCTACACTTGTCAACAATCTGAAGTGTCTCAGAAGTCAGAGTAGGCTAATACTGTTCTGAACCCTGAAGGCTGCTAAAAACCTGTCTTTCAACCATTTCCACTAACATAATAGGAAGATGAATAGGGACCACAGCTGTTTGAAAGTGTCCCTCTTTGATTAGAAGAGTTATGCTATATTAATAAGAAATATTTGTATACTAATTAGCTCTCACACTGCATGAAGTTAAAATAAAAATGAGCAATTTGGGGAATATTTTGACAATCACGGTGAACAGTTCTTGCCTCCAAATCAGGAGTTTTGAAAAATGCACATTAGAATATTAAATCTGTTCTTCTTGATAGAACGAAAGATTTTTTTAAGTATATATATATATATATATATATATATATATTTTGTTTCCCTCTCCCAAAACTTTTATGCTATTTGCAAAAGTGTGAACACCCCAAGGTTTAATGTTATAAAAATAACCCATCAGAAATAAATAACAAAAATATTTAAAGTAGCAATAATATGTGGCCCATTACACAAGAGGCATACAATAATAATTCAGGAATGGAAGAAATCATTGGGAGTCATGGAGGCTGTCTGCTCTGCATGGATTTGTAAAGGACTGGTTAGCCTGTGGGAGGGAGAAAGATATCTGATGATATTCCAGAGGAAAAAATACTTTTTTAAAGTAGGGTCCGGTAGAATGATGGTTGGAAATCAGAATACACCCTCCTGGAACCAGAGGAAGCATAAATAAAAAATGATCCCAAGCCAAGAGGTCGTAAAGTAATAGAGATGAGTAGAGGATTGGAAATTTCCAAATACAGAATCAACATAGCCTTTCAGAGAAGTAAGGGGCCAGAGGGGATTAATCCACCATGCAGGCAAGGAGAAGAGACAATAACTACAGCTAACACTCAAGGGAAATGTAGACAGGTTTCCATTAAACTAGTCAAAATGCTTCAAGAACCAGGCAATCACAAAGGATTCAGAAACACACAATGACCAGAAGTTGAAACAGGGTAGGAATGAAAGAAATGGAGTGTGGGCAGAGGACCAAAGAAGTGGGCAGAATTAAACTCTGGATTTTAAATGATTTCAATCTTATAGGTATGATGCCTGCTGACCCAGGAGACAATGTACGGGTGAAAACCTCAGGTCCTAGAAATAAATCAATAAGATCAGAAAATCACATTATAGAGACCGGTGCCTGGGCATCACTGGGACCTGTACCACGTGCGCCAGCCCTTGTTGACATCAGCAGAGAGGGGAGCTGAGCAGGCACCTGCAGAAGGGGATTGCCTGAAATAGCTGAACTTCTTTTAGAGACTCCAAAATTCTGTTTTCTTTCTCAGGCTATGGTAAAGGGAGTGCCAACCTCTGTGCACTCTTCCAGGAGCTTCAGCGATGGGTTCCTGCCATTTCAGCCCATGGCTTCTAAGAGGGTCCCTTCACGTCCAAGGTGAGAGAAGCATTCTGGACTCCAGCAGTCAAGAAAATGCTCCTCTCAGATCTCCAGCTAGTGGGAAGGAATCTGAATGATGGTCCCTCTGGTATGCTGTGAACTCTGACACTGCCTTTGTTTCCACGTACAGGGTCCCATGCTCAGGTGGGCAACTGGCACACCTTTGACAGGGGTCTTTGACTGGAGGACTCCCGTTCTGAAACGTTATTGGAATGGCACCACGCAGCCCGACCTCCTCTCACACCATTCCCACCCTGCCCCTCTTCTCCATAGAGATCAGACTTCCAGCAAAGTCTCAGGCCAACCGCTCCGCTCAGATATGATTCACTTGCATGGCTAAGCCTTTCCAATATGTGCCGCTCGGAAGGAACCGAATGCAGATTAGTGCCAGACAGCAGGAAGATTGAAAATGAGTCTGGGTCTGGGTCACTCACTCACTAACTGGCAGACAGAAGGAAGCTATTCTGAAGAACTTGGACTAGAGAAAACCCTTGTCCACGGTATACTCCATAAGTGCTAGTGATTTCACCAGAAGTGACCGAGGACAAGATCCCTTTGGCGTAAATCAAGCACTTGAGAAATTTTATAGAAACAAGTCTTAGAAAACTTTAGAGCTTATGCTGCAATGTTGAGCTCTGCAGAAGGAGAATGAAATTCAGGACTTAAGGACTAAGTCCCTCATCCTCCAGTAGAAGAGAGGACAATGCTAGGCCTCCAGGGTTGCAGAGTTCCAGACATGTCTGAATGCCTAGCTGAAGTGAGAGCCAAAATCAAGGACTTAGCTGGGACCCGGGAACCTGGGGTGAAGCCTTCTGGGTGAATTCCGCTGAATACTCCAGACCCTCAGAGCTAACGACAGCCTCCATTTCCTTAGTAAGAGCTGCCCCTTGATAGGAGATGCTGGAGAGGCCCATTTCGTGCACCGTGCCCTGAGGAGCTCCGTCAGCCCTCTCCTGACTACCAAGCAGTTATGAGGGTCACATTACGAGATGCTGTGCAGGGCACACACTAGACAGAGAAGGCAGGGGAGCAGTTATGCACAGAAGGAAACAATAATTACTCGCAGACCAGCACTGTGAACCAGGGTACCACATACGTGGTGAAGAAGTAAAAATGACAGCCAAGAAAATTCAGCTCTTAGTGCTCCTGCTGCAAGGAAGTAAGTGCCAGCCCTGCTGCTGTCCCTCTGGTGCCATTGTCACCCTGAATTTGCACTTTCTATAATTGTCCCCAGAGTATGACTGAGTGCATCATGGAGAGGAAGGAAAACACATTCCTGGGGGGATAGAGGACTTCTCAGACAGACACTTAGGCTTAAGGACTTCCTCCCTCCCTCCCTCCCTCCCTCCCTCCCTCCCTTCCTTCCTTCCTTCCTTCCTTCCTTCCTTCCCTCCCTCCTTCTATAGGACTTACACCTAAAAAGTAGTCTGAAGGTTTTCCCACAAACTGGGTATTATGTGCAGAATGTTTTTGTCTCCCCCAAATTCATATGCAGAAGTCATAACTACCAATGTGATGGAAACGGGAGTTGGGGCCTTTGTGAAGCAATTACTTTCAGATGAGGTGATGAGAGTGAGGATTATTGCCCTTATGAGAGAAGAAGAGACTCCAGAGCTTCCTCTCCACCGTGTGAGAACATAGAGAAAAGGGAGATGAGCAGATACCTGAAGTTCCTCAGCAATAACCTAGTCAGCAGGTACCTTGGTCAGGGGACAGCCCAGCCTCCACAAACGTGAGAAATAAATGTCTGTTGGTTAAGCCACTTGGATTGTGGTACTTTTTTAGAGTCACCCAATTGGACTGAAACATTAGTCTGAGAAGAATGGACATCAACAATGCCGAAAAGCCACAAATTTGGCCAAAGTATACAATTTCAGGGAATACCCACATATGAGGGAATCACAAAACCAAAAGTGAGAACAATGATGAAGTTCACTGCTGATAAGCAACAGGACTAGAGAGCAGTGAATTAAAGTTGAAAACTGAGTAATTCTCAGAAGAGCTGTGTTCAATAGCACCATACCTCATCTAAGAAGCAAAGTACAAAGAAACCTGAGAAAAGCAAATAAACTTAGAAAAATGGTTGTCTTGGAAGAGAGTGGGAGAAGCAGAGGGATTCCAGCAAGTTCCCCAAGTTTGTATTTAATTCAACATATGTCAATACTACTCTTCAAGATGCTCTACAGTTCACGGCAGATTCAGGAATCATGCAACAAGATAAAACATTCTTCTCTTGCTAGAAGAAAGTCAAAATGAATAGCCAAATATTTTAAAATGTTAACCTATGAAGGATACATGCAATCTTTGTGACTGAGAGTTATGGAGCATCCACAGTTTTCCAAAGAAAAATATCTAAACTCAAATGTGAAGCATAAGGAGGAGTCAGTCATGAGAAGACAGGAGGATAAAATACTCCAGACAGAGAAAAATACCATATATGACGGCTCTCTGTGGGAGTTTATCAAATTTCAAGGACCGAAAGAAAGCCATGAAGATTGGCATATAAAGAGTAAGGAAGAGAGTAGATGGATGTGGGGCTGAGATGTAGAAAAAGGGGAAAGATCATGCAATACTTGCTTAGCAGCAATAAGGGTTTAGAATTTCTCTTTCTTTTCATAATAAACATCCACTTAGGCTCTCTAGCATGAGTGTGAGAAGATATGATTTCTGCAAACGAAATAGAAAGGTGACAGCATTATGTAGAACAGATTAGATGCTGCAGGAATAATAAAGATTACCAGTGAGGAGGCATCTGGAAAAGAATGGTGACCTCGGTTAGGGGCTAGGAAGGGAACACAAACAATGTTTAATAGTCCAGAATTTCATTTAAAAATACTTGAGTCTAATAACAGCTCTGACATGTATTATATTGCGACCTTAATCTCACTCTAAAGGGTACTCAAATTTACCATAAACAAAATGCAAGTGCTCCACATAAAGATCCTTGAGAAACAGCTTCTGTGTCTCTGAGTTTGAGGGAAAAATTCAGGGTCAACATGATGGAAGAGAGGAGTCAGGATTGAGCATTTACATGAAAGTGAAACCAAGTTTAAAAAAATTTTTTTAAAGGAAAGGCACAGGCAGGAATGACAGCAAGTCGGCAGGCAGGAAGAGAGAGGAAGAAGAAGCACTTTATTAGTTGCTCACATTGGTTGCTCACCCTGGCCCCGGGTCTTGAACCAAGGACCTTGGGATATACGTTGGACTGCTCCCAGGTATATCAGACCTCCGGGCCACCAGGGCGCACCCAAAACCAACTTTTAGCAATGAGCGTAATTATAAACAATACAAGGAAAAAAGTAAATATCAACACATACTACACACAATACACAAAATTAAAATGAATCAGAGATTTAACATTAAAAATCAATAACATAAACATAGAAGAAAATATAACGGAAAATGCTGACCACTTTGCTGTAAAGATTTCCCAAGTGGGACAAAAAAAAAAAAGGCTCATCCTTTAGAAAATGAACAGAATTTTCTCAAAATACAAAGCTTCACCTATTTGAAAGTCATCTTTAAAAAATAATTCAAAAACTCAAATTTTAAAAGCTAAAGAAAAGGAGATGATATTTGCAACACACATTTCTGACAAAAGATTTGCATCCAGACTTATAAAGCACTCACCAGTCAAGAACAAGCCACCCAGGCAACAGGCAAAGATAACAGCAGTCACCAGAGAAGCTTCCTCGTGGTCAGCGCTGCAGGAGATGTATTACAGCACTAAATACCCAGGAAATCCGAAGTTCAGACGCAGTGAGGCAGTACTCCACACAAACTGTAACAGGAAAGTCAAAAAGACTCACATTAGCAAGTGTTGGCAAAGATAGGAAAAAATGTAATGTCGAAATGATAGCTTTGTCTTCAGGTGACACAGACCAAAGTTCAATAGCCAGAGACATCTCTAGGTGCCTCTGCAGGCATCTGGCAACTAATATTGTTTTAGCTCGTTCCTCCCTCTGAGACAGGAGAACCCCAAGGCTGCAAACTCCAGCCATGAGGGTTGACAGGAAGCAAAATTCTTCACAGGAGCTGAATCTCAGCATTCAGGTCACTGTTAGAATTTACTTCTCTTTGCTTAGTTACCACATCCTAAGTCAAACCAAATGCTTTCAGGAGGAGGATAAAGTATATAGACCTCCAATCTCTGAGTCTAAAATTTTCTGTTACCACGTCTGGCATTCAAGCAAAATTAACCTTGCTGACAAGTGTGCAGTAACTAACAAAAACGAAGGCAAATTATAGACAACAGAAGCCAGAAACCAAAACACGAGAAAGCCATTTTTGGAAACTATCTGAAGAAGGCTTTAAAAGATTTCTGATTCAAATGTTCAGGTTGTTCAAAGAAAAATCAGGAGATGTCATCAGAGAATTAGAGTCTGTGAGTGAATCACACAGAAATCCTAGATTTTAAGAATAGTCAAAGTGCGGTGCACCCTGGTGGAGCAGTGGTTAGGTCAATTTCCTCTGAAAAAGCAAGTAAAATAGCTCTGGGTTGAGTCCTGGACCCAGGGAAAGCAACTGCTGTGAGCATCTAAATGTAATAAATAAATAAATAAATAAATAAATAAATAAATAGACGGTGATGCTTCTTCATTCTCTCTCCTCCTGCTTGCCAACCTGCCTACTCACCTTCATCCCTGCCTGCACATTTGCTTTAAAACAAGCAAACAAAAGAATATCAGGACTGAAATGAGTAATTCAACAGATAGCACACAGACTAAAGCAGGGTGGCATAAACAAATAAAACAAAACACAGAGACTATGGTATTTGCTGGCAAGCTTAGCGTACAGTTGAGCTACAATCCTAGAAATACAAGAAGTATGAGATGAGAAACCTGATCCTATAAAATCAATATTCAAAGCATTAAGGTAATTTTCTAAAATCAATTAAGGAATTTGAGTTACAAAAACAAAAAGCTCTGTGACCCTCTAGTTTAAAGAAGGACATTTCATAATGATGAAAGAAATAATCACTAATAATATATGATAATTCTAGGTATATATCTGCCTTATCACCTGGCTTCAAGTATATGAAGGGAAGGTTTTAGAGCATAAAAGGGTAAATAGATATTTCTAAAATCAGAGTGAGGAATTTCAACACACCCTATCAGTTATTGATATAGGCATGCAACTAAAAAAAGCTTACAGAAGATTTACTATTATACTAAACAAATTTGATCATATATATATATATTACCACATATATATGTATATATACATATACATGAATGCATTTATATACACAATTATATAAATCCTAGCAACCAACAATTTCAGGAAGGAATGTCTAGCAGAGCAGTCTCCTCTCCCAATTTGTATGAATCCAAGTGTGTTTGAGAAATGGCTATATACATTTGTGCTTATTTTCTTAATCCCTTGCTGTTTCCTTCAGGGGTAATATCAAATATATATATCATATATTAAATGTTTGTTTTAATGAATCACAGGATTAAATTTGGAAGATTTTACCAAGAAGAGTATGTGTTTACCGGAGGGCATATAGACATAAGCTTTCATTGTTTGCATATTGAATTACTGATTATTTTGACTCTAGATCAGAATCATGTCTCAGCTTACCTCATACTCTTGCACCTGTCTTTTAAAGATTTTTTTTAATTTTCAGAAAGATTCTTAAGATCAATAATTATATCAGTTTCTACATACCCAATAAGACTGAACAATTATCTATATCTATATCAGGTGTCTTCAAACCACAGTGTAAAACCTTTTTTTGTAAATGAAATTTTATTAAGACATAGACACACCTCTTTGTTAACAAATCTTCTGTTCAGATTACAATGGAAAATATGAGTTGTTGTGACCAAGACCCTATAATGAGAAACTTGACGTATTTACTCTCTGCTCCTTTAACATGTTTTAACAAGTAGCTGCCAATTTGAAAACATATAAATGTCTTTAAGACATTATATGAAGACCTTTTACCTAGTACTCATTTACAGTTAAGATTTGCAAAATAGTCAGTTGCTTCATTGTTCTGGTTTGTTCATGTTTAAGAACTCTTCATGCTAGACATGCTGTATTTAAGACACTAATGTACTGGGAACATCAAGAAATGAGAGCCAGGACTGCACTTACTTTTATCTAACATAAAAATGTGAAAATGTATAGCGTATGACATCCTTCTCTGCATATTGGAGGTAATATTAAGGTAGGGCATTTTTTGGAAGCTGATATAAACAATCAGTTCACTCTTAGGATCACTGCACAAGTAATTGAATACATAACATTTTAAAAACAGATTTAGGAGAAATGAAATCATGTTTTAAACTTCTGAAAGTAATCACTGTTGTAGGATTCAACAGAGGTCAATGCACTTTTGCCAAAATACCAGAGTATAACTCTATAGAAACACTGAACCTATGCAAAAAAAAACAGGAAAAAAAGGATGAACATTCAAAATATTTCATGCTGTAAAGGTTGATATTGTGTGACTGGTCTTAATTTGTGGCTTACTGTTGGAAGGACTCTTGTAAAGAGTTGCAATTCCACCCTGAAAATTAAAGACTGACACTAATTCCAGAACAGTTTTTTATCATTTGCAGGATTGAAAGGAAGTTGTTCAATATCTAAGGCCATCTAGTATCTGTCATTCAAGATGTGAAATCGTATGTTATTCTTCAGTCTAGTACTTCTGTGACCTATATATCCTGTAATAATTAGATATAATATTGTCCTAGAGGAACAGATTGCTGAATTTTAATTCTGATATACTTACTGTAATACTCTGGTATCTGTTGTTAGTGTGTTTGCTTAATCATCAAAGGTATTAATGTGAGTAGAATAGTTCTGGAAAAGGTGATTAAGAATTCACAATTAAGGGTCTCAGTACAATTTTGAATCTAAATAATTACATTTATCTTATTGATACTCATTTTTGTCTAGTGGTGATATATTTTATGGTGTTTTATGTGTGTTTATACATAATTATTTATAAATATACGCTATATAAAATTTAACAGAAGTGTCAAGAATTTCTGGGACAATAAAATTTGTCTCCTTACGAATCCTGTGAGATCATCTAAGTAGGTAAAGAAAACTATTGAAAATGTGATGCATCATGCAGTATACAAGTTACATAGTTTCTCTTTTTTTTTAATTTGTAAGAGAAAGGTGCTGGCAGGAATGAAGATGAGTAGCCAGACAGGCAGGCAGAAACATTTATTTACTTTTATTTTATATTTGTTCAACTTAGTTGTTCCCCCAGAGCTGGTTCAAGAACTCGGGTTCTTGGAATGTATATGAACTGCAGCAGCTGGAGGCTGTAGACTTAACCACTAGGCCACCAGGGCATGCCTGAGTTTCTTGTAGTTCAGTTCATATGAAGAAAAACAGTATATAGTATGGCTCTTGGCGCTATCAAATAATGATCATAGAATTAGATAGGAAAGTAGACAGATGATAGATAAATGGATGGATGGATGGATGATCGATGGATGGATGATCAATAGATGGATGGATGGATGACTGGATGGATAGATGGATGGATGGATGCGTGATAGATGGATAGGTGAATAGATGATGGATAGATGGATGGATGGATGGATGATGGATAGACAGACAGATAGACAGATGGATGAATGATAGATGGATAGATGGATGAATGGATGGATGAATGGATGACTGGATGGATGGATGGATGGATACGTGATAGATGGATAGGTTAATAGATGATAGATAGATGGATGGATGGATGGATGGGTGATGGATAGACAGACAGATAGACGGATGGATGAATGATAGATGGATAGATGGATGAATGGATGGATGAATAGTTGGATGGATGATAGGTAGGTAGATAGATGGATGAAGGGATAGATGATAGAGAGAGGTGCTACTGCACACACAAATGCACACACACACACACACACACACACACACACACACACACATATATACAGACTATTGCAAGTGCGTATACAACTCAAGATCACTTCGCTTTTATGATTCTGGTCAATATTGAATATTTGTGCAAGGCCTCTTTATGACTCAAGTTATTTATAACAAACGTTATTTTTCCAAGTGAACTGACCTGAGAATTGCAGATGTGTCCTTTTTTATAGTGTAACACTTACATAGCTTTAGATATTCTACAGAATAACTTGTAAAACTTTGCATCTAACTAATGAATATATCATCACTTAATTTAAAAGCTATGCCAAAATTTACTTTTATTGTACGTCTTTTGTCTGCAGTTATAATACAAATCACCACAACAGAGCTGACCTATAGCAAGAATCAAGATAGTTCATTATAATGTCAGCAACGAAGTTTTTAAGCTTTCAGTGGAGTGTGCTGCTTTAAGAGCATTAATTCCTCAAGAAAGGACAAAATCCATTGAAAAAGCTGTTAATATGGAACTCATTTTTTTGCAGGAGTAAATATGAAAAAAAGATGTAATCTGCAGACAATAAAACTGGGTTTTTTGAGGTCAAAATGGTCAGTATTATTATCTCTTGAGCAACACAGGAAGTAAAAGGGGCTACTCCGTTCATTCCATCTGGCTCACAGATGTTATTTATTGTGAAAATTGGAAATACATGAAAACCTTATGGCCAATCTATTTTGAAGCACATTCATTTTTATGGTGAAATAAAAATCCCATGGATATTATAGATACGTTTAAAGAAGATATAGTCACATATTCATCACATCTAAAATTATTTTACTCTGTGGTAATCTTTTCAACTAATGATGCTTTCTAAAATAAATATTCAACAATATTTTCACCAGTCCAAAGATGACTTTTGAATAAATTATCTTTAAAGAGATTTCCTTTTATTATGAAAGGATATATGGATATAACTAGTGAGTATGTTAGAGAAACTCTTATTCATTTTTAAATGTTCTTGATAAGCTTTGGAAATAGAATCATTTATTTTCAAATTCTGCTCTCGGCTTTGCTTCCATGTAATTTTACCTCTAAGGAAAACATTAGTTATTTATATTTTATCTTTTAGAATGTATATAGGACCCTTTGAAGATTTGATTTTAAAAAAGCAAAAGTCACCTTTTTAAAATGATGTTCATATAACCGGTATAGGCATAATTCTAACTCTGTAAAAACAAACAAAGATATATTCCTGAGAGAAAGAGAGATGATATTTATTCTATATCCAAGTTTCATATCACAATTGTCTTCTGCATTAAAATTAACCTGGTTGGTAATAGACTGTATGTTTACGTTAATATGGCTCCTGATATTCTTGATGTACTCAGTTATCATCCAGAGCCTGATCACCAAGGCTTACTTTCCTACCACCCTTCCCACTGAGATAAATTCTCAAATGTATTTAGAGTCCTCACAAACATAACATCAGCTCCTTCCTGAAGAGGGAAAGTTCACAAGTTCAGAAAATACTGCTGAACCAAGCAGCTTATGGTTTCACCTATAAACTTAGAAGCAAACAAATATATTTTCTCAGTATCACTCAGAAAGACGTGAACCGTTGCCTGTATTTTCAGGTCGGGTGTCTGTGCTGAGATGATAACACTAAGGTCCAGTGAACACAGCATTACTGTGATATGCAGTCTTCTCTTATACCACCAGCAAGATTGCACTAAATTATGGCCTTAGTGATGCTAACTTAGATGTGAGAGAGGTGAAAATAAAAATGGAAAGGGAGAATTAGAAGAGGTGAATGCATGATTAAAAAATGTGCTTAGCTCTGCTTTTCCAACAAGTGAAAACAATTCATAATTTTGATTCCATGAATCCACCCTCTATACTTTTCATTGCTTTGACCAATTGTACTCTATTCCCTAGACGAGGTGCATATTGCTAAAATGACATTAGGTTCAGACTGAAAGGAATGACTTATGATGTCATAAAACTAAACATCGGTTCAATACAACCAGGACGATTTAATGGCGCCTCTGAGCATGTTGGTGCCCGCTTAAGACAATGGTAGTTTCTTTTCAAGAATAACAACATGTCTTTGGGGGAAATGAGTGGAAAGTAAAAAAAAATAGACTATTCGTCAAATGCATCCAAAATGTCCACCAAAGCCACTCGGCTGAGACTTAGCAAACCTTCAAGTCACAATTCAAGTGTCAGCTCAGTTCACAGTAATGCTTACTCCAGCAGTTATCTATGCAAATAATGAAACTCACCATATAATTCTCTGACCTCATGACGTGGGGTTACAAATCTATGAGAACCTTGGAGTTTCTAAGCTAACAATGTACAATCAACTTAAAACCAAAAAGCAATATTTGATTTCAGGCATGTTTGTTATCTTCTAGAATTTTGATAGGTGTGCTCATTTGCACAGTGTTGATCAATATGCTATGCTTTGTGTCAATATAAAAAACTCACCTATCAATGTCTGTTTCTTGGGAAACTTTATGAGAACTCTGAAAGTACGTTATCTATCTTAGTCTCTCAACTACAGAATTTAGCAGATGTCTGCTTTTTTAATGAACATACATCTTTGCCCCGGAAAATCAAGAATTCGTCTACTGTTCAAAAGAAATCACCTGTATTTGAAAAATGTCTGTTTAAGGGTTTTGTTGTTTGTTTTCCAATCTCTTGGCTGTTGAGGATCTAGATATAAAGAAAAATTTTGTGAATAAAAGATCATTTTATTATTCAGCATGCAGATCTGAAGCAGTCGTGTCAGCTGCTGTTCAAGTTATGGAAGGGGAGACTTTTAAAGGGAGTGCTTCGGACACAGCATTAATGTCGTTTCTTGCATCCCCAGCCCTCACTCACTTGGGCCTGTGTGTTCAGCGGTTTTCTAAGCCTTGGTCATCGCCTTGCTGACCTTGGTTGCCTGGTTACAAAATCGCCTTTGTGATTTGTGAGATTCTTGCCTTGATGGAAGGCAATGAATTCTTTTTCCTAAAGTAAACTTGGGCGTTTCTATTTCAGAGTAGAACATATTAAAACCAGCATATCTTGTCAAATTTAGAGCCTGTAAATCTTAGGGAGAAACATTTCTGAACTGGATTTTTTCCCGGCCCAAATTTGGCTCAATATTGCAGTATTTGCTTCTTCTTTCTAGAGAATAATATCGCAGATCGTCAGGACAGTTTCCTGAGCTTCTTTTAAAATGAGACAACTTCATAAATCAGAAAGTCAATGTGTCCAAATATGCTACGGTATATTTTTATATCTTATAAAGACATGTAACTTAAAGAATTAATAATGTGTAATACACAATTTTTCCACCTTTTCTATAAGTAAAAGGATACATTGAGAGGAACTATATTTTTTAATAATTTTGATGCTAAAAATAATGTGTTGTGCATTTCGCTTGCTCATTATAACACTTTTATCTTTCTGAAGTTCTCTCTATATTACTGTCAAAATAGCAGAGCTTATCAAATAAGTATTTTTGAAGTTGTACATCCAGCTATTTCAGGAATTTTCCCCAGCGGGGAAAACAATGATGCACTTTGGTGTATAGTTAATTCATCAGTCATGTAGTGAATTATATAATGTTGTATCATAAAAACGTATAAAAATAATAGCCCTTGCTCTGGTGAAGTGTCACAGATAATTTTGGATATTACCTTAGTAGGAGTCAGCGGTCAGACTGAGCAAAAGCACCGTGGTCAGATGGCCAAGCTACAAAATAACAAGTCCATTATGTCAGAGATGGGATTGGCATCTTGGACTCTTCCGCCTCTGGTCCCATTGAAGTTAGTGTAATTGGTAGCAGCTGTTGAACTCCTGCTTCTCTGGTTTACTTGACTTTGGACAAGAGCCAACTGGACTTGAAAGCAATACCACTAAAAAGAAGAGACTGGGGGATGAAGCCAGGGGACATGTATGCACTTCTTTCAGACTGGTTTTCTCCAGCAGTTCATCTCAAGGCCAGGAGGATTCACATACACAATGGTGATAATGAGTCGCTCGCTGCTGCAAGGCGGCTGGACAGACTGAAGCCAAGATGAGTGAGGGGGATAAAACTCACGTTTAAACATTTTCTCTATGAATGGAAAATTTCCTCTCAACATGTGGCAAGTAATTCATTCTGGTCCTTCTAATATTTTCTATAGATTATCTGCTGTAAGATTTATTTGTTACTCAAGTAAGAAAGGGACTCTCGGGCTTCATACTTCTTCCTGAAAGTCTGAGCAAATAAGTATGTCGATGGAATACAAATAATATCATTTCCCTCTTCCAAAATCATAGATGCCTGAAGCATTGCATAGCTGAAACATAGCTCATTTAACATTTAAAACAGTTACTGACTTTCATACAATCGTGTAACACTAAAACTTTGATGAAGTTTACATCCCTTAACTACTAGTTAGTGGCAATTCAGCTGTCTAACATACTGACTTTCTTTTCTAGTTTGTCCATGAGTGACTATTTGTAGAAAACCGTGGTTTAAATAACCTACAAAATTCAAATTGAAGTTAAGCTGAGAAATCAAAATGTGTTCAACTAAAAATATAAAGGTATCATTTCACTAAACTGGGAAATTTTATATGCAGTAGAAAATAGGTAGAAAGTTATATTTTCAAGAGTGATTTGGCAGCAGGGGAGTCCATTTAATTTGACGAGGGATGTTAATATTTAAAAAAATGAGACGCAATCAGGGAACCATGGAAAGTATGAACATTTTTTTCCAGGGAGTCACATTCAAGAGAGAAATGAAGAACAGAAGTTAGAGAAACTAATAAAGAAAGAAAAAATCTGGGCTTGAAAGCACCTGAGTAGAAAGATCATTAAAGTCTCAAAGGCAAGTTCGTGTTTTGGGTAATGAACTATTTATCCATCCAACCAATATTTATTTATTATCTGCCACCTACCAAGCAGTGTTTCATTTAGTGTCATTAAGTAAATAGTAATGTGTCACTGAGAGAGAGAGAGGGAAAATGGTGGTTAGCATCTTTGTCATTGCTCAATATCCTTGACCTTAATTTGTGACTTTCACTTTACTTGTGTCTCTAGAAAAACATGGGAAGGAATAGCATCTAGTGTATAGAATAATCCATCAAAAAACATAGGATTATAACACAGAGTCTTTTGCAAAGAAGCAATTTGGTAACCTTGAAGACAAAACGATTCTTCCTGTGAAGTTTCTTTTATGAAGTAATCTCTCTCCCCTCCCAATTTCTTCTAGGTATTGTCTATTTTCTCCACTCTTAGGGAGCCTATCACTTCTCTACTTATTCTTAAGAAAACCTAAATCAGCATGTGGATTCTGAAAAAGGAAGACAGATGCATTCAATCCTTTGCCCATTTCAAGAACGAATTAATCGAGTCCTGTTACAAGTTTTAAAATCGAAAATAAATTGGATTCACAAAGACGTATTGGCATTCACTCATATAACCCACCTCTAATTTCTCTCCCATGACACTAAAACTGTATTGTTTATATCCAGTTGAGGGTTGGCTGGTATTGTGTCCAATAAATTCTTCTTTGAAGCATCTTTTATCTCTGAGAAGATCACAACTTCAGCTTCTTGTCATCAGGGAGAAAACAATCAATTGGCTTCGAGTTCTTCAACATGGGCCTGCTGCTGTCTGGGAGCAGATCATGTGTAAGGTGAAGTCTGCCTTGTGTGCCTCATGGGAGGATGAGCAACATCCCTGGTGTCTCTTCGTTACATGGAAGTAGCATTCCTGCCCAAAGTGTTACCACCAAATATTTTCAGATATTTCCAAGGTCCCCTGGGAGTTGAGATGCTGGTCTAGTGGGACCACAGCCCATTCAACAAACACCCAGAGTCTGGTTGATGGGGTCCTATTGTGGACATGTATTCTCAGGACTCACATGCTGCATCTGTGAACCAAGAGCACCTCTTCAGTGTTTATAATAAGCAGAAATAAATTCTTTCTTCTCTTTCTTGGTTAAAATATTTGACTTCTCAGAAGCAGAGACTACACTCTTATTGGTTTGGGGACCTCGTAAGATGAAAGTTTATTAAAACAAGACACTAAGGTCTTTCACAGTCTGTATTTATCTAGCAGTAAAATAATTTTACTCTTTGTTTGTGGTCCTACTGTATACATTTTATAAAACACACTCATATTTTGTTTTTTTGCAATCCCCCCACCTCCATTCGAAATAATCATAAATAGAGCTCTACACAGCTGATCACATTGACTTTGTGTTCTGGATTGTTAGTGTGCTGACCAACACGCACCACTGCTGCCTGTGTCAGTCTGCTGTTCTGCATTAGACAACTCAGGCAGTATTCTGGCAACGCATGTGGCTATGATTTAGTAAATGATTGCACACACGTTTTTTTTTTTCTTGTTGTAAAGGAAAGATGCAGGCAGGAATGAAGGTCAGTAGGCAGAAAGAGAAAGAAGCATCCTGTTTATTTAATTAATTCTTCATCTTGGCTGCTCCCCTGACTCTGAACTCAAATCCAGGTTCTTGGGATGTATGTGGACCGCACCCTACTGGAGAAGGCAAATCCAACCACTCCTCCACCAGTGTGTGCCAATTGAGTGCCAACATTTCACACAGTAGGTAAACATATTTAGCTTAACTTTCATTCTTTGGCCACATTAAAAAAACAATAACATTGTTTTTTCAGTAAAAGAATAAAACATCAATTAAATGAGAAGATAAATTATCAGCTTCATCCTCAGTCAACATGTATAGGAATATTGAGTTAACATGGGATCTTTGAATTTCTAGATTTAATCAAGAAGAGAACAAATTCAATCAAATGCTTAGGATAATGGTGAATGCAAACAGAAACAAAAACATTTGCTTGTGTTTTTTCCCCCTTGAACATGGAAGCAAAAGAGAATCTTCTATTCTCCAGTATGTTTCAGTTTTCTAATGTTTATCAAAGTCACTTTGAATTCATGAAATTGTGAAATTCTTCCTTAGCAACAATGATTGGGTTTTAGCTATAAAATATCATTGATTGCTATTAAGAGTCAAGTTTGAATCATTGCTATTGTTCATTTTTTTTAATATTTCTTCACTGAATTTGTGAACATATGCACTGAATTTACAGAGAATAGCCTGAAACTGATCAGCTTCAGATTAGAACTCATCCTGAGGACATAATATCATCATAGCTGATGTTTAGAACAGAAAAAAATGTGTTTAAGCATTTTAGTGAGTATTTTATTTGCTAATATGCTTATAAATGTTCTACTGATTCTGTTTAGAAACATAAATTTTCCCATAGTTTCCGAGTATCGTATTGCCAGAAAGAAACTTTCATGTCTACTTCTCGTTTGGCCCACTGTGGAAATCGCGATCCTCAATGTCAAGGACTAGCTCTCTGAGTGTCCTGTGTGAACTCCAGTGCACAGCAGATGCTCATTAAATGTTTATAGAATGATTATATTACTCATCCATGTGACGGTGTTAAGAATCTAGCTTTTAA
The DNA here is from genome assembly GCA_004363575.1 of Solenodon paradoxus. Lineage (NCBI taxonomy): Eukaryota > Metazoa > Chordata > Mammalia > Eulipotyphla > Solenodontidae > Solenodon > Solenodon paradoxus. The sequence goes on from RJWH01001695.1 coordinate 168,696, forward strand.
TTTTATGTGTCTCTAAGACTGAGTGGCAGAAAAGCAGAGAATTTAGAGTAACAAGTTTAAGACCTCTTATACTTGGATGGATTCATTGTACTCATGTTTCTAGGTGCCTTTGTATATTGATATTCATTTTTAAAGTGAAATATATGATATTCAGTAGGCAAACTGAAATCTCAAACGTGTGTAAGCTCTAACTTGGCCTGTGTTGAGCTTATTTCCCTGATTTTATTTCAAGTTTAGGAAATACATTATTTCAAAATATGGAAAATGCACAAGAAGGAAACAGATTTGCCTATGTTTTGGCAATTTGAAGTGAAATACAAGTCAATAACTTCCTCTAATTAATTGATTTTAATATTTGAAGAAAATTCCCTGGAGTATTTGTACTTCTGCAACATAGTTTAACTTCCAATTTAAAGCCATATTTGAGGAAGAAGAAAGTATATTATTTTATTTTCCTTGAAGATGGTCTTGAATTTTTCATTACTATAATCCTGCTATATATGACTTGTTGCCCATTTCCACATGCAAAACATCCCTTTTTAACTCCCTTGATGAGATTTGGTGTTGCGTCTAAAATACTAGTAGTAAATTATTATCAGTGTCAGAAATGATCCTTTGCAAATACAATATTAAAATATGTGTCCGTAGGTCTAACACCTTGTCAGTAAGCCTGACACAAGGCTCAGTTAAGAACACTCTATGCATTCTATGTGCCTGCTTCTGATTAGTCCTGTGGGCACAATAAAAAATTGGACATGTGCTAATCGACTCCTATTTAAAATACAAACACTTTACAATAGAGGTAAAGAGATTCATGAATTAAAGTGATTTCTTATGACACCACCTTATTTGTGTGTTATGTGTTTTAGATCGGAAAGAATTCTAACATTTACTGCACACTCATCATTTAGAAAGTCAATTTAACAAAACATGTAGAACATTATTTTTTGAAGTCTACTCAAATAGACACTTAGAAGTTTTATAATCGCAAACCAGTCATGGTCCCGGCTCTTAGGGCATTTTGGAAACTCTCTTTTGGAAGTAGTGTTATAGTGTGGTACATTTTATTGACTCACCCAGTAATGCTGGACTTTTGACTTTAAATTTGGAATTCATTTGAGAAAAAAAGATGGAGCTCATTTGGAACCAAAACTCATGAAAAATGTAAGTGATGCATTGGTTTGTGCCATTTTTAGCCCCCAAATAGTCTGTGTTTTTAATAGTCTAGGGTTGATTTTTGTTTCTGCATAACTCACATATTTGCAAGAAAATACAATAAAAGAGGCTTTCCAAATTCCTTGTGTAATGGAATAAATAAACCTTCCCCCAAGATGTTCAGTTTAAAGAACAGCGTTCTTTGGATGAAGTAAATTAGGTATGTATATAGAAAACAATTATTTATCGTCACACTTCGTGTTGTCATTTAGGAAGACTGAGGGGCTAGCAGATGGTGCAGAGGCTGGATTTGGCTTAAAGAACGGCTTCCGGTTTGTCAGAAATCTACAAGACAGTCAATGGCGACGCCGCGAGACTTTATCAAGACCTTTGCAAAGTATGTTTGAAAGACAAAATGCATTTGCCTGTGACCTTCTGACTTGATTCTCACCTTTATTAACCTAACTTTAACAGTGCTACTTGAATGTATTTGTTCAGCCTGGAAATTCTTTGGGTTAAAACGATCAGCGTGATCCACTAATTCTCTTTTTCCTTTGTTAGCCGGGTTGGCAAGAGCTGGGCACGTGTCCAAGAAAGAAAATGTTGATTATGAATCCAAAATTTATTTAAGGAACTCATCCTGTGTTTTCAGTTGCCACCATAAATTGGGACTGGGTAGCTGTAATATTTTAAATGGAGTCTAAATATTTGTAGAAGACCCAACATAAAGTGATTTCTCCACAGAGAACCCATGAAACCAGCTATAACTAGACAGCTGTAATTTTGTGGAATCATTTCCATGGAAAATTGGAGCTTCTTTTAACTCTGCTAATTATATATCTTTAGAAAGGACTTCTGTGTCTGGAGGCTGGGCCCACACTACCACATGGACTTGAACTTTAGAAACTATGAATCAGAGTTCTTTTAGTTCTATTGTTTTGTTTTTAAAGGAAAGATGCAGGCAGAAATGAAGGCAAGTAGGCAGGCAGGCAGGAAGAGAGAAGAGGAAGAAGGGATTAATTGATTTATTTTATTTAGTTGCTCATCTTGGTTGTTACCAGCCAGCGCCACAACATAAATCTAAGTCCCTGGGATGTATGTAGACTGTGTCCAATCCCTCCTCCACCGGGGCTCACCTGAGTTGGATTTCCTTTTACCATCTTATTTAGTTATTGATCATAGTGTTTTTTTCTCTTTTTAAAATGATGCCTCTGTAATAAGAAGTGGGGCTTCATATAATGCATATGGTATCAAAATTCAAATAACAATAGTGCTAATAATTATTAATAATAAAATTATTAGTAACAAAATTGATAGAATCAGGATAAATGAAGCATCCTTTTCAAATTCATTCATCCATTCATTTCATATGCATTTATCAAGTGTCTTTGGTGTGGGAACAATGCTAAAAACTGAGAAACAAAACTAAATGAACTTGATACTTCATGAATGTCATAGTTTATCAAAATGAAAAAATTACTCAAGAGAATTATTACCCTATTTTATAAAGCCAGACATCAGAGGTTTATCTAAGTCATATATAAAGAAACACAACGGCATTATCAGCGATGTGAAAAACACATTTATAACAACAGATTGAATTCATGTAAATGTTAATTTTGAAGAATTATTTTTATTATCATGGAATATTAGATAGAGAATAGTAGACATAGCTTTGATAGTACATCCCCTATGATTTCATTATAATTTCATAATTTAATTTGTACTTCTAATTTCTGCATCTTTATATAAGACAAATAAATTCAGTTCTATGACCTATTTGATTATTGTTCTCAATTTTACATAACTGAAACTGGTATTTTGTAATTGACATGTGTAAGTTTGTCACAAACAAGACTTTAATCATTTTTAATGCCGTGCATTACAGAAGCCCAACATTTCTTCCCACAGATCTATTCAACAATTTCAGCAGATATATTTTTAGCCAGGTTTCTTATAAAAGAAGGACTTTCGAAGCAGAATGAATTTTTAAATAAAGTAAGCATTAAGGATTAAGGAAGATATCTGGTGAAAGAGACTTGATCATTTCAAACAATAAATTGTGAAATGATTATGTTTAAGAAAACCAATTATCAACTCATATTAATTTCATCTTTCATTTAGTTAATGAAAACTATTTCATAGAGTAAAAATATTTTTCTCATACTTCCAATGTCATGTAGTCATAAAAAAATTACAGTTGGTTTTTTTAAACACATCTTGGGTTTTAATCTGAAAATGACCTGAGTTGTTTCTAGAAAGGAATACAGTTTTGCTGTGTCTTCTTTTTTTAGCAAAAACAAATCTTTCACTCCTCTTATATTTTACACTTAAGTCAGGGCCTAGACTTAACTTTAATAGATGATGCTTAGTGTTAGATATAGTAAGTTTAGAAAACTAGCAGTATAGATATAATGCATATTAATGAGAATTTTTATGTAGTTTAACAAACTGAACAAAATTCAGGTGAAAGGACCACATTTAAACCATGTTTAACTGCAATTTAAATAGGCTTTTAATTTAAAATAGCAGTTTAATAAAACTGTCATCTTTGTGTACAGTTACTTTCTTAGGTTTGTTTGAAAGCACATCATTAATAATCTCTACATGCCAGAAAAACATCTAAAGTGAAGAAAGAGATCAGAATCTATTGTGCTGACTATTTTAAGGAATATAGATTTGAGTATCACCATGTCACATACAAATTTGTTTGGCTGGATAAGTGTACTTAGAAATAGCATGGTATTAACCTTGAATACAAGAAATATTGTGTGCTATGAGGTTCTTTCAGTGAAAATGCAAATTTTAAAACTCTTATGAATGGAAATGTAATGGACTGATAAATACAAAATATGCTGATAGTGACTCATAAGCTTCTGATGAAGGAATTACATGTTATGAACAGAAAAAAATATGCTATTCTAGGAAATAAATGGTAATTCTAGACGTGGCATTGTAGAAACAAATACAAAAGAGATTATTTCCCCTGAAAAAATTTGAGTGATTGAAAAAAATACATATGTTCTATCTCAAAATTATGTGGTTATAGGAATGTGGTAACTGTTTTTCATTAAAAGAAAGAAATAGAACAAGCCCATGTAAGTAATGAACAGCAGTTAAAAATATATCATGCCTTTTTTTTCCCCTTGAATATATGGCTTTGGGATATTCAAAAGCATTTTCACTGGTGATCTTGTGGATAAATAACATACTGATAGCTTCCAAAACCCATGATCAAATCTACATTTTAATTATCATTACTAACTACAATTCATAGGTATGTTTCCTAGGTTTTATGTAACGTCTGTCAACACAGCTGTTGGATGCTGACCAGCTAGGACAGTGGTCATTGGATTAATACTTATGCCTGATTAAAAATTATTTAGGGCATGAATTCTGATATGCACAGTTTATATCTTTAGGGTAAAACTACAAAATATAAGAAAAAAATAAGATACCTGAAAAAGAAGGGAGGAAAGTTCACTTCTAAGATTTCCTAACAAAAGTCGCAATTAGGGATGTAGTATGTGCTCTGGGTCTTCAAAAATAAGAAAGTATGTGATTGGAAATATGAAACATTTTGAATTGTCTTCATTGAAGGCCTGGTTAAAATTCCATGATTATATGAAATAGACAAACAAAGAAGAAAGGTATCTTCCCTCTCTTCCCTTTTGGAGACAGGCATGAAATTTGCATTGTTCAATTTCATTTTATCAATCACATCATGATGCAGGTTTTATTTCTACTTATTGCAGATGAATAACATGAGGATCACACAGCTATGTAACTTGCAAAATATTCCAAAAGTTGGAAAGTGAAGATCAAGACATAAGTGTGAATGATTCTGAACTTCATACTTTTAGAAAGAAGTAGAGAAATATATATATATATACATATATATGTATATGTATGTATAGTGTGTATATGGGTAGAAAGTATAATAATAAATGGGGAAAGCTGGGCCAAAGAGGATGTGGACTAAGCAACACATTTCAAATATTTTGAACTTGACACTTTAATTGACATTTCCTTTTCATGAGTGACTCTCATTTGCCACCAGCCCTGTATTTACTAAAGGGACAAGCACGACAGCCTACAGTCGGATTGTTTTCCCAAAGAATGAGTTAGGTGCCCTCAGACTATGTGGTGTGACTCAATCCTGTAGTATAGATAAATGGAAGTCCAGCAACCATCCCCATAATTACTATTAGTGGTGAATCATTTCTAGGATGTATTTGCTTCTGATCCTTAAGCACATCAAGTATAACATTATATCACAATATTTGAATGGTTTCAAGCCTGTGCTTGTAGGTAAGAGAAAACACGCTTCCTTTATTAAAGACACAAGACCATATCTAGGGAGAATGTTTTCCTGGAAGGCAATGTAAACACTACTTAAGTCCCTGGACCTGGTACTGGAAATAGGTCTTAATCCACACTTACAGTAAGATGACTTTGGGGAAATTGTTCAATTATTACATAAATCTATATATTGTTATTGGGTTTCTACTATATGCCAAACACTCCAATGCATACTTTAGTTGGATTTTGTCATATCTGTATAACCACCCTTCAAAGTGACTATTACATCTTTCACGTTGCAATAAAGCAAAATGATAGTCATCAAAGTCTGACTTTGAATTCCAAATTACTTATTGTTAATCACTATGTCAATATGTCTTCTAAACAATGGTAAATATGCTCCTTGACCCTCCTCAATTACTTCCAGTCTTTCCATCTTCATGAGAACCTAATGCAATGTGGTAACCCTCTCACCACACTTTGAATCTCAAAGGTTCTTATGGTTCCTTCCCATCAACACTTACCACTCAAGTCTTCCCCATTCAGAAGTTACTTTTCATTCTTATAAAATCATGGCTACTCTATTGATATCCTCAAAGCGTGTTTGCTCCTCAGTCCTTAAGTGAAATAATATGATGTCTGTATTCATGACTCCAGGGAAATAAAAAGATCCTTCAAATTAAACAAGGACTTATGAAATCATATAAATCCTAGAGGAATTTGTGTTTGTTTTTCTTAGGAGAAATTCACATTTTGGACCACTTTCTTATTAACACAAAACATTGACTATCACATGAGCATTGGGGTTTAGTATATACATATTTGAATTCCAGTTCCATCTCTTAATCATGAAATTCTGGACAATGTTTTAAAATGTTTGAAATTTCACAATTCTTCTTTTGAAAATTTGCATGGATCTATTTGAGGAATAACAAAACGGACACATAAAAATATGTTTGCATGAGGGAAATAAAAAACAATGTAACATTACTATGAATCATATGATTCATATTATCAGAAGACAATCTTAAACCAGTCAGAAGGAACAAGCTTGTTGTTTTTGAGGAATCAGAAAAAGGCACGTGTCTACAGAGGACTAAGTAAATGGAAAAGTGATTCACATGGGTAGGAGAGATAAAAAGACACTAGAAGATGCAGGAGTTTGTAAACAAAGGCAAGGAGTCCATATTGTATTGTAAATGCAAAAAGTTTTGAAGAGTTTTATACAGAGAATGACAAAGTCTTAATTATACTTTTAAATTATTATCCATGAACATATATAATCAGCTGTGTATGACCAGTTAATCAGAGAATCAATAGGAAACTAGATCTCAGTTGACTCTAAATGTGAAATGCTTGGGGCATGCATGACTGAATACAGAGACTTTGATTTTATATCAAGAGATGCAAACAAATAAAAAACACTTAGTCCACCAGGGGTGAGGACCTAAAGCATTCAATTCTGGTGAGCTCTGTTCTATTATCTCGTTCATAGATCAAATGGAAGGTTGTTGTCAGTCGGCTTTCCCCAGTGTTGGCTGGGCTCATCCCCCATTCATTGGTAAAATCTTTTGAGTTTGCCAGTTACGATTACGTAACCAGTATCTAATGCAAAGGATGATAGCACACAGTCCAAGGGATTGCCCTCATATGTACTTTGTTATAAATATTAATATGAAAGTAACCAGTGCAGTATTTGGTGCATAATTAGTGCTTCTGGGAGAGAAAAAATGAGAAAGACCAGCAATTACAGGCATCAGCATACAAATAGTTATCACTGAAATTCTTTTGCATCTTTTGAATCTTAATGCTGTCATAATACAAGTTAGTTTCAGACTTTAACTTTAGATAAGCTAAGATGGGCTCAGACTACCTTCAATTTCATATTGATTTGTAGTGTTCACTTATCCAATAGGTTGTCTAAAATATTTTAAAACTATTCTATTTGTGTGCATTAATCCTATTTAAAGATAATTTACAGAAATCAGTCAAGGCCTCAGAAAATTATGAATACTTCTGAATATTTAATTAGGGCTTTATCTTGACTTAAAAGACATAGTCAAGGGGGAAATGCAGTGTCACCTTCCAGAACATGACCTGCTTTGTCTAATGTCTATCCAAAGTTCTCACAAAGTTAAGTACAGGAAATGGAGTTATAAAGTGTCTCTAAAACATCCCCAAACTTACACAACTACTCAGTTCTGATCCTGACACACAAACTCCTTTATACATTTGATTGGCCCCTATTTATAATCTCAAAGCATTTATTAAAATCTCTGAACACTGTAAAAGGCTAAATCATCCTACGCAAGGCAGGAATCTTAGCTGACATAAGCAAAATGGAAGGTATATTGCACTACATAGAAGCTTCTTAATTGTATTGAAGAAAACACCAGAAACTAGAATATAATAAAAAATATAAACCTGGAAAGTATTTGCAACACAAATGGGAGACAGAGGATTAATGCCTACCATAAAAATAACGATTAATTAAAACAAATAACAAGTAACATTGAAAAGTGTATGTAGTTTCACACAAGGGGATTTCCATGGTCAACAATCTGTAAAAACATGTTTACTGCTAGTAAACAGAGTAGGAGAAATGCAAATTAGCTAAATTAATGTAGCACATTAGTTTGACAAAAAAAAAACAAAAAAGAATAGCATCTAGCAATGAGAATTCTCTTAATGAGAGGTGGTATGGAAATTTGAGGAATTTTGAAAGCAATCTCAGAATTGACATTAAAAAAATCTGTCGGTAGCTGCTGAAATTTAAAATATAATAATGCTGGACTCAGAATTCCTGTATATTTTTGAATGACCCTCTAGAAATAAAATAGCTGTGACATATCATCTGTGAAAGAATTTTTATTGCAAGGTTATTTGCATGTAGGGAATTTATTTTGCCTATAATAGCAAAAAATATCATCAGTGATAGAGTTGTTTAATAATCATGTCAAATCTGAATTATGTTTATTAATTCATTGAGCAAAATAATCAATATACTTTTAAATTCAGCAAATGATTTAAATGAAAATATAGCGTAAATGTCTAAATGTTGCTTTTATTATAAGCAACCTTAACAATAAACCATACACACACACACACACACACACACATATATATATATATTCATATACGTTCATAGGATTCAGAATGACATGAAAAAATTCAGTATTATAAAAAGGGATAAGAAATTTACTAATTTAGATAACATGTACTATTTTCATTATTCACACTCATATACATGTTTTAAATAAATATAAATTGATTTGTTATGGAATAAATGCAGCAGTGTCACTCATTTTTTTGGAAAAATGTTATTTCCTGTCATTTTTAGTTGCAACCTCATTTTCAAACTTGCTTTTCCAAACTCAGGTTCATCATGTGTTGTTTATTGGGCTATTTCTGTGGCCTATGGTATTCCGTTTCTATCTGAAAGTCAAAACATCTGAATAGTATGATTTATGCCTCCCACATGAAGCCCTAAAATGGCTTTGACATTGCAGCCCTTTGGCAAATGAGAAATATGTAAGACTACTTTCTTTAAAAGAAATGAGAATGGTACCATCTCTATAGATGATATTTTTTCTTTCGAATTTCTCTTCTTTTTCTGAATATTACAAAACACTGCAGCATAATCAAATAATCAGTGTTTATTTATCATCTTAATACAACCATGTTCTCCTAGTCAATGTACCAAAGAAATTAAACAGTCATTATCCCTTTATCCCTGCTGCTCAGAAACTAATAAAAACACATTAATAATAAAGTATAGTTAAATATAAAGGGCCATGTAACAAGATGAAACAATAGAAAAAGTAAACATTATACAATTAAATACATACCTGGGCAAAATTCTTTTCACTGGAATCGATCTGGCTGCAGAGTCAGACTTAGTGAATAGAGAAAAGAGAATGAACGAGACAAAAATACATGTGAACATTCGATTGTATTGAGATGCGCAAGAATCTCGAATTGAATGATTGATTCTTATGAACTAAGCTGAGTATGTCAACTCCTTAACAAGAATAACCAAAAAAAGAAAAAGAAAAAGAAACCCAAAACCAAATATAAAATCACCACCTATATTTTCTGAAGAGGAATCAAGTAAACAGAATCAACCATTTTCTAATAATACCCAAGGGGCCCTAAATTTCATAAATGGATGTGCCCATTGATAGTATAAAAGATACACAGCAGTAGGAAGACCTATTCATTTGGAAGGTAAAAGTATGGGGAACATCAGGTTGTATTAGAAGAATAAGGCAGAGTACAAGGACCCCAGGGACCCAGAAAATTCCAGAAAAAATTGAAATGTAGCCCACTGTTGGTAACCAATTACTCATGAGTCTCTCATTTTTTGTTTTGTGAGCAGACACATTGCTTTTGTTCTGGGCTGTCAACGAATGCTTGCGTAACGAAAGTCTTCTAGAGCAAAGATCAGGCATGCTTACTGTCTGGTGTGATAAAGATAATAAAACCAAAAGAGAAAATATCGGCATGCTTCCTCCTCCATATAAGAATCAGGGTTCCCTAAGTCGAGTTCCTTTCTGCAATCAACACGTTTGGGCTCACGTTTCTCCAGAAGACTTGGAACAAGGAAGATGAATCTAAACACGCTGCTCTGCTCTGATTGTGTCCTGAGAGCAAAGGACTTTCTTTGACCCAGGATCCTCCAGCTTCTCCAGCCTCTATGGAAATCAGCAGGTTAGCTTGTGAATCTGCAGGATGAATATAATCTCAGTCTCTTCCTATTTCTTGACAGTTTTAGGGACAACAATAGTGTAATCACAGAGAAAGGACTTTTTGTAACAAGCGGGGTGAGAGCCTTGAGGCACAAATAAAGGGAATTGATAGAAGCAGTGAGGATCATTAACAAGAAATTGTATTTTACAAAAATACTTATTTACAATGAGTAGGGAACTTTAGAAAGCAAGAGAGAAAGAGAACAGAGCCAGAGTGAAGAAGGAAGACAGGAGAACTGATGGGTAGAGAAAGGGAGGGAGGCTAGCCTTTTGGTTTTATAGTTTAAAGCACTATTTAAGGAATTTTTCTAAATATGAAAATGTATTCGTCTGCTATAACAAGATGATTTCTGTTGGTTTGATACATTCGACACTCATAACTATAGTTGGTTACTAAATGTTCTGATATTTTTAATATATATGAGATTGTGTTTGCTTAAAATATTTTGATTGTATAAAGTGATAGATCTACAAAGCTCAGTCTAGGACTTCCATTATTTCTATTTGACAATATTAACCTAGATATTTTTCCCATAGAATTTAACTTTTTATTTAAAAAATGTGTTAATAAAGGCATTCAATCTCTTTGTCTATCATTCAAAATATATGTGATTTGTACCAAAGTCTTATTTTCTATGTGATTCACTAACATTCATTCTCCTTATTAATCAGAAGTACACAAATGGAGACTTGCTGTAATTTTGAAATAATTTTAAAAGACAAAAATGTTGGTATCATGCTCTCCATCTTCAAACTATATTACAGAGTGACAGTAATAAAACTGCACAGTATTAAAATTTAATATGTATGTATATAAAAACAGCAGTGAGATAAAACCGGAGAGTGGCTGTCGTCCAAAAGACAAGAAAAAAAAAGTGTTGGGAATTATGTGAATAGCATCTTTGTACACTACTGAGAATATTAAAAATTTTAATAGGCATCTAGGTGAGAGCAAACATATCCAACTTGAATTATCCTGTTCTAGTAATCCAAAGATGTACTTTTCCCTAACTTCACTGCTTATTAAATGTTACCAAATAAAATGTTATTAAACTCTCTATAAATTATTTTGATGTATCATTGAGAACTAATGATGGACTCAAATAAGTATTGATTGACTAAATAATTGAAAAGCATTGTATTTGTGTGTGTATATGTGTGTACATATATATACACAGATCTATTTATATATGTCTGTGAGAAAGCAAGATATAAAATATATACATCTGTATATGTAAGTATAAATCTACAAATTCATATTCACTTTGCATATATACATATATTGTGTATTATATATATATACATACATATGTAAAAAGCAAACATATTCACAGAGAGATCATTTATAAATTAATCGGTAAGACTCAATATTCAAACCTTCAAACCTGAATTGATTATAATATCTGACATCTATAATCTTGTACTGGAGAAATTGCATGATACAAGAAAAGTAATCTTATTTAAAAATATGTTTTAAATGAAAACTCATGATTCCCTTGCTTAGCTGAATCCACAGTACGATCTGTCCTCTAGGTTAACGTTGGGTCCATACTTCTTAGAGACTTTTCCAAACATTTTTGTGTCAAACCACAAATATATTTACTTTATTCTTAAATTGGCATCTGTAAAATATTCCCTCCTCCAAAATCTCATTGTTGAAGACTAAGTTGTATGTACTTCATCCAAGAGATGTCTATCAAATCTTTTTTTTTCCTGCATTGGAATCTCTACCTTGGCTAGTTTTTCCTAGGAGACTGTAATCTGTTCAAGTTCTGGCTCATCCTTTAACCCTTTATGATCCAGATTTCCTTTCTTTAAAACTGCATGTCCCTTTTTTTTTTTTTTTGCATTTCCGGCATGCGTCTTCACAGTTTTCGCCTTCCCACCATTATTCACAGATCATGACAGCTCCCATTAAGCCCGTCCCATTTAAAGGTCCAGTGCACTATGCTAACTTCAGTAGAATTCCTTCTTATGTTCCTATACATTTAAGGTGAGTTTGACACTCTTTTTAAATATTCTCAACCCACAGATGCGATGACACTGTGCTCTCCAGATTCATATCTTTCCTCTTTTTTTGTTCTTGCTATCTTTTGAAAATTTGACCCTATTCCTTTTCCTTTCTCCTTAATGTCAATGTCATATCAAATGACACTTTAGCACAAACTTCTTAACAATATCTACTAAGTATCTTTTTCGAGCTCAAATCACTCCTATTAAGTTTTATGAAACTAAGTATGTGCATATAATTTACTAAATATTAAGCAGGATTTTCCAAAACCATTTGAAGTGTACCATTTCTGAGTTAACTAAGCTTATTTTCCATGAATGTGTTCTATTTTTTTTTTTTTTGAATGCCCTTTCTGTTGACTTTCTAATTCCCAAACAGAAACTTAAGAATCCTGCTAGATCCTTCCCCATCTATTTTCCCCACATCATTTCTGTCAAGTCCTTTCATTGACTCTTCCTTGTTATTTAACAGATCTATCCCTGATTCTTTTCTTTTACATATTAACTCAATCTCTCATCAGGTCTCTTGAAGACTATTCACGGCCTCCTTTTTAGCCTATTCTTCTCATTGCCACCAAATTGATGCCTGTAAAACATAAACTTAACTTGGCTCTCCTGCTTTTAAGGCTTCCGATCCCCACTAGCTTACACTATTAATCCCCAACTCCTTAATTACAAAACCTTTCTAATATAACCCCTATCTCTCGGCTCATCTCTTTTAAACATTTTATATGTTAATGGAACACATATTTTATTCCTCTACTTTTTCATACATTTTTTCAACTAGGAATAACAACATATAGTTACCTCCTAGTCAGCAGTCTCGAAAAACTCTTTACATTAACATAGGGCACCAAGAACTACCATATTTTTGTAGTCTATACATTGAGAAAGCTTCTCGTTATTGAATTTATCATACTGAGCTGCCATGCATTTGTGTGCATATTCATTTACCTGCCTGATTCATTCAAAGAACTCCTTATTCTTTCCTGCATCTTCAGTAGCTGGTTTGAAGGGACCCAAAATGCATGTTGAGTAAACGGATAGCCATGCATCTTCGTGAGGAATGATATGACTTATTACTCATGCAGAAAATGATGAGCTGTTATCAAAATAGAGGAAACAATACTTTATGAAGAGTCAGGAGCATCCTACGGAGACATAATTATCTCTGCTTCAGTTACTGTGAGAGAGACATGCTTCCCAGTTGGAGTCGTCATATTGTCCATGAAAAATATATCACATAAGACTATCTCTGAAAATTAAATGTAGTACTGAGTGTTAGTAAAAATGTAAACAATTCCCATTCTACACAAAGATTATATTCGCTTTTTTTTTTTCATTCAATCTTTTGTAACTCAGGTGTTTTTTCAATGGGAGTGGTATTGTGGATTCTTCTTGACTTTTCCAGGCAGATCACAAGAGGTAAATCTACCCATAAAATACCTGATTATAACAGAGAATTCCAATTCAATTTTATTTAATTATTATTATATAATGCATTATATTATTGTTTATAAACACATTTTCTTTTCCTTTTGAAGGATGGCGACTCTTCATCTCCCACCAAAGTGTCCATAAGCAGAATTCTACACCTCTGGCAAGGATGTTGACTTGGGTGAAGGTTTCTATTTTCTAACAGGTTATAAACATATTTGTAAAAATCTTTTCCTGCAGCTGGAAAAGGTAACAAACTGATTTAAACCTTTGATATTTATACTCTCATTATTAGACTTAGAACTATTAAAGTCGTATTAGGTTTTAAATGAGGGCTAAATAGAGTGTCATCAGGCATGGGGCTGCGGGGAGAGGAGGTTCAGCAGGAAGGAAGTGCTGATGTTGCTAATCCAGGATAATTCATGTCAAACCAGGATGCATAACTACTCTATACATTATATCACATATTTGGTAGGAAGTATAGAACAAAATCAGGGGTCTAAGACATTGGCTAGGTTGCAAAGGCTTTGGGGAAAATGGTATCACATCAACCACTCAATAATAATAATAAATGAGGCCACATAAAGGACCGTTGAAGATATTCCATATGGCTTCTGGAACATCCTGCTAAGAATTTTACCTTGAGTTACAGGCATTAAGATGTCATTAAAATCTTTGGACATGTAACTCATGGAGCTGAAAAAAGAAGTGATAGGTTTGGAAGTTTAGAAGGGGAGTAACTATTAGAGGACCAGTTAGGTTACTAGAATAGTTCAATCTCTTTCCCTAAAATTGAGCGACATTGATCGAATGTCTCTAATGTAGGAACAGATGCCCACATAGGCACAAATGCTGAGTGAAACTTCAGCTATGATGGTTTCATAAAACAATGAGTGTTACTAATCCTTAAAATACTAATACTGTCAGCAATGACTACATTTGAGATGTGCAAGAATGCACAAGTATATCATGCAAGGTAACTTTATATTGGGAACCCACCAGCAAATAACTTTCATGTGAAAAATCATCTCCTTTGTTTAGATATGTCACAATGATATATAATCATGCTGTATGGTAATATATACCACAAGGATAGAAATGCGTTGAAAAATACATAATTTCTCCATCAGCTATAGAGAAAACGTGGGTAGTTAAATAAAATATGATAGATGTGTCAACTCTGGGAACTTAAAGATAATGATCTTAATAAAAAATTAAGTCAAATAATATTAATGTCAAAAAATTCTTCAGAAGATACTTCAAAAGAATCTTAATAGCAAGCATTTTGAGGCAAACCTAATTTTTTGGATCACTGAGATTTCAATTTATAGTTACTGCTTATAAGAAAGCCCTCAGTTCCATAAAGAAATGTGATAATTAAAGAATTTTGTGACAACTCGTGGGCCCTCACACTCTGGCACTTTCCTTTTCAAGATTCCATTGTGAGAGAAATTCAAAATGTAATGATTTAAGGAAATTGTCCTTGTCTCTGAAGCAAAGGAAAAAAAACAAATTTTTTTTACACACACACACACAAAGAATCCACAACATATAGCTGAAAAAATTCCTCATATACATGAAGATATCTATTTTTAAATTTCAAGTTGAAACTGACATTTTTCAAAGGAAATGTTCTGACACAGAGAAAACTCTCTAAATATTGAGCTTACTAGTAGTCTCTTTCTTTGTCATAGAAATCTATGTAACTTTTGAATATTGAATCCTCAGTAAGCTAAAACATTTAGATAGTTGGTCCTCCGATAATTTTTCCTGTAGACCCATGACTAGACAAGACATGGGGCACTTCCTGGAGTCCGCATATATATCTATATCTATATAGATATAGATATAGATATAGATATATAGATATATATTCATCTTCAGCCATTTTTTCTTCTGCCTCACACAGATAGTGTACCACTCACAGTTCTGCTGCATGAGTAGGCATATCCCCTTTTGACTTTCAAAATGACCCCTAAACGTGACTGCCATGTAACCACCATCCACCCTTAGATTTTTACCTTCTCGTCAGACTGACCTCTCCATAAAGCACCAGTTGGGAACTTCCCTCCTCTTCTAGGTACTGGTTTGGAGTCTTCACCACCCTGGTCAAGGGCAAAGCACTAAGAAGAGATTCTGATGCAACATCAGGGCTCTAAGAGACTTGTTCACTCAGCTTATCCATGTCCACTCTTCCTACTCAAACTCAGGTAGACATGTTCCATGTTAGGATGAACTGCTCTTTGGGCCTACTCATCTTTATGACTTGAAAGGTGTCTTAGTCTACTTGGGCTGCGATAATAAAATACCAGAGGAGAAAGGTTATAAACAATAGACATTTATCTCTCACAGTTCTGAATATTGCAAGTCTGAGGCCAAGGTACCACCGTCAGGAGAGGAAGATTCTCTTTGGGTTATTAAATTCTCCTCACATCCTTCTCTGGAGTAAGGAGCAAGGGATCTCTCTGGAGCCTCTTTATTAAGAACACTAATCCAATTCATAAGGGTTAATCATCTCCCCAGATCCTCACCTGATAATACCATCACTTTAGGGAACTAAAATTCCAACACAGGAATCTGGGAGAGATGCAAACATTTAGACAATAGGAGAGGGTCTGACATAACCCAGATCATGGAGCAGTTCTTGATGATCTATTGCTATAGTAACCTAGCAACAAGCCGAGAACAACCTCCAGGAAGGTGCCTGCATGTCTGGTGAGGAGGGATTGGCTTTGTTTCAGAATCCCAGGAGATTTTGTTGCAGTTTTTACAGGGGTGCTCTACAAATATTCCACACCGTGTATTTTCCTATCACTGCCAATTTAGCACCAGAACGGCTTAATGCATCATGGGGAGTAAGTGGCAGAATTGCCTAGACCTGTTTTTTGCTCCAGAGCCCACTTCGATTCTAACGGCCTCTGGTAAGTCAGTGCCTCCCCGTGTGCTGAAGTAGAACAGCATTCCTAAGTCTGGAATACGTTGCCTGAGGAACTCAGGAGGCTTATCAAGAACTGGACTTCATTCATCGTGGTTATGGATTGACAGGGCCCTGAATAGAAATTGACCGAAGTGGCAGGTCACTGAATCTTAATAGAATTTATTATCTGCCCTTTGATACACCAAGGCTCTAATGATTGAGCCACCTCTTGATGTCATTGCTTTCAACAGCTCAGTGTGCTACCCTAAGGGATGTCCAGCAAACGCAGACCTCTTCAGAATATGACAGAAGGTAGGTGGAATGGGATTCAACAGAACAAAGGAACAGATGCAACAAAACCAACCCTTGGACGCTTGCAAAAGAACTGAGGTGACCAATAGGGAACAGAAGGGAGGGGAGCGGGGAAGAAATGGTGGCAGAGCCCACTAGACACTGGTGAAGAGCACTTGGTGATGTGGTAGAGGGCAGGTTTGTTGACAGATGCATGAGGAATGGGAAATCTTGGCATGTGAGTTTATTTCAACATATAAAAATAAAATAGTTATGAAAAAAAGAATATGACAGAAGGTAGGAGAGTTAACATATCACTAATGCAATGATGGCAGCCGTGCCATCATTTGAAGTAAATGTGAACTGTTTCTGGTCCTCTGTCTCAGAAGAAAAGCTGCGTCCCATATACCTATGTATCTGTTCTAGTGATATTCCACACGCATCAGAGCAGCTGGGATGGGGGTTGCCACTTGGTTAGCGTATAGAGATCTATAACCATTTTCTATGACTTGTCTGGTTTCTTCAGGGACTCTATCAGTAAAATAAACGGTAAGGACCATTATTCCTTCAAATTTTACACTTGTATCTACCTTCTCCTCTCTCTCCCAGTATAGACTACAACTTAGGATGAATACCCTTGGATGTTATTTTCTAAGGTTTCCATTTGGCATTTCCCAAGGCCTCCTCTGCAGACCAAGTACACAGTGTTCCAACTGCCAACTATCTCAGTTACAATATTGCCCTCAGGAAGGGAGGAAATGGCCACCAGGAGGTCCTGTGGACTAAGGTGGCGCCGTGTGAGCTGGGCTTCAGCAAGAGCTCCACTTACCACCTGACCTCATGTACCTCCCCTCGAGTGGGAACATGATAGCATTTTGTGTCTCCAGGTATCAATTCAGACTTTATGTCCAATAATCTTCAATGGGTGTGAGCACTACTTTCTCCAGGGGACCTGAGTTAATGGCCCGAAGTGCTTTGGCTAGGCCTGGTGGAATCATGCTATATCTCTCTGCGTTTGCAGAGCTGCGTACTAGGAAACCAGATCAGTTCTGTCCATAGATTCCAGAGCGCTCAGGAGTGACCTAAGCAAAAAAATCTTATCTTCAATTCTAATTCCTTTAATTCTGGCCTGTTCCTGGTTATAGATGTGAAGTAACACCCTTTGGATCGACATCTACTTTACTCCTTGGGACACCACATTGGGTGAAGCATTTTCATAGTTCTTTGAGGGTTAAACTTGTCCTATCCTTCCAACCTGTCAGCTTCTTATGATCATTTTCATTTCCTGAGGTATTTTGTGGTGGAGTCATGCCATCGGGCCCCTATTATTTGAAGAGCCTGCCAACCACCAGTATAAGTTAGCTCTGTGACCAACCTCTTCTCCCACTCTGGGCAGAAGAAATAACTTCTTAATGATGTTGCTGGTCCTCCCAATAACTCCTTCCTGCTGGTCCTCCGGGCCCTCATGCCCAACTTAATTTATCGTGTTGTTTTGTATATTTGACTTCACGTTTTAGGTCCATTGCAATGTGTCCATCTCCCTTGGCCTCTTTATTTCTTGCTGCTGTATTTTCTGCCAGGGTAACTCTGTTATTTTTACACCACTCAGTACTGATCAATGTTTTTTCCCAGCCTTTTAAAAGCCACCCCAGCACTGAGCTTACTCCATCCCCTAGTGTCTCTACCCCCAGGCTGTTAAATCTTGTGTCTGCAGTAGGCACCCAACATGAAGGAATTCTTCCCTTTCCACCTTGATCAAATTCCAGTCTGATGACCTCACTCATAGGCAGAATGTGAATAGACAAAACAAAGTTGCAGTTGAGACCAAACCAGCCCATGGACACTTACAGTAGAACTGAGGTTACCAGTAAGGAATGGTATGGGGGAGGTAGAGACAAGTGGTGGTGGAGCCCACTGGACAAGGGTGAAGAACACTTGGTGATGTGGTAGAGGGCAGAGTATCAGAGAAATGGGGAAACTGCACATATGGGGAAACTGTACATATGATTTTATTTCAATGTGTAAAATAAAAGTTACTGCAATATAAAAATTCCAATGTGAGAGGCAGATTCTAATACATGGTAGCTATTTATTTTAGATCCTTGGGTATATAAGTCTGCCCAAGTATTGGCACAGCATATGGGAGGAATTGGTGACATCTTCTTAGGAAACTCCTCTACCTGTTGTCCTGAGAGAAAGAAACTTCCTCAGTGTCTTTTACACACATGAGATGTTAGCTCTACCTCATCTATGAAGTATGCAGGAGGGTTGAGCCCTCTGCCACAGACGTCGGGAGGACCTGCAGAGACAATATCCTTGGGGGAAAAATACAAGTTATTTCCATCTCATATCTCAAGATCTTATCCAAAGTTCTTCCATTCAGGAGTCTAGCATCTTTGATCTTTGATGTCCCAAGAACTCTGTAACCAGCAGTTTGCTGCTTAACTCCATCTGTTCTTCCTCTGCAAGAGATGAAAGTCCCTTTAAACTACCAAAATCCACTGGGATTCTTACCTCTAACCATGATCGATGACCCTTAGGCTCTCATTATGGCTTTGCAGGGCGTCTAGACAACTTGACAGTAATCAGCCAATTTCTCTATAAAACGTTTTATCCATCGTGTCTTTCACAATGATCTCGCAATGAATGATCCCACTTTCAAGAACTTCCTCTTCAATTTGAACATTTTCCAAGTTTACTGTTGATGAGATATTTTAGCAATATTGTGCTACCAGCTTATTCCAGGTGCCTCCCATACCATTCAGATGGCTGCCTTTTGCTCACCAGATATTTTAAATTTTAAGATGCTAATTCATGTGTTCTAACAAGAAAACTTTACATTCCAGGTTAGGGATTGTCCTGATTTAAGCCTATGATATGGGTATTCAGACTATTTTGTGGTTTTAAATAAATTTTAGTGCTTTTTTCCGCCTTTTCTGTGAAAAATGCCAAGGAATTTTATTATTTGCATTTAATCTGCATATCACATTGAGTAGTTTGTATGTTAACAATATTCATTCTTCCAGTCTGTGAATATGAAATATATTTCAATTTATTTTGTCCTATTCAATTTATTTCATCAGTTTCATTTGATTTTCAGTGTACAAATATTTTATCTATTTGGTTAAATTTATTTCTAAGTATTTTATTCTTTCTGATGTTATTGTAACTGGGATTATTTTCTGAATTTCTCTGTCTGATAATTCATTAGTGTATTGAAATACAACTGATTTTTATATATGGATTTTCTATCTGAAACTTGACAGAAATCATTTATTACTTAAGAGATTTTTGGTGAAGTCCTTATGTCATCTACAAGTAGAGACTTCTATTTTTTCCTTTGTGACTTGGAACAAAGCTAGAATCATCACATTTCCTGACTTCAAACTATATTTCAAAATTTAGTAATTAAAGCAATATTGTCTTACATAAAAAACAGAAATAGACCAATGGCACAGAAAAAAAGAGGGCTGGTAAATAACCACATACATATGTGTCCAATTAGTTTTCAAAATGGGAGCCAAAAATATACATGGAGAAAGGATGTTCTTTGAAAACAGTATTTGGAAAAATAGAAAGCTATGTACAGAAGAAGGTCACTGCTGCTCCATCATACACAAAAATCATCTCAAAATGTATTAAAGGCTTAAATGTAAGACCTGAAACCATAAAGCTACTAGAAGAAAACTGAGGTTAAAAGCTGGATATTATTCTTGGCAATGATATTTTGGTTTTGACACCAAAAGCAACAGCAATAAAAGCAAACAGTAACAATGAAAAAGGACTACACTGGACTAAAAGAACCTGTACAACAAAGGAAAATATCATCAAAACACAAATCAGCCAATAGAATGGAAGAAAATATCCAACAAGGGGTTGAATCCAAATAGGTAAGAAATTCACACTAATAATTACCAAAAAAGCTCACACAATTCAATTAAAAATGGTCACAGAACTGACTGAGGCATTTTTCCAAAGAAAACACATAAATGAAAACAGTTCATGAAAGGTTGTTACCATCACTAATTAGCAGGAAACGCAAATCAAAACCACATCTCACACATCTCGCACTCAAATCTCAAAAAAAAATTTTGCAAAATCATGGAGAAAAGAAAATCTGGTACATCATTGACGAAAATGCAAACCGATGCAGGCAGTATGGAAGGTAGTGTGGAGCTTCCTCAAAACATTCAAATCAGAGCCACCATATCATCCCACAATCTCACTTCTGGGTAGACATCCAAAGGAAATGCAATCAGTATCTCAAAGAGCTATCTGTATTCCCATGTTCATTTGAGCGTTATTCACAACCTCCACCAGCTCGAAACAACCTAAGGATCTGTTGAAAGTTGACTGGTTAAAGAAAATATATATAGCTATAGATACATAATGGAATAGTTTTCATTTTTAAAGAAAGAAGAAAATCTAGTAACATTGAAAACATGAGGACATTACATTAAGTGAAATTAGCCAGGCAGAGAATTACAAATTCTGCATGGTGTCCTAACCAAAAACAACATCAAACATACACACACACACACACACACACACACACACACACACACACACACACACGCAACAAAATATGAGACAAACGTAAATATTTGAGGGGATGTTTGTGTTAGTTAAGTCAATGAGAGAATCCTTTCACAATGTATATATACATCAAGTCATCAGAATTTACACTTAAAAATATTTTATAAATTTAATTTCCTATCTTACCTCAATAAAACTGTAATTAAACAAGCGCCAGAAAATACCCCCCAAAATCTGTGGACCTGGCATTATTATTTAACAGCACCCTCCTTCATTCTCAAGAGAGTCTACTTTGCAAAAGAAATTACATAACCATTCGGTTTAGAACACAGCTCCCTCATGCTTTACCCACAACATAACTGTATACTCCATTGGTAATAAGCTCTCAGATATTAAGTATTCTATGCCAGACTCCCATCTTAGATTCATCATCTCATTTAATCCAATAAATGACCCCTCATTTCTAAAGTGAGCTGAGTCTAAGAGAGATTCAGTCATTTGCCAGATATTACTAGCTGGTAAATTGGAAGAAAAGAATGTGAAATCGGATCAATTCGAATCCCTTGCTATCTGATGACTCGTGGCTATCAAAGCAGTGACAGTCTCCCTGATTTTCACAAGCATGGGAGGGACATATCCAATTAAAATACACAGCTGTATGTGGATTCCTTGAAAAAGCGGTTGTCAGATTTCCTGCAAACTTCAATTATTATTTAAAAAATGACAACGTCCTGTAAGGACAGCACCTTAGAGATAACGATATGGTTCAATGATACCCAATATTGAGCAACAGACATTCTCTTTCCTTAATTAAACTTTGGTTTTTAGCTTAGTTTCAACAATCAGATGGCAGTATAAAGCCTACTAAGAGCTACTGCGGTCACATGCCCTCCCCATTCTTTTTGCTCTTTCTTTAGGTAATTATCTTCATATCTATAAAAAAAAAAAAAAAAAATTAGCCTTACAATGCTACTCAGGGATTTTCGTAAGTCAACATCTCCTGGCTTGCTTCCCTGGAAATTAAAGACTGAATTCTCTTCTTTCTCCATGACCCAAATCACTGCGTATGCGCTCACACACACAAACACACACCTCCTTCTCAAATATTTATCACATCATTTTCTTAGTTTCATTAAGATAGAAGATTTACACATGAAAGTGTGATGGTTGCCTGGAGTTTAGCCTCAATAAAGGGTGTTTGCCTTTGTGGGGAACTTAAGTTTTCAATACAATCATCGTTTCCTATGATTTTCTGGGAGAGCGGAGAACGTAGTAGTAATTTATTTCCAAAATCGTTCCTGTTAGTATCAGCCTCCTCTTAGTTTGTTCAAGCTCGTGGCATCCACCTTGCTATCACAGTCTCTCAGGCAAGTCTTTCTCAGGAGCAGGAACAGTGCCCCAGCCCTAACCCCAGGCTGATTGTTCTGGTAACTGTGATTCAAGCATCCTTCCTCAAGGAACTTCTCATCCTGGAGATTCCTCTTTCCTCTTTTTCCGTTGGATTGTCTTCCTTGTTATATAGGTCTCTTTTATTTTTCTTTCTTGGGTTAGAGCTTCACTTTGACTGTGTACATCAAGCAGGAACTTCCTGATTAAAGAAGCCATGGAGGTAATTTTTGAAAGGATGCATGTCTGAAAAATGTAGGGCACTTTCTTGCAGCTCAGGTGGCTGAGATGGCTGCATGTGGACCTACGAAAAGTGCAAGGGCCTGGGTCAAAGTGAAAAAAAACACAAATAGAAGTCCTCCTTCCTGTCTCTCTCCCTCCCCTCCTTCCTCCCTTCCTATCTATTCCTCCTTTTCTTCTTCTCTCTCTCCTTTCCTTCTCCTTCCCTTCCTCCTTCTCCTTCCTTTCCTTCTTATCTCCTTCCCCCTCCCTCCCTCTTTCCTTCCTCACTCTCTCCCTCCTTTCCTTCTTTCTCCTCCCTCTCTTTTTTAAAAAATATGATTCTTTTCCCTTATAAAAAAGTCATTTTCCTACTTTCATATTTGATTGATAGTTGATTGAACACACATTTCAGAAACAATGTTCCTCCAGACAGTGGAGGCATTACCTGTATTCCCTCTACGTGACCTGAGCTGTCTTTGAGATTTCAGATGCCATTCTGTCTCCTGATACTGGTCCTGGAGCCTGAATGGCCTCCTGTCTGGAAACTTCCAGGCCTCTGTCAAACTTCAGTTTTCCAGAATTTCAATGCGGTGAGCTTTTGTACAGGTGGTACCTGCACCAGGTGCTTTCTGGCCTAAGGAGTGCCTTCTCCTGTTCTGGGAGAGGGTCTTGAATGTTTTCTTTTATATTTTATGCCTCTAGCTCTTGTTTCCGGCTCTTGGAAGTGTGTTTAGATAATGGAACACTGATCTAATTTCCTTAACGTCTCTCAATGGTGTCTCATCAGTTTTTCTACTTTCTACTTCCTAGGAGACTTCTTTGATTTAATCTTCCTTTCCAATGAGTAATTTTTTAATTTCTAAATATAAACATACATACACATCTTCCTATTTTTTTTCCAAGAACTATTTTAGGCTCTTGGAACACTTATTTTGTTTCATGGCCTATAGTATTTGCTCTGACTTCTTGAAAAAGATTGGTAATAGCTATTTGGATTTTTATCCCTGAATGGTTTCTGTTTTCTCCAAATTCATTTTGCATTTTCCCTGTTGTATATTTCGGCCTCTGTCTTTCCTGTTAGAGCTTCCCTCAAATTAGTAACTGCTAATGATTCTCTATCCTTTATCATCAGTGCACTAAAAAGAGGGTGGAAAACTCTCTGGTTGTGTTGCAACATAAGGGCCTGTGGGCTGTTAGAGTCTCGGCAAAGACTCTTCTGTCTCTTTTCTGTGGGGACTTAATTTATTTGTGATCACTATGTTGGTCAAGAGAAGGGATAACAAAGACACAAGTCATAGCATATGAACTTCCATGTAATCCTCTATTTTAAAATGGCAAACATCCCTTCAAAGTGACAAATCAAAAAAAAGGCCATTCTCTTATTTCCCGTTTTCTTTATGCAAATTATTCCTAATGTTTAAACATTATGCAAAATTCAGGTATGACTGACTTCTAGATAAGAGTACTGAGTATGCCACTAAAAGTATAAAAGCAAATCTTAGAATATATGGATAAAGATATAAAGGCATATGATAAAAGTGTATATAGTATAACACATATTATGTGTTCTTATAGACCAGGCCACGTTATACTTGACATGATCCCATGGGGTCAGGCTGGACCTTGGACCAATCATGTTCTCCCAGATATAGATGGCCTGTCACTCCATTCTGCGGCAAAGAGACCGTTCTACACCTCCAGTCCTATCCTGGAGGAGAATGAGACTGTCATAGTTATATGAAAAATTATTCAGATTCCACTGTGCGGGGGAAACATGGTTGGTCTCCTCATGCAACTACATGGAAAGTCTTTACTAAGCACTGGGCATTCTATTCTCTGCTTCTTTATTTTGTAGCAAGGATATCATATAAAAGTCTCTCTATGTTATCTATTTTTTTCATGATTCTTCAGGATTGAGAACCAAGCTAAATCAACCTGTGAGAAGATTCTTGCCATTATAATCATCTTAGAATCTTCAGTGAAGATTGAGCCATCAGCTATGATTCTCTCATCTTTAGATAAAATTCACAGGCATTGTCATAGAGTACAAGATGGGTAGTGGAAAGAAGGAGTTGATGAATTTTAAAGGTTTTTTTCAGTATGGGCGAAGGTAGTTTATAATGTCTATAAATCTTTATAAAATGTTCTTCCTTGAATCAGGCATGGATATGGCATTGTCTGCTTCTTTGCAGGTATCTGAACTCAGAAAATATCTCATAAAATTCAACAAGTCAGAAGTATTTCTATCTTTCCTAAATTACACAGAAATGTCATACAATGGAGTGACTTTGGCAATTCATGTAGCAGTAACTTTTGTTTCAACAATCAGTTGTCAGTTTGATACTATAATGCATGTTTTCTGATTCTACTTGCTTTAACAGAATATCTCTGAGCCCTGAAATTGTACACGTTCATCAGACCACAGACACTGGGGTTTTGGAAGGTTATGAGGGCTGATCAGTCCCTCTGCCTGTGACAGAAACTCTCTTTCCTTACAGAGAACACAGATATTTGACTTCTACTGTGTTGTAATTCAGAAGAACCTTCACTACTCATAATAGACTTACTCCTTTTTCTTTACACTGGGTAGGGAAATTTTACTATCTCTAAAAACAATGCAGTTAACCTTGTCAGTAATACTACATAACAAGAGAAGGGCCAAGCAATAGATGGACACTGAATTTACTCCCTCATCCCCCAAGCTAAATTCAGAATTTCCTTTGGAAGTCTTGGATTGAAATATAATACCACCTTTTTGATGAGTTATCATTTGACACAGTTTCTCTGTTAATGTGAAAAATTAAACTATCTGTACCTAACACTCTACATGTCTCATATTAGTGAATTTCCCATATTAATTTCACTTGATACAGAGGAAGTCTGATGACTGATGAATCCTCTTACTACATATAAACTATAGCAAAAATCCAAAATGTTTCACATAAATATCATTACTAAGAAAGCTCATCAGCAGTCTACCTAAGAAAGTACCTTAAACACACTTTTTATTGATACATATTGCAGTAGTTCAGGCAATGCTACTTAGCTTAACTGAAAAAAAGTTTAACACTGGTTTATTAATACTGATTTTGATACTTTACGATGGGTTATAAAAAGATTACACACATTGGCAGCAATCTTCTGATCAAGGAGTAGAATGACAAAGAATAGCTAAAGAAACAAATAAAGAAGTGTATAAATAAGTCAATGTCATCTACAGAAATATAAATTTTTCTAAAAAGTTAAGCACTGGGGGAAAATACCTCATTTCCATGATTCTTGACATCATACTTCAGCTATAGTTATTTTCTCTAATTTGATTAAAAAACTATCTGTGTTTACAGCTTCTTTTACCTACAACAAATGTCCAGAGGTAGGCAGAAGGGTCTGTTTTTCCTACATCGAAGTGTATCTAAGAATCTAAGAAAAGTTGTTTTTAGAAGACTCTCCTTAGTTTTACCTAATTTGAATTTGCTCACATGTAAATAAGGCGAATTTAGTGACTTTCTTTATTTCACAGTATCATCAGGAAGCATTTATTAAAATATATTTCTACATAACCTAGTTGTAGTTGCTGCAAATAGGCTTTCTTAAAAGCCATGAGATCAGAAGAACAATAGGTTTCTGCTGAGTGAGCAAACATGAGAGTGTGTCGACCCGGTACTGCGGTATTAGCTAATATTGTACTGAAGCAGAGAAACAAAAGCATATTTGTAAGCTTCTGGTAAGTTCGTTTTCCTTAATAAAAACCTCGTTTCAAAATCTTATAGAACCAAACTCCTCCTGTTTCACGTTAGGTGGACTCTATTACTCTGTATTTTTTTTTGCAGGTTATTAACCTGGCGACAAGGAACATTTTAGAGTGTTCTTCAGCCTCTGTTGTTAATTATTGCTTTAACATCATTAAAATTCTGAGAAAGCAACATTCTTATCAACTGTCAATGATCTCTTTGTACTGATATATAATTGACATATAACATCAAGCCATCACTAGGCGTAAAGGGTGGTTTGATAGTTCTATATCATGGTAACATGGTCACCAACTTAGAATTCGTTTTCTTGATATGAGACCTTTGAGATTTACTGCCTTAGTCACTTTCAAATGTACAATATCAACTTGTCACCATGAGGCATACTGTGTCTTCTGACATTTATTTTGTAACAAGATGTTCGTACTGCTTGACCCCTTCATCCATTCTGCCTACACCTCACCTACTCCGTGCTTCTCCTCTGGCAACCACCATCAAAACTCTCTGAGCTCAGTTTTGCTGTTTGCTTTTGTTTAGTTCCCATATAGGAGCTGGTACTGCATTTTCTTTTTTCTGTCTGACTTACATCTCTTAGCACAATGCCCTCAAGGTTCATCCAGGTGGTCAAAAAAGGCAAGATTTCATTCTTTTTATAGCTGAATAATGGCTCATTGTGTGTATGTATTATGTAATAGATGTATATGTGTGTGTACACACACACATAGTGTTGTGCTGTTTAAGGATGGTGATATCTACAACTGACTGCACACACAATGGCAGTACCAATGGGCTAAACTGTATAGTTTAGATGTGTCATAGTAGATCGTTACATCTTACGATGTTCCTACAACTAGGAAATCACCTAATAATGTGTTTCTCAGAAGAAATCATCATGTTTAAACAACACATGATTATTCACCATGTTTTCTTTATCCATTCATCCACTGATGTACTAGATGGGTTCCATGTCTTCGCTATAATACTGCATGAACATGGTATTTTGTCTATCCTTTCAAGTTAGTGTTTCGATTTTCTTTAAATAAATACCCAGAAGTGGAATCATATTAAATGACATATTAGATTTGTTTTTTTTCATTTTTGAGGAAACTCTATATGGTTTCCTATAGTGCATATACTAATTTACATGTCCACCAAAAGTGTATATAAGAGTTTTCTCCACATCCTTGTGAATGATTGTTATTTCTTATCTTTTTGAAAATAGTTATTCTAATAGGTGTGAGCTGATATACAATTGTGGTTTTGATTTGCATTTTCCCATAAAATTTAATTAGATACAATTATTAGCTATTAATTACAAACCTTATGATAAAAACATAGAAGTCTTCATTGTGGTTTTCTAATGGTTTATCATTATAGACAGATAATTTGGAACAAAGCATTCATCCTCAGATACACAAATCGAATTTAAGCTGAATATTTAAGTATATCTTCTTACTTACCATTTAACAAACATAATTCATTCTCTAATCTATAAAGAATTAGAGTGTCAGGCTCCATTTACTTCTCATTTATATATTCTCATACATATAAATGCTCTTATAAAAACAGTACAACATCAGAATTGATCTTGTTGACTGGGGAGATTTTTAATTCAGATCTAATACTCTACATTAGTTCCTTCATTATGAGATGTCACTAGAAATCCTCTGTCACTAACATCATGTATAGTATTTCAGATGAGAAAAGAGAAATTAATTTTCCTCAAAATAAATGAAAAATAATATGGAATGAAAAAATGCAAATAATACTCAAGGTGGGAAAGACTGTTAAATGAACATGAACTCAGAGAGAGGTTGCAATATGATATACGTGCTGTGAACCCCAGAGGAAAAAAGCAATGTGGAATTGTCATTAGTTTTCTGGGAATGTGGAAACTTTATTTCATGTGCCAGAATATGTGAAGCAAAGCTAAACTCTCAAATGTGAAGCTGTTTGGCAGGCAGACTTATTTTTAAACATTTTACAACTATTGGTTAAAAGTCAGCCATTTCGAGACCTTGGGTGGATTTTTTTCAATCCGACAGCAAAAGTATTGATTTCTATTCATTCAAAGATTGATGTTATCCAGAAAAGTTAAAGAGAAACAAATAGCTAGATAACGCAGGAAAACATTTTTGCTTTTGACAGAAAAACAAACAATAAAAAATATTTGAGTTTTACAGTTGAGTTTATTCTGGTATTTTAACTAAGCAATGGAAAGGCTTCTAAGAACAATAACGGGGTAGAAGAGGTGAAAATATCACATATAAAGAAATATCAGTGAACAATTTTGATTGCCTATGAACTGTCTTTTTGAAATGTGCTGGGTTTTTTTAATCAGTTTATTATAAAAATGGAAATACTTTTCAAGTGAAATGAAGCATGACTTTCACAGAAATGCAATCTTCGGACTTCTCTATCGCATTGAAGAACTGAATATGGAAAATGCATTAAAATAACATCCTGTTTATGGGATCACTTGGTTTTTATGTTCTGAAAAGCATTATATTAATTGCAATGATATTTGTGGTGATATTAAACATTCTTATTTTTCCATAATTGTGTTGCTTGTATTCATCATTTCTATTTTTCTCACATTAAAATTTTACTTTTCAAGAATGCTAATTTAAAACAATGCACCTCATATTTTTTAGACATCAGAATGGGAACTTTGGATCTATATGAATGAACACTCTAAGATTGTATTGACAGCAAGTGGACAAACAAGATGCACAGAATATTTAAAATAGAAAAATTTTATCTTGATCTAGTTATTCTTTGCATTTACAATTTTATTTCAATGTTATATCTGTTCTTAAGAATAAATAACTCACAAATAATCTATTTGGCATGCTTGAGTATTTGTGCTATTAGTTTCAAGCTCTCAGAAGTCCCACATCATATATGTAAGAAAGACAAAGTTGGATTTCTCCCATAAAATGGAGTCTCATAAGAAATTAACAGAGAAATACATTTTCACAGTTATTTAGACACCTGAAATTCTCTCATCTTTGGAATGCTGACCAGGTCCTTTTGTATCTGTCCCTTCAACTCATTCAAACACAGATACTACTTTTAACACTTTGCATAATTCATTTGTTTATTTTATTTTTTCCTCTTTATGATCTCATTTACCTCCAGCTCTGAATCTTCTTTCCTTTCTATTTTAAAAATAAGTTTTCATTTAGGAAACAGTTTTAAAATCATCGTTCTCCTCTGTAACTCTTATCCTTGTCATTCCTACTGGTAGTAGATACATACTTCTTAGATCAAACACTTTTTTTAACAACTGGGACTTGCACATATTCCAACTATGACCATGACCACCATCTTTGGGCCCCAGCTCTACATACCAGGCTCTGGATTCCTTGCCTCTGAATTTTCCTGGGGTCATTTTTAATCTGGCATTCAAAACAGAATTTCAAGTTTCACCCAATTAGTTAATTTCATCTCTAGATCAAATATGAAACACAGATCAAAAATACTTGTGCAGCATTCTTAAAAGCTAAAAGTAAGAGATAACATTATTTTACCATCTTTTTTCTCTCTTGTTGACCATTTAAGAGCCATTGAGAGTTCATATATGCATTTTAATATCCACAATATGGTGCATTGGAATTCCCCTTATGGAATTGGGGTTTTTTTCACAAGATTCCACAGAAATATTAGGAGATCCCACAAATAATACACAGATATTAAGCTTTATATCATGGGACTTCTCAGTTTATGAGTATTCAGATCATATTAACCTTTATCTCAAAGCTGCAATGTTCTAAGAGTTCAACTTCACAACTGCAGAAATTCCAGTGTCTTACAATTAATGATATCCTAAATATTATTAAGAATCTAGAATGAGATTGTATTGCCCACATACCTGAACAGTTTATGGTTCAGGTTTGCTGCTCCTTCATTGGGCCTATGCAGTTCATATCTGATCAATTCAGCAAGATGGCACCTTGACATGGCCATTCTACTCCTAACTTTCACAATCACTTGACTTACTGCTGCTGCTGGAATTTCATTTCATGGTTGTTTTTAACTGAAAGGAAAGTGTCATTATCCATGATGGGAGAAAGGGGAAGTTCTCACAATAAATCTCTTCAAAAATCAGAAACTTACAGTGGTGAGTTTAGTCCTCCCTACTATGGCCAACTAAGATTTGCTTTATAGCCTGATCTTCAGCACTCTCATAGAGATTTTAGTTTATCTCTATGGGCCACCGTTTTGCCAGAGTTCTCATTGGCATTACTGCTACCACATTAGACAAAATGAGACGCTCTGAAATTACAATTGAGGATGCAGCTTATGCCAGGAGTTTGCAGTATGAACCCTACTATACTCCCTGCAGCAGTCTGTCATTGCTCTCCAGTGCAAAGAGCTGTTTCTTGAATTTTTCCCAGTGTTTAAAATTACTCCCCATGGAAGGTGTAGTTCAATGAGAATACCGTCATTACTAGAATCAAATCATGTACAGATTTTAATTCTCCTTTCCATCACCGTGACATACACATTGAGTAAATTTTGCCAACATGTCCTAATGGAGTAAAAACTTCATACCAAGTAGAGTCAATCTCTTTTGCACTTTTATAGTTCTTTGTTACTTTATTCAGTATGTTCTTTCCGCCTTATTAATATTCACAATTACCTGCATTCTTATACTATGAATAATTGTCCAACTTTTTTTATTTTTCATGTCATAATTCTTGATATATAGAGCATAAAAAAGATGTGCATACAAGGGTATGGAATTATTGTGTAGAACCACAAAAATAGTGGGTTTTACAACATCTGTTTTCCACTCTGCAAAATAACTAGCTGCATCTCATATCAAAGTCTTTTGGAACACTAATGATATAAATAAATATCAGAAATGCAATCTTAATTTTTCCATCTTCAACTTTCTCTCTTGAAACACTAAATATTTTAGGCTGCCTCTCTTATTTCATCCAACTTAACATTTTTTTTTCTTTTTGTTTATTTCCTACCAAATTTTCCTGGCAGACTTTGATGCCACACTTTCTTTTTTGTCTTCATTAATCATTTTCCTTATTGAAGTAGCTGATACAAAAAATAAATAAAATATCATCCAGTCACTGGATTTCAAGAGATTTTCAAACATTTCGTTTCAGTGTCTGTGGTATGCATCATTAGATCTTTCTTTGAGGAGCTCCTTTTTCAGGAAGATTGAAGGCCTTCAGATGGTATCCTTTGCCATTCTCCATGGAGCTCAAATTGAGCTATTTTTCATCCAATGTCTGAACACATCAAGTGTGCTAAAGATGGACCACTTTTGCCCACAAATCACTTCTTTAATAAGAAATCATCCTCAGAAACTCTCTATCAATGTTCTCATGGCTGTTCTATAACATGAGTCCTTCTTTTCTTGGTCTCCTCTCCCCTTTTTTCTTTCAGAAGGGTCAGACCTACATCACATTGTGAAGTCTCTTTATCTACCACACTCAAGCCCTTTACCTTTCAACCAGGCATTTACCACAACAAATCTCATTTTCGTCTAATAACTTGATGTCTTCTCACATGATGTGTACAGAAAGGTTGGTATTGAAAGTTGTTCTTGTTCAACAAGAAGTGAAAAGGTGTAAATGAAAATTGGGTCAATCACTGCCTGGCTGAGAAGGAAAATGTAATCCTGAGAAAAATATGAGACAAAAAATGGAGACCCAGTTGCTCAATATTTTACTAATAGTGACTCAGGGAATGTCCGAATGGTAGGGAATAGCCTTGCTAGTGTGGTGAACCAGACATCTGACTAAAAGTGGTGAATGGGAACTGGGAGTGGAACGATGCCCTATGTACAAGCATTTAGATGTGACCCCTGTTACATACTCATGCACTGTAAAGGTAAAGTGATAAAGTGATGGAAATAAAAGGTAATTTGGACATGAAGGGACAGTACAGGTAAGGTTGCTTCATCTTGTATCCGTATCACAAAGACAAGATGTCTGGAGACCGTGAAGGCCGCCATTCCCCACTAAGACATTCCCCACAGTAGAAGCACCACTTGAAGACTATTAGGTATGAGTGGTTCTGAACAGGAAAGGGCTTCTCAGTGTGTCCTGGCTGCAGTGGAGGCAGCCCTTGGTTTGGGTCACAGTCTCTGGAAGGTTCTCTAGGGTGAAGATTTCAGAGCTGAAAAGATACCCTTATGTCTTTTGGAGAGTCTTTGTACCTTACTCGCCCTCTCTCCCAAGGGCACTTATATCCCGGTTTGATGACCATTATAATAAAGATATTTTGCATAATTTGCTTATATGTAAATTCTTTGGAGTAGTTTAGTTTATACAATTTAATTGGGGGGAATCTTAAATATTTCATCCTCTCATCAGGAATTATTTTTCACTTAAAGTTGACTTAAGTATTTTCAGTTACCCAAAAAGCTTAATCAAAGTGAAGCACAATATGGAAGTCATTCCATTATTTATATGAAGACTCTTCTAGGCTCAAGCAACAACCACTTCTACCCAACACACACAAGCATGCTTTTCACTGCCTTTTTTAATTCTGAGTATTTTTCCTGAGTGCTGTTAATATATAAGATATGTTTACACCTGTATATAGAATAGTAAAACAAGTTATAACTTAAGGTCAATCCAAATTTCATTTCATTTCATTTCATATCCTAGAAGAAAATAAGAGGGGAGGTCAGTATAATTTAAAATGGTGCCTTGAAAGCTGCCACATTCCCAGCAGGAAATGCTCAAATGTACAGCACTGTTATTTACTTTTAAACTGCTACATACTTTTAAAAAACCCAGACAGAACACATTTCTGTTAGTATTTAAAAATATGACATTTCTTTCTGAAGAAGTCATTCAGTTAACTCTAACAGGAAGAAATGTTCTAGATCAAAGGACCTACTTGGGCTAGGACTCCTGAATTGTTTTTAAAGTCCAGGCAGATCCTTGTGAAAGGCGACTAAAACTGAGATTGAAAGGTTATGGAGAAAAGAGACAGAAAACTTTACAAAACAGTCCTGAGCAGCTGAGTCCCAGGTATCTGATGACACAGCAGAGTTTTAACAATAAGGCTTTCTGGTAAAGATTTCTGTGCACTGGAGAATAATAATAGCAATCGTAAGCCCCTTATAATTAAGTGGAATTTTCAAGAAAGTCTTTCTTTTTTGAGCAAAGGAATTTTATCAAAACCCAAGAAACAGAAGCTGAAATATTTCTCCCAAACAGGTTTCAGGTGTATTGAACCCTGTTTCAAAGTTGCTGACTAATTTCAGTGTGGCTTTGAATAATTCATTGCTAGCTCTTTAGGATTTATTTTTTTCCCAGGAAGCAGACTCGGCAATGAAGCCCTGTCCTATTCTATTCCTGAGTCACTTTATTCTTTCTGCCTTCCCACCTGACAAGTATGCTCCTAATTGAAATGTATTGTCACCTTGGCCTGCTCTGGAAATAAATGGAGAAAGATAGTTTATCGCTTATCATATTTAAATTTGGTGACTTCGAGCAAAATATAAATCCTCTTGAGGTCTGAGAAAAGAAAAAAAGAATAAAGTAACATTTTTCAGGTAAGATATATTATAGACTTATTTATAGCAAGAAATAGATGATGACTTCTAAAATAATTGCTTTGTATAATAACAGTTTGTTTTAGATCTCAGATGGGTAGGTGAAAGCAATGTATTCTGCATAAAAGCACATTGGTCATGCAAAACCACATTGAACATGTTATAATATTAAGAAAACCCATATTCCTCTTAATACTTATAATGTAAATATTTAAAAATTAGAACAAATTTGTCAAAAAGCATTGCTATGTGATACAGGCATTTGGAATTTTCACTGTCGTTCACAATTTAATGGGACTGCTCCTAGCACTGTTCAACTTTCCTCTGTTCATGGACTTCAATTACACAGTTAATCATTTCCATTCGCCAACAGCCTCTTTTTAAACATGTCTATTTCTGTCAATCACGCTATAAACCTCCCAGTAACTGGGTCTCAATTATTAGTATCGATTTTGCCTTCTTTGCTACCCACAGGCTATGAGATCATGAATATGAGATCTGCTTCTGTGATGTTCGTGGAAATGTCCCTTCTTTTCCATTGTCAGTACTCTTGGTCAAGACTTCGATTAATTTTCAGCTAACAAACTATGATCCCCAAGCAAAATCTAGCCTTCAATCTGCTTCATTAATAAAGTTTTACTGGAACACAGCCAGGCTCATTTATTTCCTGCTGTCTGTGGCTGCTTTTGGTCTTCATCAGTAGAGTTGAATAGTTGTGATAGATCCACACAGCCCACCAAGCTGAAAATGTTTACTGTTGTGTATGCAGCCTACCGCATCTCCTCATCTCTACACAATGTATTGCTCCAAATCTAACCACACTCATTTGCACAACATATATTATAAAGAACACAGAGATGGAGCTACACAAATTTGTACCAACAGGTAATACATATTATTCTAGGGAGAATGAAAGATTCAGAAAATCTACTCATTATTGGGCTTCTTTAAGTATAAGATGGGAGGTCATATAGACCTTTGCAATTAATAGGATATAATAAGCTTGAACTAGAAAGATCAAAGCTTTCTTTGACTTTTATAATCTATATTTCTTCAGTTTTCTCACATAAATATCAGAAGCAATAATGCCTAATTTCCATAGTTATGTAGTTTAAATAAAATATAAATGAAGATAGTTATTATGCCATTTGATCTATATTAGCTCATGCACAGGAATTGAAGCTACTTTAAACTTTGAAGTTTAATAAAATGCTGGTCTAACTTCTCCCTAACAGTAATGTCTTTAAAATGATTAAAAGACTTACCAGAAAATCCAATAGGAGTATATTCCAAAAAAAAAAAAAAAAATCCTTAATCTTGACAAAAATCTATATGAAAAGGTTAAAAAATTTAAAAAATTTCATTTATGAGCTCCTTCATCTGCTTGAATATAAACATGTATTATAAATAGTTTCCAAGTTCAAATTGAAATCTAGATATTTAATTCCCTACAGATATCCTAAAATAGTGTCGCCAAGTGTCATAATCTAGCTCTATTTGAATCACTCAATATTGTTTGTAAATAGCACTAAAATATATATATATATATATATATATGCAAGAAAAGAAGAATCAGACTCACTGATGTCCTATAATTCCACTTAGCACTGGAATAACTCTACAGTAGTGTTCCATCTGCTCCAGAATCATCCAAACCAGTCTGTATTTAATGAGAAACCGTTAGAAAATATTAAAAAATGATTCTGCTCCAAATAAATTATTGGTCAAATAGCATTTTAGAATCAATTCTTTCCTAAGTGGTGTTATATGTTATCCCAGGACTAATAGGAGGAACTTAATTCAATGGTCATTGAAGACATGAAGTATGAGATAAATATATTATCAGAAGATCTATCCTATCTTCTTGAAACAGCTCAATTTTCAGGTACCCTCATATACGCTGCCATTTTTTACTTTGATTTTAATATTTTAATTTTATTACAAAGAGAATATTATTTGAATTCCTTTCTTAAAATATAACGCCATATTGATTCTAAAATATATGTTATGCTGATTGAGATCACATAAACACTGTCCAAATCTGACATTTTTTGCACATTGTGTTTCATCGATTCATCATAAGTGAACTGATTAATATTTTCCCTGAAAATTAAATGTTAAATTACTTAGAAAAGTACCAAGCAGAAAATATTTGAGTAGAAACAAGTACAAATAAACTTTTAAATTTCAGCTCCCAGGTTAAATAAAATATGACCAATTTTCAAATATTTTTTCTATTATAATACCCCACATTATATCTATTGGTCTAAATGTGATGCAGTGTAGTAACTGTAA
Source organism: Solenodon paradoxus (assembly GCA_004363575.1). Taxonomy (NCBI): domain Eukaryota; kingdom Metazoa; phylum Chordata; class Mammalia; order Eulipotyphla; family Solenodontidae; genus Solenodon; species Solenodon paradoxus. The sequence goes on from RJWH01001695.1 coordinate 205,281, forward strand.
GAAGATACTCGTGTGTCAAATATATACACTTTAAGAGTAATCTATCATTTAATTCAGGTTGCCTCTTTAATCAATGTCGGTTCTACAGAGGAAAATGTATTCTTTACCTAACAGCAAAACAAGTCTACAAAAGATAATTTTACTATCTCAAACTTTAAAACTGGAATTTTTTCTCCGGAAATAAGACTGAAAATTTCTCTATGCAATCTAATTAAAAGTGTTAACCAAAATGGGTCATTCAGAACATTCTCATCTCATCATTGTTTTCTTTTCTGGACTCACTGGAATATTCACTCAATCTTATCACTGCATTGTACACACACACAAAAAAAACTTTAAATAGATGCACATAGCTGAATATATTCACCTATATTTTTACTGAGTAGGCAAAGAACATCATAAACAAAGGAAATATACTAGGAAGATGATAAATGTTAAGGAAAAGCAGGAAATGAGCACAATCATTTTGATTTAAGAACCCAGAGCTGCAATAATCTAAAGTTCACTATTCTGAGGAATCATATATAAACCAATTTTTTGGAAAATTTGCTAAGGGAAGTTTAGTGGGAATACCTAATGAAGAAATAGTCATGTTTAAAAGCAAACATTGCTTTTTAAGGGCAAACAATGCCCAAAGTAATAATGGCTGGCCAATTTGTATGTATGAAATACTTTTCATCTATACAGAAACCAAAAAGAAGAATGTAGTATTTAAATCACTGTCCACAGCTTTAAAAGGAATGTAGTTTTCAAAACTTGCGCAGCAACTGCTAAATAATTGCCTAGACACAGAATTTTGTTTTATCCTTGCCTGGTATTTCCAGTACAGATAATAACTCAAAGATCATCACCAAACATTCAGATGCTGTTGTCATCTCTAAACAAATGTGGAATAAACCATTTGGCGACCTTTAACACGACAGACACTATCCAACTATATATATGTGTACATATATATGTATGTATATATATATACACATACATTAGAAGACATATATGTATATATACACATATGTGTGTGTGCTATATTTTTTTTGTTGTTTTGAAGCTCAAAACCAGCAAATAGGCTACTCAGGACCCTAAAGAGACTTTTGTCATCATCAGACAAATCACTGTTGTAGTGAAATACATTAAGAACACATTTGCTCCAAAACAAAGTTTCCATTTAGACACAATCAGCAGGGCTTAATTAGAAGGCATGAATAATTGAAGATGCTACTGCTCTCTGAGCTGCAAACTTAAGAGTTATGTCGCAGCAAATTCTTGTTAGACAAAGGGCATGGCGCACTGAATCACACTCAAATGTCCCCCCTCGTGGAAGGCAACCTTTTCAAGGATTGTTCAAATGATAACCCTCTCAGCAAATACTATACATCTAGCTCTTCATTAAACTAGAAAAACAAACACACAGAATAAGATAAATTCTTGTCATGTCCACAGAAAGCCAAGTTTCTGAAAATATCATAGAGAGAGAAGGGGTGGGGGCAGGTATGGATTGGAAAGGCTTTTGAATATTGGTCTTCCTAGAATCCATCACTCTGGCTACAGGATTAAAGGGCAAGCTCACACACCGTCTCCACCGAAGCACAATTTGAATTTATGTGCTGTTTTGCATTGGATCTAAGACACCCTAGCCCTATGTTGGTCAAGCAGATGCTGAATATTTGCCTGGAATCCCTGGTGGCTCTTAAGTTTCCATAGCTTCAGGGCTCCTCACTCAGCCCTTTTGAAAGTCACAGAAGAATTACTTGAGGTGATTAAGAACATCTCCATCGGTAACCAGCACTTTGATGACCAACAACAACAAAAATACTTAAGACACAAACATACAGCGAAATTCAACTACTTAAAAAACAGTAAAAGAAATAAATTAAAAAGAAAACAGAATCACAGTGGTTAACTGCCTTGCTTACCCACCAAGTACTGCTTTTCCTTGAGTCATGGCCAACATTGCTATTTCTACGTCTTCTCTTTACCTCTCCGTGTCATCTTCATGGACCCAGTTTATTCTGGAGAACGAATCAAAGGAGTCTCCTCTTTTCCGTGTATTCGTTTGTCTACTGTTCTGAGACATGGAAACCCACGCTTTGAAAGCTGCACCTACGGCTCCTCCTCCTTCTCTTGAAGACTTGGCGAGATCTTCCTTGCCCTCTATACAGTCTTCTATTAGAGTATTCTCTGCCCCACTCGAGTACTTTATTTTCCACACCCTGCACTAATGCCTCTGAACTCTGGCCTGAGGAGACATCACATATGCTTTGAAAGCCCTGGACTCAGTGAGGTCAAGGGCAGTTTTCCTCCTTGGTGATATTAACTAAAACTGAGCCCATCAGTAAAACTACTCCATCCTGACTAGTTATTTTACCTTTGCTTCTTCGACTTTCTCGGCTCCTCCATTTGCTTCTCTCTGCTTTACCAGAATAGCCAACTCAATGTTTCCATTTGAAGTAGCTTTCCAGAAGCTTCTGTTTAGAATCACTCCTATCTCAGAGGAGATCTACTCTGTTACCACAGCTGCTGGTCTCCAAGATCTAGGACACCAGCCAAGGTACTTCCACAGGATTATGGCCTAGAAAATTCCCTGACACTGCTTTAGTTCTCATCCAGGATATCTGGATTTCTTCAGCCAATGCTCATTTACTTGAAGCTCTCATCCAACATGTTATGAATACAATTTTTGAAAAGATAGTTGCAAACATCTCAGTTTGGAGAGACAGTCTAGTGCCGTAGTTCCGGTTACAGACTGACCTGGTGCCCAAGATTCCATCATGGCTGCTGCTTTCTCCCTCAGTGACCTTCATCAACTCACTGTAACTCAATTTCCTCACCTGTAAATTGGGGTAATATCTCTCTTGGGGTTGCTAGGAGGAAGGTTAAGGGCTTTGAAAAGTGCCTGACACAATAATAAGGAGGATATCAAATGTTAGCTATTGATAGTATCACAAGAATTGATGGAAGAAAAGTGGATATTCATCATTCGTTTTCTACCAGTTCAGGAAATAATTGGACAAGCTTTTTAAGCTCTTAAAGGGAACTTCCAGGTCATTCACAGGGAACAAAGGATAGTGGGGGGCAATGCGCAGGGGTGGAGGAGTATTACACATTTGCTGGGGGTGTGGTATATATTCAATGAAGACTGAACCTGCACCCTTACTGCTCATTAGTATTGCAAAACAATGTCAACTCCATAAAAATGTTATTTTAAAACAGAAATCATTTAAAAATGTGAGTCATACAGGGTCCTTGGGTGTATCTTTCAAACAGAAGAAAATAATCTTTTAGATATTTACAGTTACAAGTAGTTAGGAGTGCCTTATTCTTATCCTAGATATTGCAGAATTAATACTTTCGATAATTATGTATAGCTATTTAAAAACACATTTTACAAAGCCATTTTATTTAAAATTATATTAATAAATGCTTTCTCATTTTTTCTGACATTCTTACAGATATATGCATTATTTATCTTGGAGAAAGAAATGTTGAAATTTGTTGTTTATCTTGTGATAATAAAATCCTATATGGATAGATGGATCTGAAATTTCTGCCCATTTCAATTCATTTCAAATGTAATATTACATAGCCTGAAGTATAAACAAAAGCTAAAAATAAAAATGCACATTCTTTAGCTTGGTAATAACCATGATATGATTCTTATAAAGAACAAATCACTTTCCTAACACAACAGTTTCAGAATGCACTTCTGCAAAGAGAAATTTTTTTAAAAAAGAACACACAAACTTAGATTTGGCAAAGAACTAAGATGTCAAGCAGTCAGATTTTCCGCTTGCTATATGACACACTTCTGAAACATTCCTTTTAAAGAAAAAAATAGATATTGACCATTGCTCAGAAATAGCTGGGTTTTGGGAGCTCATTGCTTAATAAGGCACTCATTCCATTTCTGAAACACTCAAATTGAGTCAAAACTCCTTGTCCTTTTTCTTAGCAAGTCCTGGAATAAAAAATAAGGGCCTTAAGATACACTTAGGATGTGATTTCTAGTTTTTGACATTCCTACTAGTTTTTCTCTAATCAGATTCTTGTTTGTCAGTTTCCCTCTGAAAATCTCAAGCAATCCGAAAATCCTTTATCCTTTTATTTTAAGCATGAAACATGTTTAATTTCAATAAGAACAAATGTAAAACTCAGAAGGCTGAAATAAACTTTTTCTTCCTATAGTGCCAATTTGTAGTAAGCTTCTTCAGTGCTATCCTTAGATAATAGTAACAACAGAAACAAAACATTTAGGCCTAAAATTAGAATAGAAAATTAGTATAGCCTCAAATCTAAAGCAGGCCATGAATCACTTCTCTTTTCATGTTATCATCAAGCACTCTTTACTGGTTTTAAAGTCCAACCTACTACTAATCCATTCATATCTGTGGCTAAAATTAAGCTCCCTGTGCTTTCAATTATGGGACAATGCAATTCTAAAAAGAGCAATAATAGTATTATGATTTTATTGCAAGCCTAGGAAATCAGAAATGAACTTACCAATCATTCTGTTCAGTGTTGCAAAATAAGTAGCAAACATCAAGTGATTCTCCCCTTTACAATGTGTGAGAAACAAAACTCATATCTTTTCCACGATAAGAAGAAGAAAACTTTCCCTAACAACTAACAACTCACAACTCACCGCTGAATGAATAGGTTATTTTGGCTTCCTCTATTCTTTCTCAATGGAACTCACATTTAGATGATCATATTATAGGGGAAGACACCTAGGAGATGTCATAAAAGATGTCCCACTCAAGATTTTAGGTGATTTCTTTACATCTTAGTATGCACACACACAAACACACACACATGGGTTGCTCATCTACCTGTAGGGGTTAGAGGTAGAAGGTTAATAATGATTGTAAACAAATTTCTTTAAAAAGGAAGTGGAAAACATACTCCTTTATGGAATGTAAAATAACTCAGGGCTCCGTCAAGTGATAATTACAAAAATTGCATGAAAACCTCAAACTTCAATAGGTAGGAAATTGCTGACTTGCTATAAGCAATGGTGCTGATGAAAGTAGGGAAAGATGTGTTGTTTTGAAGGGTGATGATGTTAGTTGAACCACAAATTATGGGAAGAGAAATTGACATTCATCATCTTGCATTTTGAAGTACATGTTTTATGCATTTATGAAAATATCCCATAAATTAAGCAATCTATTAAAGAATGAAGAGAAAGCTAACATTTTCTTCAAACCAGTTGTGTTTCATTTCCCAGTTTCATTATATATCATGGATTTAAAATTCGTTAAAAAATCCTGTCTTACATCAGAAAACCATCCACTATTCCATTTCAAAATATCTTTTAAGGGGAAAGTGTATTTTACTGAAAAAGATTCGACATCTTGCATTAATAATACAACTATGACTTTTCATGTAACATTTTGGCCAGAAATCCTGAGCTTTATTCTGGATACTTACATTCATGTGATACAATGTATAAATCATCATACAAGTTAGGCAATGCTAATGAAGATTTTCAGTTCAGTCAAACCAAAGCTCCACTGAGAGTAAAGACATCATTTGTTGTCATTTCCAAGTGCAATGAGCAGAGTGTTTGTTGCCATCTCATGACAACCAGATATTGTATTTCAAGCCACTGTCACAGGTAAAGAGAACAACCCCAAGGCTTTGTCTAGGGTCCTCATGAGACCTGGGAGAAAATACATTTGTCACTTTGGTCTGGGCACCTAGAAAGACATAAATGACTTAATAGTGTATCTTGGAAATAGAATTCAAAACTCTTATTTGCACTCTAGGAAAGCACAAAATGACCCAAAAATACTTATTTAGAAAATGTGTCTACCGTATCCATTCTGTGCTGGCCATTGTGTATTGATTATCTCATCTGGCTGAATGAGTATGATGACACTAAATTTTGTATTTCCTGTTTTTTCAGAAGTGCAATATGACTTTTGCCATTCTAATTCAAGGAATAACTGCTTTTCAGGAGGATCACTTAAAGCTGCCATTCTGTCTATAAATACAACCCAAAACATATCTCACTGATAACCTGGACTCACTGGGCATTAGATAAATGCCCAGCTTGCAAATTTTATATTTATTTTCACTTTAGGTCACTAGAACTTTGTGCAAGCTATTATTTAACTTCTGGAGATACAGGCTGTCTACTAATTACTCACTTTGGGAAATTTGCCCAAGGAAAATAACACAGTAGAGGGTAATTAAATTTACAAATATTAATTACAGCAATATTTACAATTGCAAACCATTGTAAATATCTGAATAGCCAAAGACAGAGAAATAAAGATGTGACCACCCATTTAAATACTTTAGCTTAAATGATAGACATTTCAAATAACACATTTATAAAATAATTTGATGGCTACTCTGAATAGACTTCGAAGTAAGGAGAGTTTATAAAAACCAAAACTTTAAGGGTATAAAGTAAATAAGAATGTGAAATTGGTTAGAAGACCAAGTGTACTAAATCTTGAGAGAATCCTGTATTTACAGATTTATTTCTTTTAAAATGCTCTTTACTAATATTACTGTGACAAATACATATGTGTATATGATTTTACATTGCAGAAAATAAAGTCAGTCCTGTCATCTGTTGTCCAGTAAGGCAGAAATAGCAAACTCTTAATTCTATCAGAGTCATCTCAGTGTTCTAACTAAAATGGTAGTCAAATGTATCTATATCCACATAAATATACATATTTCAAGCTTTAGGTATATGTGCAGTCTAAAAATACATGGCCATCCTATTGAAAATAGAGCCAGAAGGTCTATAGGAATCCATGAATATTGTTCTTGAGGCAAAGGTGCCCTTCACTGTGCTTTACACTTAATATGTCGCTTAGTTGTCACACTTGTGTCATAGTTATGATTAATCCTATTCTATAAGAGGGAACTTATTCTGAATTTAAAGGACTTGCCTGAAATCACAGAGCAAGTAGGTGGTCTAATTTAAAGTCATCTCTGTTGACTCCGGACACCTTGAAATCAGTTACCATGAGGCAACCACCTCAGTATGAAAATCCTCCTGCTTCTCACTTACTTCACAGAAAGCCTGGCTGGCTGGGGAGGCGGAGAGCCCCCGCCGTCACAGGTTCACACTGCTTTTCGTGAGCTCAGTCCAGATTTTCACTTCTTCCAGCTTAAGATTCCCCCAGGTAAAACGTAGTAGGAATACCTTGTCTTCCAAACGGTTGCTGGGAGGTTTCAAGATAGAAGACTTGCCATTTCCTCCATACGTTCAGCCAATGCTCATTGGCCATTTCCTACCAAGCTTTCAGGTAGGCCTAGAAATACAATGAGGAGGCCTGTAGAAAACAAAAAACCCACTGGCTAAAGTAATTGTGTAAATGAGTGTGTGATTCCCAAGAGCATTAAGAACCAATTATGAAAGAAAAACAAAAAAAGGAGAGGTCTTACGTACTTGAAAGAGTACATAAGTCAACTGTAGCTTCATCTGCTATCTGAAGGGTAAGTAGAGGAATCTGACAGAGAAAATGTGAGGAAGACTTTCTGGCAGAGGACAGCATGTGAGTAAAGACCCTGAAGCAAGAAGCGTGTCTCAGGGACCCAAATAAAGCAAAAGAAGTAACATTTCATGCCTGAAGTAAGGGAGTCACATAAAACGATTGGAGAGAAAAGAACTGGTCAAAAGTAATAAAGGTGCTATAGACCCTTGAAAAGACATTGCTATTTTGCTTAAGAATAATGCTAAGTCATTCAAGGGTTTTAAGTGGAAGAGCTATCTAATCACACTGGGGTTTACAAAGCTTTAAGGAACCCCAAGAGAATAGAGAATTACAGGGTGAATGGAAATAGGGAGAAATATTTGAAAATGCAGGGAGTTGAGAGAAATTTAAAAAAAAAAAAAAAAAAGGTATCGTGGACTAACTAAGGCTGAAACTCTGATGCTTTCCAACATTTAAACACTGGGTGGAAGAGAAACAATCCAACAAGGCCCTTGAGAAAGGACATCAAGAGCCTTGAACGAAAGTCAAGCCTGGGTCCACAGGGAAGTCAGGGACAGGGCTGAAGGAGGAAGTAGCTAATCCTTCCAAGTGCCGTCTAAATGCCAAGTATGACTGGAAACAAAAAATGCCATTGGAATTAGGGCCATAAAACTCATTATGACAGAAAATGACTTACTTGCTTTCATTAATCCCAGAGGTTTAGGTTTGTGTCTGTTAAAAGAGAAATGGAGTCATGCTCAATATTTTAAGAGTCGATTTTATCAAATATTGGAATCAGGCCTCCTCAAAACAGAAGTGATTGGAGCACCCAGGACAGGAGAGGGCTGCTTTAGAGAAGCCTGGGCAGAAGCAAAGACTCAGAGCACTGTATTCCATTCTGATGAGAAAGATAACAGAGAAATGGTACTAGATCCCTGGCTAAAAACAGCATGTGGGATACATTTATTTACTTTTTCTTGTCCTTCCGCCACATCCTCTAAGTCTGGATTTATAGCTTATTTGGGGGAGGTGGAGTCTGTCCTCCCTTTGTGAATTTTGCCCATCACATACCTCCTGCAGGTGTTCACTGCAAGAGGTGCTCCGCTAGGTTTGGGGGAAGCAACAGTGAAGAAAACAAACATTGTCTGTGGCGTCACAGCACTTACAGTCAACGTAGAAAGAACCAATGAAATCACATCTGAAATAAGCCCCGAAATTGTCCTTTTGCTGCTGCTTAGTACACAGATGGCAGTTCAGTGGGACCAAACACCTCAGGAAATGTGACTATACTGAGAAATCTACTCAGGAGTGCCTACAAATAGAGAACAACGGGTACTGCGAAGAAGAGAGTGGGCACAAGAAATTGAAGGAATTCTGCTGCTGCTGGACCAGAAATAAGTGAAGGCCAAGCTTAAGTTAGAGAACTTTACACATAGCCCTGCCATTGGCCAGGCTAGGTTAAGAATATTAGCCTTACGCTAAAAGTAATTGCAAGGCAGTGAAATATTCTGAGCAGCAAATGAGTGTTGAAAGACCTCTGTGATTGTGTCGTAGAAAGTGGATTGTAAGAAGACAGCTTAGGGAAGGGTAAACCAGGGGAGAGTTTTTTCCCATGTTACCCGGGTGAAATGTAGGGGTAACTTTAATTGGGGAGATGGGTGATGGCAGCTCTTTAAGGGCTATGAAGTGAGCGGTGATGAATTAGACGGAAGAGCTTTCAACCATAGGGATGGTTCCAAGTTTACTCCTGGTATTTTGGTTCTGTCATTCTGTGAGATACATAAGTCTTTTATTTAGCATTTCAAGGCTGGGAGAGAGTTCTTAGTTGGTATTTTTTAGCATTAAAGAAAGATAACTGTTCTCAAGAACAAGAGTCAGAAAACTACAACCAAATAGAGCTGTCCACCTATTTTTGTAAATATGATGTATTGGGTCATAGCCAAATCCATTCATTTTTAAGCATCATCTATGCCAGCTTTATACAATGTGAAAGTTGAGTAGTTGGACCAGAGAAGATATAATTCCCAGAGCAGAAAACTTTGACTACCTGACCCTTTTACGGAAAAAGTTTGCTGACCTTTTCTCCAGGTATCCTGGACACACTCACAAAAGAAGAAACCCCCACCCCTCATACATATTCAAGAATCCATCCCGCCTGAGTGAGAGGCAGACAGCACAGGTCGTACACACGTGTGCCTTCCGGTGGCGGAAATTTCCTGGCCCGCAGGGAGCTGAAACTCATTGTTTCTGCTTTTAATAAACTTGCTGTGTGATCCTAACCAAATGGCTGTCTCCATGAATTCTTTCTGGGCGGAACCAGCGCCTCATGGGTGTGTCTCACTCCCCTTCCCCCACATCAATCTGTCAATGGAAACTATTCTTCATAAATACAGTTAAGGTGGTGAACTAAATCATCTTCCGTGAGTACTTTTCAATACAACTTTTTGAGTGTGTGCCATGCTATTTCCCTGGGGTGCAAACATGTACCACACACGGGAAAGAGATATGCGAATAATATTGTTTGGGGTATTTTCCCCTTGTATAAACAAAACAATTAACTGAATCTAATAACAGAGACAACTATTAATATTAAGAACCACCTGAAGGAAAAACACCAAAATATCCATCTGATTTTCTTTCATGGAATTTTGGGTACATTTTTTGGGTCTCTAATATCCTTATTTCCCACCTAAATGCATATTAGTGAAAATGCATTTGCCCTTTCAGTAAAAGAATGTATTTTATATAAAAAGGGATAAAGCAATAGCAGATTTTTCCAAAGATTTGTGCACATGACATTTAATCTTCATTGTATGTCCATGATATTGTTAAAAACAAAAGGATCAATGCATAAGTTATGAAGAAAATATATTTTCAAGCCTCGTAGCTAGAGGCAAAAGTTGTTAACAAAAGTGAGATCTTCTGATCATCAGGCCCTAGAGCCAAAGATTTCACCTTAGTATAACAAAGTGTTGGAGAGTCATTTCATTGAAAAAAAAAGTAATTCTTAAGTTAGACTCACCAGACTTTTGGCGAAAAATGACACCGAAGCATACTAGTGATGCTCATGAAAAATCAGTCTCTTCGCTCATTTGCACATTAGCTGTGCTCTTAGAAAACACATTCAAAAAAGATTTTGAGTAAGCTGGGTCTCTCTCATTTCTGTATTGCTATTCCCAATATTTACTCTGAGTTTCATCTTTAACGATGGGGTTTAAATGCCACACATCCATTACTAAGCATCAATCTGTATCTCTAAAGAGCAATAGCTAACTTCTGCTGAGTGTGAGGTAGGCACCTTTCATCCATTAAAATTATCTAATTAAAGGGGTTCTATTAGAACATTGGGGATCAGAGTGATGGAATAATTAAAGCAAGGTCTTGAAAGGAGTAGGAAGAGAGCTACGTATTACACCTAGCCTAATACCTGAGTTCCAGCTCACAAAAGAACAGATACATCCTCCTCTTCTCAAAGAAATGTGCTTAGGATTTTTCACCTCAACTGATGTGCTCATACTAATATTTACTTTCACTGAAGTCCCCAGATAATGATTAACTACAGTTTCTTTTCTATTAGAAAGTATCTTTAGACTTTGCTATCCAAATAGATACATAAATTCAGCCAATCACTGCTTTTCATTACAAATATTTCTCCTTGACTTAAATACAAAAAAATCCCACACCGAGTTTTGCTGAGAAGTCAATACATAAAAAGAAAAAAGGAAAACAAAAAAGGAAAGCTTTCATTTTCATTTGTATGTTTTGACTTATGAATCCTCACAAAGGCATCCTGCGAAGAAGCTGCGGGGTGCTCTAAAGCAGGTCATTTTAACCAACATAAATACAGCACAAATTGGATGTCCCCTCAGTCTTTTGAAGACTTGAAGCTAAGACCATGCCCAGGCCTTGGGTTTTATCCTTGCAGGGCTTGGAGTGGAGCCAAATCCTCAGTAGAAGAACATATTCAGGAATACGACCAGCTGCAGAAGGTTTGGAAAATGAACACTGGCAGTTTCAAAAAGCTGAAAAATACAAATGATCTCTGAACGTTAATTACTTGTGTTTTCTAAGGCCCAAGCAGAACCCCCTTAAGTCTGTTTCTAAACAATTCATTGCTGGGAGGGTGTGATGGATTGAAAATGAGGCTTGGAGTGGACTGGTTTTGCATTTCTGGTCTGCCATTTAGTTGTGACAAATCCTTGAAGTCTTATCCTCAGTGTCTTACCTTAATGGGTTTGAGTGCCTTCCTGGAATAGACTGGAATATAAATAACTTTGTCATTGTTATGCTGAAACGGGCTACTTTGTATGACCTGACCGGTGTTCAGAAGCGTCTCCTCATTTCTTTACTAAGGCTTAGCATCTTGCTTCTTCTTGCTCTCCCTTTCCAGGGAAGCAGCCTTCCAACATAGCTATCTTTTTAATCACTCACTCATTTCCCACTATCATTCTAAAGAAGGGTCATCTTTTGAATAAAATAAAACATTCAGACTTGTAGAACATTCATGGAATTTTTGCTCGGATTTATTTAACATGAAGTCATGGGGCCTCAACCTCAACTATTAAATCCCTAAAATAGCTTGACGACTTTGGGAGTTAAATGAGGGGGAAAGTGTTTCCCAAGTCTCATTAAAACAACTGTATATAAACAGCTCAATTAGGAAAAACGAAATAGGTTTGCCCTTTTAACGATGACAGTGGAAAGAGGATCTTGCCAGGTAATATCATCTGAATTCAGGCACATTGATTTTTTTTTTTCTTTAAGATTAGCTTACCTTACTGAATTCAACAGCTGCTCCCTGTAATACCAATCTGCTGCTCAGTTTTAATGGCCCTGGGAATTCACTTCATTTTCTAAGAGATGGGTAGACATGCTCTTACCCTAACTCCAGATTTTGATCAGCATGTCCTGCCATGATGTCACAAATACCAACTTTGGAAGACTACAAAGGAATGAATTTCAACTGAACTTTAGAAGGTCTGTTTCCTTTTTCTGGGTTCTTGGGGGCTCAGTGAGATGGCCCTAAGTATATGAGTTCTTTCAGATTAGTCCAATAATTTACAGTCATTTCATAGCTGCAGATGCCTGAGCCAAAATTGATGAAAAGCTTTTGTCTTCTAGTTGTGCCAAGTGTTCGGGGGTTAATAGAACTTTCTAGCATATACAAAAGACACTCACAGCTGAAACGCTGGATAGAAAAATGAATACTTTCAATATCCGATGAATTATATGCCAACCCAAGGTCCTTGTAACAGCAGATGAGCTCACATTTAGAGGGACAACTCATAGCATTAATCAGTCTTGTCAGTCAAGGAGGTGTTTAGTCTGCTTTTATGGTTCATTTTCATATAAAAGGATTGTGGGATACAGAAATCACGAGGGATTGCACATAAACGGCACTGACATTGGATCCCACCAGCCGAGGGAGTTTGAATCGCCTGTCTTTCTGCATTAGGGAATATACCTAATAGCAGTGTCTTTAGACGCTAACTCTACAATAACCTATTTGTGAGTTCAGGACTTTGCTTCTTTTTTTCTTGCTTTTTCTTTTTTTGATATGTCAAAGGCATTTGTTTTCTTCCCATGGTAAACTATTTCAGCAACCATAGTAGGTTTAGAATGTTAAGGAACCGTAGCACACATGACTTGACAAAAGGATTTTTGTTTCTACAGGATTTGAAGACAGGATATGAAAACTGTAATCTGGTTCCAAAATGGAAAGGGAGGAGGAGGAGATGCAAATCCTCCATCCCACTTCTTTTTCAAAAATCACCAAAATATCATTGAAAGACTGTTTATTGACATTTTGTATTTCAAAGTATAGTTACATTCAGAAAAATCACTTAAAATTTTGAGAATATCTTGTCATTCTAGCATCAGAAAAAAGTCATCTTGGTTTATTTTGGGAGAATTTTGCTAGATTGAAGGGGACAGTCATTGGGGGTAGTAAAATGCAGCTTGGAAAATAGCTAAAATTCAATTGTACATTCTCTAGTCAATGTCAATTTTTCTTCTATATCATAGTACATTTTGGGATAAATTCCAAAATTAGAGGCCAATTACTTCATAGGCAGTAATTGGGATTATTATGTTCTAGAACTTACTATAAGCAATGTATATGTTCAATATTCGTAAGTGTATATGCCCAGTAATATTATTCCCATAAGGAAACAAACACAGAAAAGATAAGCAATTTGTTCTAAGTCCTACAGTTAATAGGCTGGAATTCCAACACAGATCACCTGCAGAATTGCAGGTTCACGCACCTGGGTTCATGCCTAGCGTTCTGATATCTCTAAAGAGTAATCTCTTGGATTTCCTGTTCTCAGTATTACTACTGATGCTTTGAATCGTTACACAAATATATGGCTTTTACAACCTAGATTTGTACTTTTTAAAGAAAGAAAGCTAAGAAGTAAATTTTTTCAGCCAAACTATTATTACCAAATGACTTTTCATAGAACCTCTAATTCATAATGTAGAATAAAATCTTGCCCAAGACTTCATACTATCTTTCCTAATAACAATTAAAAAGAAAAGCCTAATAATTTTCTCATTTCCCTTAATGTTTTAGAACTTATGTTTTAGAGAGAGGAAGTAACCTTGGTGTTAAAAAAGCTTAGAGGTGGTTTGGAAAAAACCTACAATTTTTATAAATCTTGTTTAACCTCAATATTTATGAGATGGGCAAGAACTCTCAGGATAAAATGTATATGAAGGCTCTTAGAACTGTAAGTTTCCATGGGAATGAAACTGGCCATATCATCTGACAAGTATTTCAGTGCCATGCAAACAATCTGCATGAGGAATCTGTTTAATGCCAGGCATTTGTTTTTTGAATACAGATCCCCTAGAGCAAGAGTAAAATTTTTTACACAATGCACATGTTTTATGACATCAGGTTAAGATTACCTCATGCATCCATCACCACAAAAGGGAGATGCAGTTCTTGAGTTAGGTGAATTTCTTTCGATATTAGTATTTCTCTAGGTGATTCATGTTTCATTACAATATAGGGTTAATTAATGCCCTTCAATGGATGATTCCTTTTAGAGTTGTAATACAGAATATGCAGCCATAGAGCAATCACATCATTCTGGCCTGAACATATTTTTGTCTTCTCGTAGACAAATTCTTAACACATATATTCATGAAAAAACCGCAGAATTCCTCTGATGAAAATATTAATTGACACTGAATATTAAATTTAATGTTAAGAGCTTATAAACTTGTGCATTTTTCCAGGAATATAATCCATAAATATTACCATAGTTTCAAATAAAATGTTTCAGTAAAGTCCAAGAACCTGATGCAGTAATTTTATTCTCTGCTGCTAAGATATTATAACACCCCTGAGACCATGGTTGGTCACATAAGACCAAATGGTTGTCCATTAAGAAGAAACTGCAACTATTATTGATAGTGATTTTTATCTTACTGATGAAGCAAAGGAGACCATCACCTGTGTTCACATGTGCTCTCTGTCTCTGTCTCTTTCTCTCACTGTGATAATACATACATTACATTTTGCTGTGTTCAAGACTTTTACGTGTGTAATTTGTGACAATAAAGACATTCTTATTGTTCTGCAGACAGAACCATTATCCATCTCCGAAGCTATTTCATCATCTCAAGAGATTGTAGTTTGGCTTATTTTGTTTAAAAAAAAACAAAAAATAAATAAATAAATAGATAAAAAGCAACTTTGACAGCATTCTCAATTTTATGTTTGGAAGAACTGAACTTTTATCATTTTGATTAAGGTCATGATTTCCTAACAGATTTTCGTGTCTATTCTCCTTCCAAATAAAGTTTATTCTTATATGAATTACTTCTGAGATGATCATAAGATGGCCTAATATGAACACTTATACCATTCTTAAAATTTTAAGTTGAGCTCAGTAAAATAATCTAATGCTAAATGTATATTTTTCTAATAATATTCTCTAATAGAAGTCTTATTTTAAGGTGAGATAATTCTTTGATTAAAAAACACAGGGAGGCCTGCCCTGGTGGAGCAGCGGTTAGATCAATGCCTCTGAAGAAGCACATATCACATACCCCTGGGCTCAGTTCCCGGCACTGGGGCTGGGGGGTTGGGAGATAACCAAAAACGAAAGAAGAGTTAAATATTAATGTGAAAAGTCTAAGTGAGCAACATAAGTCTTCAATTAGTGACATGGAAAAAGATGTTATTCTTCCTCTTTGTAATTGTCTTAATACCCAATCTAGTTGAGTTAGAGTGGAGTCTTATTAAAAAAAAAGTCCTACCTTAGCTAGTGAAAGTAATTGCAGAAAATGTAAAATATGAATAAAATTGGAAAGAAATTTAGTGATACAAATTAAAGTGTGCTTAATTTTAGATGATATTGCTATTATTGGAAAATGCTCTGTTCTGTATGAAAATTGTATCTTCACTTGTCTGATATTTTACTTGTCTCATAATTTAAATCCCAAGCTAGAATTTCTATTTACAAATTTATGTTAAATTATTTGGAAATGCTATGAACACAGACACATGAGTTCCTCCTCCTCCTCCTCCGCCCCCACCCCCTCCTCCTTCTTTTTTTAACTATTTGATAAATAGTTTTGAAACTGGGAAGATGCCCTGGTACTGTAATCATTGCAGCAAACATTTTCTGTCTATTTATTTATATAGCACACTAAATATGAATTTAAGGAGAACAGTTCAGACATGAGCTTACAATTTGTAATAATGAATTGAAACCAACCTGAGGACCAAGGATTTCATGACAGCACCTTTCTATCGAAATATCCTTTAGAACGCTTTCCAAAGATTGCATGTAGACATATTCCATCATTAAAGCTGGTCAGGAACAGGATTTGGACATCTGTTCTTCTAGATCAGGTTCCAGATAGCACCTTGCAAGATAAGGGTAGCACACAGGAACAAACTATTGGAATGCCTTAGAAATTCATCTTTACAGATTGTTCTTCTGAAGTCACTTTGACTTCCTAACTTACATTTTATGGAAAGGCTAGCAGATCAGGGCGGTAGGAAACCCAGCTCCTAACTCTACGAATGACCTCTGTAAATAGTGCGCCTAGGTAAATTCATCTACAGGGTGTGTGAGCGTAGAAGAAACATAACTGATTTTTCTTTTAAATGTGAGCATTCAGAGGGTAACATAGCATAAATATATTAATATGATATTATTGATATGAAAGATGATGAATTAAAAACAAGTCTAACCATAACATCCATTCAGCTGGACCTCTGCAACATTTCCTCGCCACATGACTAGCCAATTTTACATTAAAGATGTCATATATTTTTAACAGAACAGTTTATTTGGGGAAGGAAAGAATGATCAAGCTCTGTTTAGAAATATATTTATTCATGTTTGGTTTT
Organism: Solenodon paradoxus; assembly: GCA_004363575.1. NCBI lineage: Eukaryota > Metazoa > Chordata > Mammalia > Eulipotyphla > Solenodontidae > Solenodon > Solenodon paradoxus. Next base: position 222,090 of record RJWH01001695.1, read on the forward strand.
CTTATAGGAAAATAAAAATCTTTTAATAAAAGCCCCATTTCTCTAGGGGAATTACAAAACATTTACAAAACAATTAAGTGGATCGCAGTCACGCCCTGTGCTTATCTCACTGCCTGCAGTTGTTGACTTACTGAACCAACAACAATTTAGAAGCTGTGTTATGGACCAGTTATTCCAAGTCCTCGTTTTCAAGTTGGGTTCAGTGATAGGCATGGATGGCAGTTCAATAAAAAACATTTGGCAGACACAGCTACTGGCCTGTAAGATTGAACATGAGCTGTGGTCTGCCATCTGTCTGACCTAGGGCGAGAACACAGAACAAAAGTTATAGATGCCCGTACTAAAGAGAGGACCTACCAAATCTACAACGCATTATTTCCTATGGCCACTGTCACAGATCTCCAGAAACTTGACTTAAATCTATAAATGATTGTTTTCTCAGAGTTTTGGAGACTACAGTTTGACCAGGTGTTTGCAAGGCTGTGCTCCATCCAGAGTCTCCAGAAGGAAACCCTTGCTCCCATCTACTGGTGACTGCAAGATTTATTAGCCTCTATTGGCAAAGCTCCACTCTCCGCTTCCATCTTCATCTGGCCATCCCCTCTGTGTGTGTCTTCTTCCCTTCTGCCTTTAATAAGGAGGCTTGCCATTGGATTTGAGGCCCATCCAGCGATCCAAAATGATCGCATGTCAAAATCCTTAGCTTAATTACACCTGCAAAGACCCTTCCATGAACTCACCTTCTTACGTTCCAGAGTTGGGATACAGTCTTGTATTTGGGGACTACGATTTAATCCAATGCAGCTATTGTCACTCATACTGTTATCTTGTTCTATGTATGAATGTATGGTCACATCACATTCTGTTCGTGGCTGTCTCCTCCAATACAATGGCACATACACCATAATCTAAATTATTTAGTGATAACAATAATTATGAGAGCACATATGTACTGATTTTCATATATGTGAAATTCACTGTTTTTTCACATTTTTATTCCTCACAGTAACTACACAAAGTAGTATTACTATGCCAATTTTATAGATCGGAAAGTAAAGACACAAAAATGCAGAGTGATTTGTATGATGTAGACAGATGAAGGAGCTGGGGTTTGAATCTAAGTAAGCAGGCTTCAGAATCCTTACTCTTAAGTTCTCTATAGTTTGTAGCTTTTATGTAATATCATTTGAAAATTGCCTAGAAACAAATCTTATGCCTCTGTAAGAAAATTGCTATCCTCAGAATACATGAACATTTTGAGACCACAACACATATAACAAGCTTTACTTTGAGAATTAGTCATTATATTTCAACCATAGGTAATACTGAAATAGAAGCCAGAGCCAGAGGAGTCATTTGATCACAGATAAAGAAAATTTTACAAAAGCAGAGCACTCAGTTAATACAAATTTACAAAGTTAAAAATTCCACATAAAGAAGTCAATTCGCTACCCAACTTACCAATCAGTGTTTTGCTCCTTTTATTTATTATATGAAATCAATAAACAAGCATTTACTTTTTATAGTCAAAGAATGCGGCAGTATTTTTGGCATGAGAAGAGCATCACTGATATGTATCTCATGCCACATCCTCAAACATTTGCCTGTCTCATCAAGAGTTGGGCATGTTTGTTAGAAATTATAGCAGTCTCATCTAACATGGTAGAGGTAATGATGCATGATTTTTGAAGCTAAGTCTTCCAGGAATTACAATTTCCAATTACAGTCTCCTCTCAATCAACACCTCAATGTAGCTCTCCTGGTATTGCCTTTGGAATACTGACCCTGTATTCTGAGGAAACCTCAGCCACATACTGCAGAGGCCATGTATGTTTACTCAGATTGCTTACTCATGCCAGGTGCTCAACAGACAGACCACATCAAAAGCCAAGCCCTTGAGTAAATCTATAGGCAATAGCGTTCTCAAACCCCAGACAGGCAAGTCATCCTACTAAGTTCTAAGCTCCTCTGCCACAGAACCAAGAGAAGAAATAAAATAGTGTTTCAATGTACTGTTTTGGGGATCATTTGCTATGTAACATTAGATAATTAACGTAGAAGACTGTGTCATCATGCACCTTTTCTACATGACACATTAACGTCTTTTCACTTAGTTTATTTTTTATCTCTGGGGTAGCCTTGGGGTAGCTTCCAAGGAAAGAGTGATAAAGAAGACAGTGAAAGTTCCTGCAACTACAGAGCTTGTATTCGAATTGGATAGAAATAGAATTCCACCTTTGACTGTATGGTAGTACATACCTAAATCCAGAAAAATGGGACAGACTGACAGAGTAGAATATTTCAGCCATGCTCTGTGTCCAAAGGCATGTTCCCTAGAATCAGAGTGTGAGAGATTTATTTCTATATAAGTAATTTATTAAGAAAATGGCCCCGGAGGCGGGGGGGTGGGGTGAACAGGAGGAGAGGAAAAAGAAGGAAAGGAAGTGAGAAGAAACCAAGCAACGGTATAGGTTTCAGGCAAAGTCTGAGTTTGATTCTACAGGGTACTCCATGGGTTCTTGACTTAAGGATTTTTCTCATCAGAAGCAGCAGAACTGAGTTTTTGCTCTCTTGCATCAATCAGGCTTCTTAAAGGCCAGCAACTCTGGATATTTACCAATTTGTGCAATATAATTACAGCAATGCAAGGGAAATTTGGGGAAGAGACCAGTATATTGTTTCATTTCTTTGACTTATGGAGGGCAAATCATGTGAGGGGTCAAAAAAAAAAAGATAAAATGTTTAAAGCATAAAACTAGCAGAAAGAAAATTAAGAAACAAAAATATAAATACTGAAATAGTTTCTTGGACTATAAAATATTTGATGCTCCCCAAGCTAAGTATAATTTATGACCTAAAATGCATATAGTTCTGCATGAATTGTTCTGTTCCTTTATTGTTTAAAGTTACCAAATAGTGTGATATAGCTTGGATTTTAAGAAGAGTCAAGAATAATATAAATAGATAAAGAATAGTCAAGAACTAGACACACATATGTTTGTTCTTGTTCCGGTTTGGACAAGGCTTAGGTATCTCTGTTGGTGATGATGAGTTTAACCTCTGCTTCTGCTACTTTTTGACTGCTTTCCAGCACCTAGGAATTGTTTCTCTTGCCATATCCAGGTGCAGACAGAACCACTGACTCCCTCTTTTTGAGTTTGTCCACCTGGGTAAAAGAAAGAGACCTCTGAAAGTGGGTTTTAAACATTTATTTACTTATTTTAGTCATAAGTTTTTTTAAATGTCATCTAAATTGAGAAGTAAATGATTAATTACAAAATATAGAGAAAGAATATACAGTATCTTCATTGATTTTTTTTCCTGTTCCTGCAGTATAATAAAAAGATCCAGATTCAGTGCTAGTATTAGGAAATCTACTAGATTTTCCAACACATGTTCTTTGCTCTTGGTTAGATTTTAATGAATGGAAAAAGATTCATGCTAGACCTTGTTGAGTAACACATTCTTATTTGACTATTCACTTGCATCCAATAAGCTAAAAAATCGATATTGAGCATAGCAGATGGAGCTAAGAATGGCTCAATACATATATAGCTGTATTCCTTATCTATTGCTGCATAACAAATTACCACCATTCTATGGGTCATGAATCTGGGCACGGCTTGACTGGGTCCTCTCACAAAGTAGCCATGTAAGTGCCAGCCAGGGTTTGGATCTCATCCGGTGAGGAAGGGTCCATTTCTAAGCCTAAGTGGTTTGGGGCAGCCTTCTGTCATTTGTGATGGTCCATTTGAGAATCTGAGCTCCTTCCTGGTAGTCACTGGTGGCCTCCTCCATTCCTTGCCAATTAGTCTTCCCTGTGGGGCCCTTCACTTCAGCAAAGCCAGGAAGGGTCAACAGAAAGTGTCTGCTAACAAGAAGGAAGGCACAATCTTAGGCACCATAATCATGAGAATAATATTCCATGGTCTTTGTCATAACTTAGAGCCCCTACCCACACTCAAGGAGAAAGGGTCTTATAAGTGCATGAACAACAGAAAGCCAAGATAATTGGGAGCCGTCTTGGAATGTGCCTACCATAACAGATTTTGTGGTGAATCAAGTGAACATGAATAACTTCATTCACTGAATAAAGTAATTGTTCTAAGAATTTAAAGTCTAGTAATAAGATGATAATAAGCCTTAACGAATGCAACATCTTTGCAACACTCTCTTAAACGCTGATACAGACACAGTCTCACTTCATTTATGAGATATGCGTAAAAGGAATGATTCTGAGGAACGGAGCAGTACGAGTATATCACCTCGCTTACTTAAAATGACTGCTAAGTCGAGAAGACTTGTTGACAACAGATGGGTGCAGGAGACCTGCATCGGCACTACTGGTTAAAAAAAAGATACAGAAGCAGCAATGGTGTGACTCTTTGGCTGCCACAGTGAAACACAAGGGCACACATCCAGATTCTGGAAGGGAGATCTGGTCCTCTGGGATCGGGGCTCAGGTAGCTTCAGATTAGTGGAAACATCAGCACTTGCACCAGATTGGTCAGGAGTAAAGACAAACCTTGAGCTTCCATCTCTGATTCGTCACCTCAGCACTTGTTTGGAATGGACTGACATTACAGCTGGTTTCATAGATGAATCTCACATCCCAGATATTCTGCAAGAGGCCGATTCTTCCGTGGACAAGTGAAACCTTTATTCTCAGGTCACACCTAGCTTCCAAAGCGTAACCTCTATGTTTCCTACCCCATGAGCAAACCTTACCTTTTCGACACACATTAGTGATTTGCTACCATGGTGATGTAACATGCACATTAATACATGTGGTCCTCGTTCAGTTTAAAAGGAGATTATTTAGTTCATGCCTAGGAGATGCCATATGATCTCTATTACTTCTATATTATTATTTTACGGAAGACTATTTTGATTTTAGAAGTGTTTATCATTCTTCTCCAAAATTGCCAAATATTATACTATTCCATTACATTCCTTTAATCAGAGTCCACAATGACTTCTAGAATAAATGTTCAAATTCAACTTGGAAAAGAAATCTTTAGTTTTTCATGCTGTTTTATTTCAAAACTTTTCAATAATAATTTTTAATATAGTCTGGAGTGGGGTTAAGCTTATAGATAAGAGCGTCTTATTAGGAAGTTTCATTCACTTCTGAAGAATCATACTTTTTTTAGTCAGTTCATCTAAGAGATTTGCCTCCTATTCCAAGTTTCATCTGAAGTCAATAATACTAGAGCAAAGATTCAATATATTTCTTTTTTTGTCTTTTCTAAAGGTTAATGGTCCAGTTTCTGAAATAACCATTTAGTAAATGTTAACTTTATGCTAATTCAAATTATTCTCCAAAAATATGCCCTGAAATAACCTCTTGCCATTTTTATTCTATACCTGGGAGAAAATAAAAGTGCTAACAGTCCCATGGTAGAGCTTGCAAATGGAAAGAAAATGCATTAAACATATATTATTAAATCGACTAAGGAAAGTTTGGTTTTTCCTGTCACTACTTTGGCATTATCTTGACTATTTTTTTAAACTGGAGAAAGTTAAAAATAACCATCTGTGCACAGAGTCAACACTTTTGCCTTAGTATTTATGCCCAGAGAAAATAAACCCATTTAGAAAACAAAGAAATATTCAGAAAGATAATATGGAGGGGCTGGCGTGTGTGAAGAATTCTAGCACCTTAGAAGGGCAAAGCCAGGGAGCTGATGACCCCAGGCTGCTTTGGAGTATAAATCTGAAACCTATGGTCTTTGAAAATTCAGTGAAAAGAGATAAATGGATAGTGATCTATTCACAAAGTTTCAAGGGTCTGGAATATTAAGGCAAAATATTGCCTTAGGGGAAAAGGTTAAATTTTCCAGATGCCTAAGCATTAAAACACAGGAACAGAGAGGCAAAGGTTTTAACAATAATTGCTAACTACCCTTTTCTCTGCTATGAGACAATTTGTATTCTCCCAACATTTCTTGTCCTGTTCTAAAGGCTAAATTCATTAAGCTCTACTCATTTTCTTTAAGCAAAAGATAGGAATATGCATAATATTTTGTTGTTATTTCCTTCAAAATGTTGCTACTTACACAATATGCAGTATTTTGAAAAGAAATTAGCCTTGGCAAGCAGCGTTCATTAAGTCAATGCTTTTCAAACTATTCCAGTCCAGGTCTCATTTTGAAAAACAGACAACAGAAGAAAAAAGGCAAAACCTAGTTCTTTCTTATAATGCTGGGAAATGTCTAGTTAGAATAACGTTGTGACTACAAACTAGAGGAAATAAATGATGGAATGAGTCTTTTAGAACTATGTGCCCTTTCTGGTCAATAAAAAAATCTGTCGTATTCCCCTAACCCTTCTGTCTATCCCAGCCCGGTACCCCAGGATGGGAATAACTGAGAATCCTCTTTCCTGGGTTTCTCATTTTGGGAATATGTATCTGAACTACTGTGATAATTTGTTTTCTTCCACTTAGATACCATAATGTCAGGATGGGGTCTGTGGAATGGAGAGAGTCAAAGACCCACTGGGACAAATCTCTGTGTGCCACCACCACCCCATGAGTGAGCAGAAATGAAGTGAAGAAATTCCTTGCAGAAAAAACACCCTGGGAAGCCACAAAGGAGCCTTTAGAACATTGTGGAGGAGAGTGCAGCGGTGGTTTTAAAATAAATCTACATTTTTTTTTTTATTTATCCACTCTTAAATGTGTCTGGACTTAGTGATTCACGTCTAATTAACAAAACAGAACTGAAGTGATGTTGTGTGATTTGGGGAACAGGTCAGAAACGGTACTATGGATTTTTCTTACTCACTCATTAGATCACTGATGTTGAGGGCAGTTACCTGCCATGTTATGTGGAGAGGTCCACAGACTAAGGAACAGCAGACTCCATCCAAGAGCCATGTGGGTTCCTCCATCCAGTAAGCAGGCATGTAAGCTATCTTGGAAGCAAATCATCCAAGCATTAAGCCTTCAGATAATGGTGACCCCCGCCCATGTCCTGACTACGACCTCCTGAGAGATCCTGAGTCAGGAACATCATCTGTGCCTCTCCTCACTTCCTGTGAGATAATATCTATTTCTTACTACAAGTTACTATGTTTGGGTGTAAGCTTACAAACATGTATATTGAATACCAGAAGTGGGGCGATAATATGCTTTAGTGAGAGCTGGTATAGTTGACTATGTCAAATGTGGTAAAAGGCATGTTAAAAGAGAACCAAAAAATATCCACTGTTGTTCTCAACTTGGAGGTAATTCACGGCCTTGGCCACAGGCATTCAACGGTAAAAAGGGAATGGAAGGCAAGAACCCATCAAGAGGTAGAAAGTTAGAAATGGTGGCTGGTGGTTATAAAAGATGTATTTACTAAAATGGATCATGGTATAGGGCTGTGACTGAAGTCATGCCCGTGTGCCAGGGAGAGCTATTTAAGATGAAATGAGCTAGAAGAATATGTTAATTTGCAGGAGCTGACATCTATGGAGGCTAAAGAGAGAGTCGGAAAACACTAGGGAAAAGAATGGAAAAATATCCCTGGGGTGGGAAGGTTACAGAAAAGTGATGGTGACATATTTATTCTTCTTAATAAAAAGGGAGTATAAAGTATGACGGCAGTTGGAGATAGATTTGCGTACAAAAAGTGAAAGTATGTCTACTTGATTGATTCTATTCTATTACCTCTGGAAAGTTCACCTCCACCTTAAGGAAGATGGAGACCAGGAATTTTATAAGAGTGGTACCAAGAAAGAAGACTCCCACTTTTTTTTCCCCTTTTCTGCAAAGTACCCCCAAATCAACAAAAAGTAATAAAAGGAGTAACGCCACAAAGATGGCGGAGGAGTGGAGTCTTCCTTCTGTCTCACCAAGAACCACAGCAGCTAGAGGACTAGTCCCCAACGAAATGACTGTAGGAGAGTTCAGGAGTCTAGTCTACAAGGTTCAGCAACACAACAGAGCCAATGCCCTCAGCAGACCTGCACAGACCAGGTGGAAGGAGAGTTGTCATTTGGCTGCATCATCCTGCCCTCAGGCTGGCACTGCTGAGTTAGTGGCTCCCAGGCATGGGTGCGTTTCCTCCCTGAGGGAAGGAGAACAGTGGAGCAAGAAGCTCCCCTAGGCTTTCAGGGTCACTGCCTCAAGGACCCAGTTCCCTTTCAGTCCACCCAGAGTCACACAAGGCTGCACTATCAAGAGATGGCTGAGGACGAGGGAGAAGAGCACCTTCCCGCGGAGACCCTGGCTCCCGGCAGACTCCATCAGCTCACATCACTGAAGACCTTTTTGTGGACTATCGCAGGTTGCTTCCACAGAGAGCTAGCAGCTTTCGTGATTAGGAATCCCCAGCCAGCACCGCCACTGCAGGCCCCTTGAGGTCTCACCATTGTGATTCTTGCTCCATGAGTTTTCCTTTGCAGATGCACCTGCCTGCATCTTTCTGCTCCTACTCCTGCTCCCTCACGCCAGTGTCTGCATCTGCACAGGCAGCCAGCTCCAGCACCTGTGACAAGGCACACGAGAGGTGAGCCAGAACCCACAGCTGCATCCACTTCCAATAGCTCACCCTCAGCTAACCCTCAAAGCCACCAAAGTGCACCCCCACAAGATGGGAGAGGAAGCAAAAGTGCAGGAATTTCATGGGTGATCAAAGTTACATTTGTTATGTAAGTTCATAATTATAGATGCACAGCAAGCAGAAAAAGAAGAGAAAAATTACTGAATTACTGAAAATCACATGCACAAAAGAGTAACCTAAACAGAATTTGAAGAGCCAAGATCAAAACACAGGTGAAGCCACAATTAACGGTAAATGAGCTCTGCTTATTGATTAAAAGAATAGCATTTTCAAGTTGAGCTATAAAATACAATATGCTATAATAAGCAAAATTTTTAAGTATTTAATTTATTTAGTTGCTCATTTTGGTTGTTCCCCCACATTCTATATTGTAATGATATATTCGTCACAACAAAACTGAATAAACATAGCTCCGACTGTAGGAGCCGGATCACCGCCATGACAGGCTCCGGACAGAAACAGCTATAGGCCTGAGTTACGCTTCCTGAAATAAGAACCCCGTTTCG
>RJWH01001695.1:231247-327300 GCA_004363575.1 Solenodon paradoxus
TGAATGCTTCAAGGTCTGGAATTGTAACTAATCCCTTGCTCTGTAACCTTGGTTATAAAAACCCTGCTGAAACAAAGCCTGGGGTCTTTGTCTGACTCCAGTGTGCTGGAGGAGGCTCAGACCCCAGCTAGCTGGAAATAAAGTTTCCTTTTGCTTTTGCATTGTCGACTGAAGTGTGTGTGCGTTTTCTTGGGAGGACAAACGCTGACCCTAACACGACATCAAAGGAACAAGATCTACAAAAATCTAAGAACAAATGGATCAAAACACTAGTATAAATATTAAGCTATTGCTCAATAATCTGAACATCACATTTGCTAAATTTATAAGTAATGGGTGTACATATGTGCAGATTTCCATAACATGAAAGGATCTATATTCTTTTCACATATCTAAATAATATTCACAAACTGACCACATACTGAGCCTCAAAGAGCAGCATAATAAATTCCAAAGAATAGAAACAATAAAGCCTCAATGTAATAAAGTAGAAATTAAGAAGAAAAGAAGATGAGCTTTCTACAAAGAAAAGCAATTTGTTTCTTAGTTATCTTTTTATGAAACAGGAAATCAACTAAAATTGGAAATAATTTAGAAAAGTATGTCAATTAGAGTATACATTTCTAAACCTATAAAAATAAAGCTAAACTTGTTTACAGAGGAAACATTACCTATACATATGTATGTATCAAAAGCATCATTCATCCAACTTAAAAAGTTTGAAAAAAGACAAAATAAATGTAAACAGAGAAGTAATTAAGATGAAAGGAAAAATTAAGTATAAAGAGTTAAAAACTAGAAACAAAGTCTGTTCTTCCTTGTGGACAAAATTGATAACATGGTACAAATCAAGCATATGTAATATTATAATGCACTTTTCCTTCAATAACATTAAAAACTGATAACATGAATAAAAAACATTCATCTCACTTTATCACTGACAAGAAAGACATAGTAACAGACTGTAGAAATTAGTACAAATAGAGCATAACGACTTCCTCCAAATTTTTGCAAGTTTGTTTCAGAACCTGGATGTAATGAGTGCTTTTCTTAGATAATATAAAGAACCAGAAAGTGTGTTTGGAAAACAACATATACCATTTACCATTGAAAAGATAAATGTGTCTAATCGCTGTCACCCAGATGGCTTCACAAGGGAATTCTCCCAAAATTCAAGTAATAGATAGCTGCAGTTAAATTTCAATTGTTCAGAGCTTAGGGGTAAAAAGGGGCGATCTCTACTTCTTCTAGAATATGGGTCCCACATTGATATGAAAATTTCATTAAAAACACAGCCTAAAGGAAAACAAGTACATTCAAACATGTTGAAATAAAAAGATTTTTAAAATAACTCAGCCAAATTCTGCTGTTTATTTAACAAAGTCAACCAAGTGCAGTTTATTTCTGGAATTTTAGTGTGGTCACATATTAAGATACCTATAAATACAGTCCAGCATCTAATCATGGTTTAAAAAATCATAATGATGCAGTATCATTTCTATATGACTGCACATATATATAACAAAAGTAGCATATATTTGCTAATTGAGGAAACATTAGAAACTTTATTTTGTTTGCTGTTATCTTGATATATATTTTTAATTTAAATTAATTTTATTGAATAAACATGGCAGCATAACTTTATATAGATTTAAGATGTACAGCATAATAAATCCACATATATCAAGCTAAAGCAAGATAATTTGCTATCAACATTTTGATTATAAATTTTTCTAGAGTTATTAGCCAATGATATTGGGGTATACACTAGGGAATGTATTGAGAAACACAACTGGAAAGGAGAATTTTAAATATTCATTACTTGTGAATAATATTTTCTCCTTCAAACTCTGTAAGGATCCATTTGAAGACCATTTTAAATAATAAGACAAAGCAGTTACAAGACTGGGTATAAAACTAGTATGCAGGAATTAACAGGTTTCTCCCGTGAACAATTACTAGGTACAAGAATAAAACACCAAAAAGACAAAACTTAGTAAGAAATATGTAAAATCTCATGTATATAATACTGTACATGTCACTGAGAAATACAAAAGAAATCTTTAGTGTAAGAAGAGATACACTCTTGGAAAAAAATATGCAACGTCATAAGAATGTCAGTTCTCCCTCTGACGTTAATCTATAAATTGAATGTGATCCTATTAAAAAAGACTAACAGTATATTTTTAGAAACCAGATCAGCTGATTCCAGAGTTAAAATTGGAATAAAAATATTCCAAAATATTCCTAAAAATAGAGAGGAGAGAAAGGCAGGAAGAGAATTATGCTTCTCCAGCCCTACCATTTTAAACTTAAAATAATTAAAACAGTATGATACTGAATAGTATGATGATTTATGTGCTGGTAAACACTATAAACATTAATAATTTTATGCTATTGTTATTCATTTTATTTTTTATCTAAAACTTATCAATTGTTCAACATCACTTAATTCATTTTAGTCAAAAGATTTTTTGAATGAAAAACACAGCTGAGAATGCCATAGAAAAATAGAAATTATACAGACTGAAAGAGAACATTTATCAGCAGTAACTTTTTGCCTCAACTTGAACTAAATAAAATGAGGGAAGTGTGAAAAATCAAGGAGGGACGTGATTAAATAACAATCTCTTCTCATAGAAAGGGGTGATATTCGGGATATGACAGCCTGAAGAGTGATTAACATTTTGAAGGCATCCTCGGAGAACATAGAAATTTGAAAGCACTGAAAAAAAATTCATTTTTTTAAGAAAAGTTATTCTGTCTTGGAATGAAAAAGGTTTGTTTTGAGTCCAAATCAAAACCACCAACAAAACTATGAGCAATTTGTGAGTACTTTCAAATGTGAATGCCTTCACTGAAATTTTAGAGATTTAAATATCAGTGGAGACTTGTCATGTTAAATGAGCAGAGAGCATCTTTCACATTAAAAGAAATTATGAAGTTGAGTGACTCTTTTAAGGAAGGCCAGATCATTTGAATAACTCACATGTGTTCCTTCATTTGGGACATTACTTTAATGTATGACATGTCTGCTTTTATCAGGATGCATTATAATCAAAATTAGGGCTATGGAGGAGAAAGTTATGCTTTTGTTTTGTCTTACTACTTATTGACTGACTTGATTGTTTTCACAGAAGATCTAATGCTGAGAATTCAAACCTTCAGCAGTGACTCGATAGGAGAGGAAGAATTCTGCACTCTGTAGTGCTTAGCGACATCTCATTAATTTCCTGTGTATCTCCTAATACTGTGGGCACTGGTTGGACATTATCATCGGGTGTAAGTTCTGAACTGACAGGCTTGGGTACACAGACCATTTGGGAAACTTTTCTAGCTATTCCATTATTTAAATTTTGGAGCAACAATCTCGATGCTACTCAAAATTTTCACGTGATGATAGGTCTGGGTAAGCCTCAGATTTTCTTTTAACTGACTTGAAATACTCCAAAAGTGCTTTCAGAAACCTTGATAAGAATTCTGTCGGCCGCCTACATTCTGTTTATTAAAGAATGCAGACATAGCACACACACAAATATTTAGGGGTGGGAGCAATACTACCTGCAATATTTGTTACCCTGGTGATACACAGCGATCTCTCCTTTAGGTGACAGTCCAGATTTCTATCAAAACAGAACATAAGGGGTTTTTTTGGTGTTGTTTTTTTGTTTTGTTTTGTTTTCCCCCTAAATATGGGAAGACTTACAAGAAATGCAGTCTTAGTGTTCAGGATGGTGTCTTCAACACTGCTCCTCTTGTCACAGCTGATGGTGCAGATATTAGGCTGATTCAATCTAATTGGCTACTCTGTCCCCTAAGAAACTTAAAGTTGGAACAAGACAAGTCCTAGGTCACAGCTCTGAGTCACAGCCAAGGCGATATTGTAGAACAGCTGCCAGGGACATTCTCAAACTGACCTGAATTAAAGAAGTTTTGATTTGCTTTTGTGAGAATCCCAATATCCCTGTTCTGCTTCACTGTATGTTTTTAAGTGTTGGTTTCTGTTGTCGTTGCTGTTCAATAGTTTGAGGTGCTATTTACAGACAATAAAATGCACAGATGTGAAATATGCATTCCAATGTGTTTAGACAAATGCAATGTACCACCCCCCATCAAAGTACATTGTATTTATCATAAATGTCTCCTCACTCTGCTTTGCAGGCAGTCTCCACCTCTCTACTCCCTTCCCCCACAAACATGGAAACACTTTTCTGATATCTAACAGAATTTGGCAAGGAACAGTCATTATTATATGGAAAAACAGGTTGATTCTGATAAAAGGTCTACCAATCCTCCCTCAATCACACCCCTTCCCAGCCTGAAGCCATTAAGGATGTGTAGGCTTTAAATTAACTTCAGTCTTCCTTTTATTCATCTCTCCTCCCTTCTACTCCCCTCCCTTATCCTCGCCTCTCTTTTCCTCTCCTCCTCTCCCATCCCTCGCCTCCTTCCTCCCTTCTCTCCTTCCTTCCTTCCTCTCTTCTCTCCTTTCTTCCTCCCCTCTCCTTTTTTCTTGTTAAGGGACTGAGTACTGTTGAACAAGTCAGAGACTTTACTTAACTCTGGAGACACAAAAACGTATCAAAAACAAAAAATACACAATCTCAAGTTACGAAGAGCTTAGTGTGAGAATTAGAGGGGCAAACTGAAAATTACTGTAGAAATTATATAAATGACGTGCAGTGACATCTTTCAGATGCAGGAACACCTAAAGATTGTGTGGTTGAGACTGCTGCCCACCCAAATACATAGGCAGCATCTCACAGCCTCTCTGTGGCCACGTGACTGTCTCTAGACAGCTAGTTATTGGTAGAAGTGACATGACACTTTCAAGCATGACTCTTAATGACCTCCTACTACTCTATAACCACTTCCCTTGTATCTAGCTGGAAAGAGCAGTCCAAGGTAACCTTGGAAATGATGGGGGAGTGATAGAAAAGTCCCTGTGAAGATAGCTCCTTTAGACTGACTGTTAGAGGAGAAGAAACTTCTGCTATATTTGAGAAGTTAATCACTTTGAGTTTATTGCTTGAAAATGATAAACTAAAATACAACACCCTGAGTTTCTCAGAATCATTCTCCTATCCATGTCCCACTCTACATGAAGAGCCAAGGACAGTGGAGGACAACCCGGAGGCAAAGGAGAAGTTCCTGTTCTTCTAAACCTTTAGCCCTTTCTTTAATCAAAGAAGCCATTATTTTGTCCCTATCTCTACTAGAATGCAAAAAGGAGAGTTATTTATCTTTGTCTTTAGAGTAAGGATGAATCATTCCACCTTGACCCCAGCCTTCTCCTCTGAGACCCTGGGTCTCCTTTCCGTACCTCAGTGCAGAATATAAATACAGCTCTGCCCCAGCAACCTCAGAATTCACCACCATGTGAATTCTCCATACACTTGTTATTAAATGTGGGTTTTTCCCTTGCTAATCACACTTAGTGTTAATATGCTCATTTGTCTAGTCTGCGAAGAACCTCAGAAAAATGGGAGAGCTTTTCCTTTGACACCCACATAACTGTCAGCCTTCTCCACTATTTTGGGAGTGTGTGGACCCAATTCTAATGTGAGTGTGTGTGTGTGTGTGTGTGTGTGTGTGTGTGTGCGCGCGCGCGCGTATGACCACTAGATGACCCACTCTCACATTGAAGGTGGTCCTGTCCTCTTCTTCCTCCTGAAATAAAAACACCCTTCTGTTTCACTTCTGTGATCTATTTTCCTTTCCTTCCGATGTGCTGTCCATGCTCTGGGGCAAATGCTGTCTCCAGAGACACAAGTATCAGAATGGAGAGGACTGAGGCACACTTTCCCTGTTACAGGGCTTTACCCAGAGTCACCTCCTTACATAACAAGAGACAAAGGGACACCTTCACACTTCCCAGATTAAAAAGTTTCTTATGTCACTGTATCACACCCAATAATATTAATATAAACCAGCTTCTCTTTTTAATGTGGAATTATTTTGCTTTTTCGTCCATCTTGCAAAACCTCTGTACCTGAGATGATGAGCTCGTTTGTATAAAAGTGACATTTTTTTTTTCCTCCCAAGAAACGGATTGTTCTTATTAGTAATTCTCCTGTGTTTTCCTCTTCTAATTCAAAGGTTGCATTCTTTGCTCCCCTTGAGGTGAACAGCGTTATTATGATTATTAACAGCATAGTACAAGGTGAAGACCAAATTATCCACTTGCTCTGTGACTTGTTGAAAGTCACATTCCCAGGACATCAACATTGAGGTTTTGACTGTGCCATCTGATCTAGAAAAAATAAATGCTCAGTGAAAAGGGCAAAGTATTCCAGTTCCTACATGCTCCTGAGAAAAGTGAAAAATAAATCGGTATGTACCTCATACTTGGTCTCAGTTTTTTTTGATTTCCAATTTCTGCAGCTGGAAGAAAACCCAGGATTTGATTTGATTTGATATGGTCTTACTTCCTTGAGTCTTCAGATGTAAGCGTGGTGGGTAGTCACTCAGGAGTTACAGGTCAGAACGCAGTGTCTCTTCAGTCTCCTCCATGGCTGACATGCACCAGGGAGAAGCAGTCATGTCTGAATTCAGCATGTTTTCACGGAGCATCTACAGTGGGTGCTGCTCTGTTAGGTTCTAGGACTGTGCATAGACTAAGTAGGGTCTGTGGTCATTTCTCAGTCCTCACATTGTTCAGTTCGGATGTCTACATTGGGGTCACCTGTGTCTTGTTCTTCTTGAGAGTAAAGGACTGGAACTTTCTCCCTGCTGGCTTTTTCTCTCTGTCTGTCTGTCTTCTTCCCTCCGCTCTCTTAATTTACAGTAGCAAAACTGAAAGGAAGATGCAGAGATTTTCCATATACCCCCTGAGCACCTGAGAGGTGCAAAACCTCTTCCATCAACAACGGTCCACCAGAGCGTTACGTTGGTTAGAGTTGCTGCGCTTACACGGACACATCAGAATCACACACATCTGTAGTTTACTTTCGGTGTCTACTTCAGCAGACATTGTACATTGTATGGGTTTGAACATACACATGATGACATGCAATCATTGCTAGAATTTTACAAATTGTGATACATTATTATTACATTACAGTGTATATGTACTCTATATTATACATACTATTTTCACTGCCCTAAAAATTCTGCGTCCTTCTATCTGTACTCCACCCCACTCCCATTCTCAAATGGCAACTGCTGATCTCACTTTCTCCACAGTTTTGCATTGTTGAGGATGTTGTCTGATTGGAATCACAAATTTGCAGCCCTTCCCTTTGGGCTTCTTTCACTTAATTATATGCAGTTAAGGTTCCTTCTTGTCTTATCATGGTTTAATAGGACCATTCATATTCAGGGCCAAATAACACTCCATTATCTTTTATGACACAGTATATTTATCCATTCCATGCCTGAAAAGCATCTTGGTTGCTTCTGACATTGGTGGTTATGAATAAAGCTACTCTCAACATCTGTACAAGGGCTTCTCTGTGTGGACATAAGTTTTGAATTTCTTTGGGTAAATATCGAGGAGGACAATTGCCTATGGGAAGAGCATGCTGAGTCTTAAAAGAAACCACCAAACTATGTTGCAAAATAGCTGTACATTTGGCATGTGGTCAGTACGTACAAGAGTTCCTGGGGTTCCACAGCCTCTCCAGCATTTGGTGACATCAGTGTCCTGGATTTAAGCTGTTCTAATAGATGTGTCATGATCTTCATCACTTTTTTGTCTGTCTTCATCAATATATCAAATACTTAGAACAAGTCTAATACACAGTGAATGCATAATGCATCTGTGTTGAATACTCAGCCCTCTATCAGATGCCAGTCGGGGAGAGAGCGAGAAGAAGAGGCAGCGCAGGTCTAAGCCTTTTACTGCTTAGTCCTCTGTAGACTTTTCCTTTGATGGGACTTGGCTCACTACTTGGTGACCTTCTCCTGCAATCGCCACCCTGAACTCTTGGCAAACACCCCGAATCTGTAGAGAAAGCTCACACAGCCACACGATAGCTTCCAGATATCAGGGTGCAGAAGTCCTCCAAAACCCCTTGATTGGGCCTGGAAAAACATTACTCTGGCTACAATTCATGAACCATTCTTAACCGCATTTTTTGGATGGGGTCTACCTCCTGTAACCAACTGACTGGAAGTTGTTTAGATTATTTGGAAGCAAAAATGTCTAACATCAAGGTCTCCTTCCCCAGGAAAGGCCTATGCTTCTACTGTCTAGAGTATTTTGTGGTTAGTTATTTTAAGCTGCAGAATGCACCTTTTAATACAACAAGAATGTACCTGGGGCTTTTAGAAAACCTGCCTTCATTAAGATAAAAGCACTGTGAAATGTCAGCATTTGTAAGCTCGGCCCCTCCCGCAATGGGTCAAGTAAGAAAGTCTGAAACTCCTCCAAGCCCTCCAGCCAAAGGCTAGGCAGGGGGATGCTTCCCCACAGACACACCCTCCTGGGCACCACTCTGTACTGGGAAGGTCCCAGAAGGGAAATGTCTTCCCCAAAGTATCTCTTTGTTCTATGGCTTTGTCTAAAGATCATTGGTGGGAATAAAGGAGAACAGGAAAATCTGATATAGTACCCTTCTCCTTTTATTCACCCGGAGAGCTTTGTGCACTCAACAATTTCTTCAACTCACTTCTCTTTCTTTTCTGTGACACTGGACCTTTCTTACCCAATATTCATTTTCTTGCATGCCACTTTGGCTTAGAGTACAATTCCAAATTTAGCTTTCCCAGGCCAACCCTTATGACATAAAGAGAAGTGTTTTATATTAAGGGGGGAAAAAATTCTCTCTTGATAAATCGAGTTTTCTACACTACAGTGTCCCCAGGCACTCAAAAGCATTCGACTTCAGAGAACAAAAGAAATGACCCCCTTGTTCTTAATTGTATAACTGTACCCTTCTACCAAACTAGTGAATCTGAGAAGCAAGGTTTATTGAGAACGAAAAGATATTAGCGTCATATCTCAAAAATATGATCCTTATAATATGAATAACAAAGAAAAGATAGGAGACAGATTGATAAAATCTGGTGGTTATATAAAGAACTATATCCATGAGAAAATTCGGAGGAGACTGCTATAAAACGTGGACACCAGGATAAATTATCAAGTAAGAGTACCATAAAATAAATAAATTGGAAAGATAAAATCTGAAAAAGCAAACAAGAATTAGGAGCAACTTGCAGAAGTCATAAAAGGAAATAGAAAACTATTATTTTAAAGTGCCAAGGCGGGATGTGTATTGCAATTTTAAAAGTCAGGAAGTATGTAAATTTGGGTAGCAATTTTTACAATGTCAGTGCTCATAAAATTCTTCCAACAGCTCCACAAGTTGTGTAAGTTAACATATAATAAACATATAAATTACTAAGAAGTGTATACTATCATTTTAACATCTGTTATACAATGGTTAGTTCTTCAATAATTTTTTTAATCTAGATTATATTAAAGGTATAGAGGTTTTTTCTAGGATTCAGTGTATATACATGATACAACTCCAGTTATACATGTCAAGAATAAAGTCACAATTTGGGCAATAAAGCTTTGTTGCTTTGTTTTCTCCCCCAGTCATAATACAGTACTTTATATATAATTCAGTATTCCACAAAAGAAACTCACTGTTCTAGGAACTAAACTGAATCAGATGACTCTTCAGTGACCCAAGTATTCTAATTTATTAAGTTAAAAATTGTATGCAGCCACATAGGCTTATTCCTATCATTCAGAGACATCCTACCATTTTATAAATGATTAGAATCAATATGTCATCTTATCTTTTCACAGTATGTAAGACAGTGTACAAAGATATCTTTATTTTATAAATTTGACCTGCAATTAAGGAAGCCAATAGGCAGGCTCCTTTGAAACTGCCTTACAGTTTTTATTCTTTATATACTGAAACATTCATCTTCAGGATTTCCTGATGGCTGAATTAAGTCTTATATAGCAGTATTTGCTGCCTTTTCAGAGTCTGGGTAAGTTCCTGATCATGGCGATGACATGCAATCAAAATACATTGACTTGGGAGAAAACCAGCACCTTTTCAGTAGCTTGGCGAATTGTCTGAACTGTCTTTTGGCATCTGCATGAGACCGGAGGATTGAAAGCTGCTAGGCTGGGCAGTGTGTTGTTTTACCCACTCAACTAATTTATAAATGTATTCATAATTTTTTGAATTTTAATGTGTCAGTAGTTCAAAATCAGTTTTAAATATTCTCTGACAGTATCAAAAGAATGAAACAAGAACCCTAAATTGGTATTTACAAGTAACGTACCACGGCTCTAATAAGATGGTAACTTATCCCTCATTTGCTGTAATAGGTCTACTGGTAAATGGTAAATTTGAGATATGTGTGAAAAGAGCAAGAATTTCAATGATTAACACATTTATAACCCCATCCATTAAATACCAGCAAATGAACAAATAGGAAATAAGGAGAAATGAGAAAGAGTAGTGTTGATAACCCAGAAGAATTTGAAGAAGATTGTAGTCATCTTATAAGTAAGTGTTTTAAGAGATTTGTTAAGCAACAGATTCAATGCTGAGTTAGACCTTGAGAAGATTATCTCTTTATCAGTGACCACCACTGAAGAACCGTTAAAGAACTCAATGGGGCTAAAAGAGTTAATGAATCTACTTGATTTAAGTGCTTTTTGATCGTATCTGAGGAGTACGGTGACAGAGAAGAGAAAATCTAAACATGATGAAAGGTTAGGTTATTATGACAACACCAGACATTCCAACTTTCAGTGAGATAATATTACCTGTGAAAGGAGTAGGAATATAAAGCAAAAATCTTGCACTAATCCTTCCTATGGGCATGCAAAGCAGTAATAAAATGTTGAGAAGGCTGAGGAAGCCAAGAATTTAAAACATGGGAGGCTTGGTGTATGCGCAATATTTAAGGGTTTTGCATTTTATATAATATTCTGCCTTATTTACTTCACATTATTCAGACATTGACTTCCAGCACTGTTTCCTAAACTACTGTTGTTTTAAATTAAGAACAATGAGGTTATGAAAGTCTTGTTTCTAAAGACAACAGGTACTGAATGGAAATGAAATTGAAAGCAAATATATTTAAATGTAGTTAGCTTCAGTTTGTGCAATCTACTGAAAAACAAACTGAAATTTCACTTGCATGACAATCCCTCCTATAAATGAAAATGTGGCTTTTGAAAGACATAGCACATTCTATTTGATGTGGCACTCATTTGAGAATTAAAATGACTTAGCCACTTTTAGGTTAACTTTCCTAGTATTTCAGTTCCCTACTAGCGAGACAGAGAAGATAATGTTTTTTACCTCTTGGAAATACTGTAAGGTTACTTTTCTTTTTTCTGACACAACAATACAAAATGTTCTCAGGAAGCATTTTTCTCATTTGAAAAACATTCAAGCGGTTACTCTTTGATTATTCTTTTTTCATTATACTTCAAATGCAATTAAATTCTTTCATCTAGTGAGCATAGGGTTGACTACTTTCATTCCTTTTACAAGTCTATAATTCATTCCTTTTCCATTGTGTTTTTCTCACTAGCCAAGCCAAAGGATTGTTCCCTATCACTCAAAATCCAACAACGAATTAGCTTCTCCTGATAGATAGGTAGGCTGTGTGCAAAGCTTTTGAGTATCTATGTAGAAACAGGATTCTGACTTCTAGACAATTCTTCAGCTTTAATTTTCCGTTTATTTTCATTGACAGTAAAATTTTCTGGCGAGTACAATCAAGATAGTGTATCCATAGAAATAACATTAAGAGAAGCTTGGTCATCAATGAGAACGGTCATCATAACAATCTCCCTTACCAAGGCATTCCACACAAAGGTAACAGCACAATAAATAATTTGTCGTTTGTCACACAACAAATAAAACAGAATGGCAGTAACAAAACCCATAGCTTTATAAATGTTCTTATACTAAAAACAAAAGCAAACATAGGTGATCATGCACTAGCGAGAAAAGCTAAAAGGGAATACTGATCGCAAAACACATTGAAGAAGAGAAAACTGTTCAAGTGTTCTGACAGGAGAGGGGAAGATTCAAACAGAATGGCTGCAGAGCGCACCAATTCTATTTCCTTCCCTAGGAAAGCCACTGACATGACTGGCTTTGTCCACGAACGCTTAGCCATCTTGAGCATATATTGTCATTTGTTTTGACTCCAATTCCTTGCAGCACATCTCCTATTACGAGAGGGAATGAAATTCATTCTTTGCCCTGGTTAGATAGACAATCATAGGTTGGGAGAAAGAATCTCCAGTACAGGCCAGTGAATGCCATGGAATGTAGGGGCTTCAGGAAGCACTGCCTCTAGCCCTGCCTTCCTCACTGTGAAAGCCACTTCCCAGTCCTGCCATACAATTTCACTTCATGTCTCAATTTTTCCTATAAGAGTTGAACTATCAGAACTAGCAGAGAGCGGTAATAATAATAATAATAATAATAATAATAATAATAATAATAATAATAATATAATAATAATAATAATAATATAGTGTAACACTTTTATTGATGCTTAAATTTGCTAACGTATGAAGAAGCTGGACCATGCAATGAAGCTAAAAATGATGTAATGCTTCAGTGGGCTCTTTCTGCAGCAGAACCGTTTCTTCCCCTGGAACTCAGCTGAAGAAATGCCTGTATACTTGGTTCCATAGCCCATCCGAGGTGGGTGAACAGTGGCTAGTTTCTACATGATTAGGAAAGACATGTCTGTCGTGGGAGTAAAAAAATAAAATTTGTCTGTTAAATTACACATAAATATAAGGTACAAATGTATTTTTAAAATACAGATTAAAATAATCACACTTGCATTGTGTACATACGAAAATACAGTATTTAATATTCAATATACACAGACACATTTAGGATAAATGCAACTATGTGGCGATGCCAGTTCTTGGAGGGTGTAAGCCTGCTCCCCCCAAGTCCGCGCACGGAGCCCCCGGCGCTCTGCTGCCCCCTAGCTGTGGCGCACGTCCTGCAGCAGCTTGTTAATCTCAGCCACCAGCTCGCTGGCGTCCATGAGTTCGTGCTTCCCGTCGTTGAGGTGGTTGAGCACATTGTCAAAATCATCCTCTTCGTAATTTTCGGGGATCTCCTCCATGGCCGGCAGCCACTTGCACGAAGGCTGCACGCTCGGGTGCGTGGCCGGGTGCGTCCCCAGGGGCGGCCCGGAGCTGGGGGCGGGGTTCTGGAAGTGGGTGCTGGCTGCCCAGGCCGCCACCCCGGGCGGGTAGCCCCCCGTCTTGGCCGGCAGGGGCCCCTTGCGGCGCTCCAGGGAGCCGGCCCGCTCCCCGTCCCCGCACTCCGCATAGGCGTCCAGGGACGCGGGCAGGAGGCGCTGGAAGACGCTGCTCATCTCCGAGAGCAGGGACGACGGGCCGCCGTCGGCCGCCTCCTCGTCGCGGGGCGGGTCCTTGCCGAAGGTGGAGAAGCTCTTCTTCTCGCCAGGCGCGGGCGGCAGGGCGCCGTCCTCCGGGCGCGGGGCCTGCGGGGGCTGCGGGGGCTGCGGGGGCGGCGGCGGCGGCGCGGGGAACTCCTCCCCCGGGATGAAGACGTTGCTCCGGTAATCACAGGACGGGGAGGGCAGCGGCGGCATCCAGCACTGGTCCGAGTGCCCCAGCACCCTGCACTCCTCCGTGCAGAGCCTCATGGCTGCAGCCGAGAGAGCAGGGGGAGTGCGGTTAAAGCCGGCCGGCCCGGCCAGGCCCCCGGGCGTGCGGTGCGCGCAACGGGTGGGGCTCGTGGCAGCCAGTCACCGGCGGCGGGACACCCCCGGGGCTACGGTGAGATTTTCCCTTCTCTACGCGAATCTGAGCGAGGGAACCTGGCAGCGTCCCGACTCTTCAGTCTACGGGGGCATCTCTGTCAAGACGTGAATGTCAGACCTGCTTACAGCGTTGTGTTTTCTCTTGTTTATCAAAAAGGAAAACGATTTTCATGCCTGCACTTGTCAGGGAGACGGTTTTTCTCACTGAAGCACTGAGAAAACGGCCTGGCAACTTACACATGAGAATGACTAGAAAGAGAAAAGAGGTGGGTGATGGAATGTTTGCTGAACATGAATTCTAAGAAAAAAAAGGGCTTTTAAGTGAAATGCATAGCTTTAGAAATGCCTAAGATAGTCCTTGAGTAATACCTTGGAGTAACTTTCCAGAAATCAAGTTGACTTTGGTGTCTGACCCAGTTTGCTTTTAGAGGAGGCACAGACGCTGTAACGAGTTATCAGGTCATTATACTTGCTAATTTACCTTAAAGAAATTCTGGGTCATTTAGTGACTTGCTACTGAAAACAGCAGTGCAAACCATCCTGAACCACTAGGCACCTGCACTTAGCCTCTTAAGAAATCTTCTTTAAAATGTTGGAAAGTCACAGAACTGGAAAAGTCATCAAAAGATGAAGAATATGAAAAATATGCTGCCTAGTTCATCCAGATGTTATGAGGTCCTACTGGAATGTGAGTGGACACAACAGATGATATGAGAAAAGCAGAACAATAAAGAAGAAAAATCTCTAAACGAGGCAAACGACTACTAAACTACGTAAGAACTAGGAAATGCAAAGATGTAAAAGATAAACTCCACAAAGCAGCCATCTATTTCTTTGCCAACAGTTAGATCTCTTCAATTATCATGATTTAATCATAGAGCACAGGACAGAAAGCAGAAAATGCCAAGGAATGATCTTACGTTTGAACAAAAACTGAACTGATATCATCCATACTTCTATTTTCAGAGCTAATTCTGGAGAGCTGGCTGCTTATGTCAGATTTCTTCCCAAACTGCTGTGGAACAGGCTGATTCTTGGGTGATGCCCAACCTTTTATTAAAGGAGCCACTTGTCCACTGTGTTTATTGCTGTATTTCCAGCACCAGGTAGTGTTTGCATTGAATAGTCCATCACTAGAACTTTCCTAATCTTCAGGACAAGAAAATCGAAACCACAAAGTCGTAACGGAAACCTGTCAGGACGGCTGTGATAAAAATAATAACCAATAACACGTGCTGGTGGACCTGTTGGTCTGCTGTTGTTGGGAATGCAAAATGGAACATGCAATATGGAGAGTAACATAGAGCTTTCTCAGAAACTTAAAAAGAGAAGTGCCATATTCATCTCTGCTAGGTATTTATCTCAAAGAATTGAAATGAAGATCTGAGTGATGAGCATTTCCCTGTTCTCTACAATACTACTCATAACAGGCAAGACGTGAACACAACCTGGAAATGAATGGACAAAGAAAATGTGTTATATGCACACAATGCAACATTATTCAGCCTGAAGAAAAGAAGGAAATCTTAAGTATGTAACAACATGAAGGAATCTTGAGGACGTTATCCTTAATGATTGACGTGAGTCATAGGAGGACACCGCATGCGATAATTTCGCATACGTGAGGTGTCTACAGCAGCCACATTCATAGAATCCAAGAGTGAAATGATAATTGTAGGGGCTGGAGAAAGGGGAAGAGGGGAACTACTGATCAGGACATTAAAGTTTTAGTTAAATCAGATGAATAAGTTATAGAGGTCTGCGGTATATCACTGTACCAAAGGAAACAATCCTGCATTCACAGGTAAAATTTGAAGGGGTAAATCACACATTAAGGGTTCCTATACAATCCATTAAAAAAATAGTACGAAGAAAACTGACAACTAAATGTTGCTTTTCAGAAAAGGAGAAATAAAGGGCTTGTTCACGGCATGGAAGTCCCTGCAGTTCATTACCTAAATCTTTGAGATAATTCTGTTCCTAGACCTCATCGATTCTGTACCTCAGCTCTTAATAGAGAAGGCAATAATAAGGTGAAAAGCAAAAGTGAGAACAGTAATTGTGAGTGTGGAAGGCAACTGACTGCTAGGAAGGCTGGACAGAGAGAAGGCAGGGAAACACAGAGATGTGTGAATACTGGTGTCGTGGAATCACCATGGAGAAAGAGAAAGAGCAAATGTCAACAATCACTGTGTCATTTTGCAATAAAGGAAGGTTAAATTTAAACGAGCAAGGGTGATTTCAGAATAAAAGGATATTTCGATGCACTGACTTCATGATGATGACTCTCTGGAAAGATATGCCAGCTACTGCTATTCAGCATTTAACATGGACACTGAAAGGGGCTGAAAGTAACTGAAATACCTTAAGAGCAATGAGGTTTGTTTAGCAGTGAAATAAACAGAGTGGTAATTAATTTTTTTCCTAATTCTTTCTGTCTCTAAAAATGGAAAGGAGACCTGAGTATATTGTCCTACTCACATCCTATTAGTAGGAAGAGACAGAGACCTAATAACACCTCTTTGTTTTCTGAACTTTAATTCTGCAGGAAGGACTTGATTGTTTGATTAACTTTGTTTTGTTCAAATGTTTAATGAGAAGGGTAGATTTCATAGGCATCTAAAAATCCTGAGCATGATCAACTCTCTAGGAAGCTGAATACACTGAAAATAGCTAACCATATAAACTAGGTGATTAAAATGAGTTTGTGTCCAAAAATAATCTGGGGCACAGGGTTTTTCAAAACAAGAAATGCTATACTATAAATTCACAATAAAAAAGTTTTAATTAATATTTTCAAAAATCAGAAAATAAGGAAAATGATGGAGAAAGAAAATTGGAGAGGAGGAGGTAAAAATAAGAGATGGAAGAATAATGGTGCAGACAAGGGGGTTTCTCAGCTGTGTTGCTATTTTCAACCTTTTCTCTAGAGTCAACTGTTTGAAAACATTCTCAGCGCATATGTAACCTAACACTACAGATATTCCGTAGCATATCCAAGAAATCAGGCCTTGTTGGCAAGAGCTGCGAGAGCCGAAGCTTTCTGCTGCTTCTCGAAAGTTCTTCCAGGTGGTTACATCTCCCCTGGGAAGGAGGAGAAGACGTGGGAAGCGGAGCGCTCGGCTTTGTCGTTACATAACTATCAGTTTTGTCACCATCTCACACCTGCTGGTAGGGAGGGCAGGGAGCAAGCATCGAATACAAGAAAAGTAGACTCACTTCTCTCCAGTCATCAGTCTCTGGGGATCAAGCAGTTCCGTGTGAAGAGCCTGCCCTCCGTGAGCTCTCAAACAGCTCTCTGCCCTCACGTGGTTTCAGATCTAATTCTAAGTATAGCTAAGAGGCCTTAACAACCCAAAGTGCCAAATGCAACAAGGTCAAGGGCATGCAAGAAAAGAAGAGTGGAGGCCACCGAGGGGAAGGAAAGAGCAACAGAAACGAACTCTGGGAAATGAGAAGTTTTAGATAAAGTGAAGAGAGGCCATCTTCTCCAGGAGGAAGGTGCCTGAGCAGAAGATGGCTGTGTGATGAGAAGAGAAGGCTCCGCCTCTTGCAAAAGAGAAGGGAAGAAGGCCGACGCTGAGCGCTGAGAAGTGGGGTAAACGTCATTGGCTTTAGAATGCTAAGAGATAGAGTGCCATAGGTACTGCTGGGCCACACAAGTCAAGTGATGGTTGGAACGAAATTACAGAGATGAAAAGGTTCTGGAAAGGCTGTTTGAACAGTGCAAAAGGAAGATGGGAGACAGGCAGGACTTCCTGGGGGATGGCTATCAGTTGTACGTGCTGTAGAAAGTCAACCACAGGAGAAAGGGGAGCAATGTGGTGTCCGTCCGTCCCCGAGAGGACGGGGCATTAAAGGGGAATGTCTGAATGACATCATCACAGATGACAGATCAATGAACTCAATGGAATAAATCCAGGAGCCACCTGGTACAGCAAACACACTGCAAATATGGAGATTGGAGGAGTCTCCACGCAGGGCTGTAGCTCGAAGTTGAATGAGCAAGGAAGAAAGTATGCTGACAAATATGAGCCAGCAGACAAGAATGCACCCTCAATTTCCCACTCAGCATGCAGGGTGTTTCTGTGGGACTTAACAGAGTGAATGACCAGCAGTGACCATGTTGGCAGGCAACGTAGCAATGATGTCTGCTTGACCGCAGTCAGATGAAAAAACAGTTGAAACCAGACCCTGCAGTCCTGACAACGCTCACGCCTTGGAAACTGCACTGATTTCTGCTAATGGCATTCAGATGTGGACAGACATTTTCAACTGGGAATATTTCCTGGGATTATAATTTATAAAGTACAAATTTTATACAAACTGCAGGGGCCAGGCTGGACCATAAAGCCAGACTAAAGGTCGAGGGAAGCAGAATGGTCGTTCAAGTTGGGGATGGTCATCTCCGTGGACAGAGTCAAGATGCACATTTCTGTCTGGACGAGTGGATAACTGGCACCTCCTGGAATTCTATGTTTCTAGAATAGTGTCTTCCACACCTGCACTGAGGCAGGTTGTACTGGGGCAGAAATGCATCTACTATAAGAGAATAGACGCCTTTGTAGAATAATAATATGATGCAAGGCCTTGGACCACCAAGCTCTCCTACCACACGGCCTATGGAGTATGATTGTTTTGTAGATGATCACCTGTATATTCACTGGTGTTGGGACAGTAGTACAAAGGCGAGCCTCTAACTTTGAAAAGAAATATACGTGGGAAGGGGTCTCAAGTCACTAGTCAAGAGTCATTACTCTCTAGAGTTTGTCTCCGCCTATTGTTTCCCTGAGCTTTATTAATATTAATATTGTTAATATTGTTTTATTTATGTTTTTTAATGCAACATTAGATAGCTATCCTGCCATGATATACAAGAAACATTAAAACCAGCGCCTTAACCTTCTTATGAACAAGCAGACCATGACTGACACAATTTCAGAACTGTAAGGGACTCTCAGTATCATGTAGGCCCATAAATAGCAAGATTCTCTAAGCAGTTATTCTCCTGGTAACTTTATTGAGAAATTAAAATTTCAATGAAAAGACTTCATACAATTAAAAAAAAAAAATAACTTCTATCTTGTCAATATTGGTATTTGGCCACTGTATTATTTTTGTTTTAGGAAATAACAGAATCTAGGAAATCTCATTATTCAAAATTAGGGATCAAGATTCAAGACTACAGTTCCATTGGTATCACAGAACCCCAGAAATTGCACCAGTGCTTTCATTTCATAGGTAAAGATAAAAAACCTGGCTCTCTTTGAGCAAGTTGCATGAGGCCATATGTATTCCACTGGCTTTTCAGGGATCTCTCTTTAAAGTGATTGAACCTATGAATCAATAAAGACACCAAAACTGACAATGAAGCATCAACTTTTCTGTGCATTGTAGTCATAATGCCCCTAAGAGTCCTTTCCATACATTCTTCCTGCCAGAAATACAGTCTCTATTGCTATAATAGCCTAATTAAATAAGCATCGTGAAACAGTTTCATGGGAGGCTTGAGGAACTTTAGAATAAAAATATCTATGTCCCCCAACTTATAAAGGAATTTTAAATCCTACTTCTCACTCTACTCTTGACAGATTTGTATTTAAGAATATGGCGACTGGTTCAAAGCTCACTTCCACCATATTCAAATTGCCTGATTTGGGACCCACTGATTAAGTGCTATCAAGCTTTAGTTTAAAAAAAAATAAAGTGAACCCTATTGTTACAATCACCACGACTAATTCCTGTGTGAAGGTCTTGGGACAGACAAGGTATAGACAGGACTCCTGGGCCTGGAATAAACATGGGAACCTCGTGGAAACCATCTCTGAGTGCTGCCAGAGTCTAACACTGCTAGGTACTGCCTGCAGTTCCTTTTTACTCATTTTGTCTGAACTTCTACTTCCAAAACTCTCTGGCTTATCAGCACTTAGAAAACAGCTGCTCCCTGGAAGTCGGACAGAGAGCATCCATCTTTTCTTCCTTGATCAAATGGCAATTACTTGATGAGCATCTGGTGGAGTTTAGAAACGTAAGTAGCCAAAGGAACATGTGTGTTCCTAAGGGCTGACTTAGTACCAGAGTCTTTAGTAACAAGGAGCTACAGTGAGACAGTCAGTATTTACCCAGGTGATGGGGATTCTACTGCACGATCAGACAGAGGGGATTCTAAACATGGCCCATAACTTAGTGGGATCTCCTCCAGCGAACTGTGTACTTTCAAGTTCCCTTCTTCGTCCTCTTGAGCTACAGGGCAGACATTAAATGAAAGGTGGCAAAAAATATTCTACACTGACCACCTACCAAGATGCATTCCTTCTCCTATTTTTAGTGATTAAAACATACCATTTCCTAGTGTATTTTCATCTTCAATTCTGTGAGTTGGTTCCCATCACAGGAAATGTGTCTTCCAAATTACAGCCCCGTTCACCACTGTGTACCAACCAGACAGAATGAAAACAGCCACCCAGTAATTTTGGAAGAGTTGTTTAAGAGTCTCCCTCTCCACTCCTCCCTTCTTATCCTGTGAAGCTCTCATCTTGTTCTCCTTCTCTACCAACGGCTTAACATGCATTTTAAGAAAAGAATTTAAAATCGTTTCAGTTTATATTGCTAGTCAAGGGCAGATAACAGAACTGGAGTGCAAAGAAGAAATATAATCATGGGAGAAATTGGTCACTTCACAGTGCAGTAGATCTGAAAATAAGGCTGTCTCTTTCACCATCCTCTTACCTGCTGGAATTCTTCCATCTGTAAGAAACAGGTCGCTGAAGCCTTCGCCCAGCAGCCTGTCTATGGGAGAGTCTCGCCCCAAATCATAGTCACTGTCCCCTGCCTCACTGTCACCACGGCCACTGTCTTTCAAGCTGAATTTGTCCATGTCTTGAAGGGCGTATCTAGGAAGACAAAGAGGGAAAGTAGAGATTTAACACTTCGGCATTCATGGTGTTTGAGACTTCGGAGGGAAGATGAGAAAAATTCATACCTATAGCTCCTGGAATACTTGTTTCCTCGAAAACTTGGCCTTGGCTGATACTGCCCCTGGTGAAGCATTGAAAGAAGCTGGGAGACCTGCTGGAAACCAAACAGACAGAACTGACTTCGGGAAATAAACCCTCAGAGACACACAGGCTTCGGAGAGGAAAAGCAGTTACTTACTAGTTCATGCTAAGTGACCGGACATGCTATCTATGTGTAAAGATTTACTATGTGGGATGTAGCAGAACATATCACCAGCCACCAAAGAGAGCTGACACCTACCCCACAGATATCCGGATGATCTCATATAACAGGTTTTTTGTTGTTGTTTTTTAAAGAGAATTCCTGTATAAAGAACAAGCTGGTTCCTTTTATAGTTCAAAATGATATGTTCTAAAAATACATAGAAAATGCTGAGAAACACAATAGCCTAACACATGCAATTAAAATCATGTCAAAACATTTTCATATACAGCACACACAGAACACGCATGGGGATCGGAGTCTGGATTTTTGAGTTTTCAGTAGCAAACACAAGTCAGAGCAAGAGGCAAGCCCCTTTCTTTATTCTGGCTCACAGGAGCTTCACTAGGGAAGTAAGGGATTTCTAATAATCCTTTGTGAGCGACACAATCTTGAAAAATATTATCCATAGCACATGCAAGTACATTCTATAAGGAAAGCTTAAAATAGGCTACAAGGAGAACTTAGGACAGCATACTAAGGGAGGAATCCTTGTCATTTTGCACAAATGCGAATTGCATCCTATTATTCTGCATACCGTTAGTGTGATTACTTATCAGTTAAGAACTAACACGACTTAGGAACAGGAAGCGCCAGTGAGCGGAGACCGTGTATGACCTCACCTCAACGGCAGGCGTGGCATGCGTGAGCTCCAGCGAGAAATTCTCTGGCACGTGGTTGGAGGAGATTGTCACCAAGCTGTTGAGTGACTGGTGACTGTTGTGACTCTGCCGGCTGCCCATCTGGCCTCTTTCCAAGGTAGGGGATGAAGACGGAGACGATCTGTGATGCGATCTGATGGGCAAGGTGCCATTGACCGTGGGCACCAGTGTGATGTCCCCTTTGTGAATCTGCCTGGATGGCCTCTTGGGGTGGTGCTGGTACGTTGACTCTGCTACCCTGCAGTTGTAGGATCGAGTATCCTTCTTTTCTCGGTTGCACCTGGTGGCAAACAGCACCATAATAACCAATAACACCGCACAGATTGCGCCTAAGGAAATAATAATAATCATGGAGACATCCAGGGTTGCCTGGTTAATGGAGGTCATCGCTGTGCTGGTCACTGACTCTGCGTATTCGAAGATGACACACTTCAGAAGGACTTTGGTGTGCAGCTGAGGGCTGCCTTTGTCCTGGATGATGACCAAGAGCTCCCACTCTGCGTAGGGGACTGATTCCATGCTCACGTTGGTATGGATGTCACATGACCGTGGGTCAATTACAAAGAGGTTCTCCTCGTTACCGGCGACTATGGAACAGCTGAGTTCAGCATTCACCCCAGAGTCTCTGTCAACTGCCCTTATCCTTGTGACATGAAAGCCACTCTCGGCCCCTTTGGGAATGGCGATTTCTGCAGTATTATTGCGCAGTGCAGGCCCTATCACCACTGGGACGTTGTCATTTTCATCAATGATGGTGAGCACGACGGTAGCATTGCCCGCGAGTTGCTTCGGACTCCCTCCGTCTCTGGCTTCCACCACAAAAGTGATCTGACTGACTTCTTCATGATCAAAGATCCTGAGGGCGTAGATGGCGCCGTTAGATGGGTCAATGGTGACATAGGTCGTGATGGAACTTCCCAGGATGGAAGTCTCCAAAATGGTGTATGTAACTTGCCCATTTTCTCCAAGATCAGGGTCACTGGCAGTGACTGTGGTGATATACGCTCCTGGGGAGTTGTTTTCTGAGATTGCAAATTCATATCGACTTCTCTGGAAATGAGGTGGGTTGTCATTGAGGTCATTGATGTGAACAGTAAAGTGTTTTACTGTGGAGAGACTGGGTGTCCCCTTGTCCTCAGCGATGACAGTCAAGCTGTACTCAGATCGCTTTTCTCTATCCAGGGTAGCATTCGTCAAGATTAAATAGTTGTTTTCATAAGTCTTCTGAAGCTTAAAGTGACCATGTCCATGAAGCTTACAAACTATCTCTCCATTTAGCCCCGAATCCTTGTCCTGAACCCTGACCAAAGCAACAAAGGTGTCCACAGGGTCTCCTTCGAAAAGATAAGATATTTCTTCCTTCCCAGGGGACATGAGGTTTATGTTAATTTCAGGTTTGTTGTCATTCACATCCACAACCTGAATTATAATTTTGCAGTGAGCTGGGATTGAATTCGGACCCAGATCTTGAGCCTGCACATCAATCTCATAAGACTTGGTGATTTCATAATCCACTTGCTTGAAAAGAGTCAAATGTCCTCTTTCTGAATCAATTTTAAAAGTCTGTATAATTTGGGGAGACACATGGCTGCTGAAGGAATAGACGATTTTCCCATTAGCGCCCTCATCTGGATCGGTGGCATTGAGGTCCAGGAGCAAAGCGCCCACCGGGGAGTTTTCTAAGAGTTGGATTGTGTAAGACTGCTGCTCAAAAGCCGGGCTGTTGTCATTGGAGTCGGAAATGCTGATTTTCAGGAGCGAGGAGCCAGACCTCTGAGGCACCCCCATGTCGGAGGCGGTGAGCTGAAGCTCATAGCTGGACTTCAGCTCCCGATCCAGCTCCTGCACCACAATGAGCTCCGCATATTTGGCGCCATCCGTCCTGGTCCGGACCTCGAGACTGAAAAAATCGTTGGGCGAGAGGGAGTAGGTGTGCAGGGAATTCTCCCCCACGTCGGGGTCGAAGGCGCTGTCCAGGGGGATCCGCGTGCCCACGGCCGCACTCTCGGAGATCTCGATGGGGATGAGGGCTCTGGAGAACTGCGGGGCATTGTCGTTAATATCCAGCACTTCCACTTCAATATGGAAAAGTTGCAGATGCTCGGTGGGGAGGGTGATCACGTCAAACTCTATGGAACAGTTCGAGTTTTTCTGGCAGAGCTGCTCCCGGTCGATCTGCGCCCCAATGCTGATTTCCCCAGTATCCTCGTCCACGACCAGGAGAGGAGAATTGCCCCTCTGAATGGCTCGGAAACGAACGGCCGCGGGATTCGGCAGCTTCGCTAAGACCTCAGCCACATCCTCGGAGAGCCTGGCGATCACCGAGCCGACCCGCTGCTCCTCGTAGATCCTGTATTTCAGATTCCTGCCCAGCGCGCCCTCGCGCAGACACACCATCAGGAGAGCCAGAAGCACCCGAAAGTGCATTTTAGCCGGCATCTGGTCCCCCGGCCGCTCCGCGACGCGCTCCGACGCCGGCGCTCCCGCCGCGCACCGCCCGCCACTCGCTCCGGCCACTTACAGCTCGGCCGCGCGCCGCGCCGCACAGCGCCTCCGCATCGCCCGCCGCCGTCGGCAGCTCGCAAACTTTTGTCTCCTGCGCCCCGGGCCGCGGCCTCCGGGTGCGGTGCGCGCGCCGTCCGCGGGGGCCTGGCGTCGGCCGCGCGGCGGGTCCTCCCCGCCGGCCGCAGCGTCCCCGCTGCGCCGGGGCCCTCGGGTGGTCGGCATCCGCGACCCGGGCGCCGCGGAGCCCGCGCGGTCCCGGCCGAGCGCTCGCGCCCCGCGCGCGGCTGCAGACAAACCCCGGACTGCGACTCCGGGCGGAATCCGCTCAACTTCGCTCCAACTCAGACAAAGCTCTCCGGCCGGCGAGGGTTGAATCGCTTCCAGCCAATCAGCGTCCTCCCCAATCAGACGCCGACCGAGACCCCCGAGCGAGCGGCGGACCCGAGTGCGGGGTGGGCGGGGGGCCCGGAGAGGGAAGGCGGGGCCGGGGCGCGGGAGGAGCCGCCCGGGGCGGCGGGGCCGCCGGGGGCGGGGGAGCGGGCTGCTGCTCCACCCTGCCCCTCCACCTCTCCACCCCCTCCACCTTTCCGTCCTACCACCCCAGCACCCTCGCCTCCATGCACCCCTCTCCAGCCCATGCACCCCTCCACCCTTTCACCCCATGCAGCCCTCTACCCCCTCCACCCCTCCACCCCATCACCCTTCCACCCCGGGATCCGCCCTTTCAGCCCCTGCTTCCCGCCCTGCTCCTCCCCTCCTGCCCCCTCCCGTTTGGCCAGCTCCCCCCCTCACCCCCCACCCCCGCCTTCCAGGGCCCGGCCCTCCCATCTCCCGCACCCACCCTCCCCCGAGCGTGCCGCGACAAAGGGGAGACAAATTACAGAAGAAAAACTTTAAATCAACTTCTGCTCGCCTGCATTCATATGGCATTTAAAATTGTGCTGGTTTTCTTAATTGCCCTTTCTTCTTCCACAAACATGTAATCATCTTGCTTTTTTCATAGTCTTTAAGTATTGGTTTAACTTAAAAAGCCTCCAAGAGCATTTTGGTGGTGGAGGGGTTTAATAAAAGGTGAAAACTTCCTTCTAATTAAGCTTCCCGGGCCGCCCCTCCCCCGCCCCCGCCGCGGGTCCTGGGGTCTGTCTCCTCCACCCGCAGCAGAGCGGGTTTTCTCCCGGATCTGTTTTAAAGACTTGAACGAGTCAAGAGGTTTCATTTCCAGTTTTTCTTTCATCTTTATTCTTTGAAGATAAGAAAGGGGGCTATTTTCCACTCTTGATTTCTCTTAATTAGCAAGGTTTATTAAAGGAACACTTTTAGATTTCCAGCTCATCAACAATAGAGTGCTACCTTACATCCCTTCTTTCCTGGACTTTGGGCAAAATTGACTATGATAGTTCTTTGTCCTGGACTTTAAAAAAAAAAATCCTATTTATCTTGGGTGAAAGATATTTCATGCTGTAACTTGCCAATTTCTACCCCAGGATATTATCTCTACCTGGTGTGCATACACAATGAATACTGGGGAGACGCGACTCAACCTTTACAAGTCAAATTTTTATAATATATGTGTTATTTATGAAAACACTTTTCAGATATGTATTTAAAACACCCAAATCTTGTTTACATTGAAGAATAAAATGGCTGAGCTGAAAATTGCATTTGGTGTGGATCAAAACTCTGGAAATACCAGGGGAGGCTTGTATGCTATCCAGGTCACAGAAACTGATAGGGTTTTCTTATTTGAAAATATGATTATTTATGATGTTCTTTCTGCTCTGCAATTCCTTTTAAGTTTATCACCATGGCTCTATTCTTGCTGCTTTTTTCATACCGCTTGCATTATTCTCAGCTGTCCTCATCCACTTGCATATTTGCGGTTTCACATAATCTCACTGTCACTTTCTTCCATTTATTTTCTCCCACTCGACTTTGCCCCCCAGAAACATATAAAAAAAAGTCATTTTCTGATTTTTCCACTTTGCTTACTCTCAGCAGAGCTCAGCGAAAGTCACGAAGAAGGTTCTCTCCAGAAAAGAAAGCAGAGGAGTCTCAGCATAAACTCTCTTTTTAGGCTCAAAAGCATTTTATAAGCCATTGTCTCTCCCCCCCCCCCCCCGCAGAAGCCAGTACTGTGTGGCAAATCGTGCAGAATCGAAAGGACTATAATGAATGTATTTACTACTGGGTCACACTGATGAACATTCAACCCCCATGAATAATACTGTTTCACAAGTTTGCAGCCCTTTCAAATTGCTGATCCCCAAACCACATAGAAAAAAAAAAAAAAAAAAAAAAAAAAAAAAAAAAAAAAAAAAAAAAAAAAAAACCGACCACAGGCAACTGGGATTTAGAAACCCTTAGCCATCTGGCCTGGATCTTGAACAATCTGAGCCAATAATTATATCACTTCAGGCCTTAGTGAGCGAACCCCTTCGCAAATACCAAAGGAGTAAAGAAGGGAATTTTTTGACTATTCAAAGTTGGGGGTGAGAATTCAAAGATAATCTAAT
The DNA here is from genome assembly GCA_004363575.1 of Solenodon paradoxus. Taxonomy (NCBI): domain Eukaryota; kingdom Metazoa; phylum Chordata; class Mammalia; order Eulipotyphla; family Solenodontidae; genus Solenodon; species Solenodon paradoxus. The sequence continues at coordinate 257,901 of RJWH01001695.1, forward strand.
TCTATTAGTTCTCAGAGAGTTTTCTTTGTGGATTTGATAGGTCTACCCTCAAAAATCTCCAAAAGCAATGAACTTGATTATCTTCATGCAGGGGTGCTTCAAAAGTAAAAATTATTTTTAAAAACTTTCATTTATTTCTGATAGTGGGTTTGAACAGAATTTGTCAGTGTGAAAAAAGAGCTACAAATAACTTCCTGAAGATTTAGAGCAGGTTGTAAATGAATATATTTTCATAATAAATGTGTTTCTATGAGAAAATCTTTAAAGAATTTGGAGACCGTTTTTGGAAAATGACTTCTTTTACTTACAATATCATTTTCCTCAAATGTCATTTCGTTTTCTGTTTGCCGGTCCCATCCTGAGAAATTATGTCTGCCTGCTTGCTAGAATTGTGCCTTTGATTTCTCTTCATCTGTTTTTCAAATTTATTTTCAAAAACTACGAATTGAAACATATATTCTCTCATTTCACTTTTGATTAGTTCTAGCAAGTCAAAGTATCCTTATTTTGCAGTCTTCAAAAGAATATGCAGAAAATATAAATAAATGTTTACAATTCACACTTTGTGAAAGGGTTTATGCTAGAGGAGATTGAAAGCTGATAAACTTCTGCCAGTTGTCATCTACTGGTGATTTGACTGAACTTTCTCCTTCTTCTCAGTTTTGCAGAGTGAGTAAAAAGTGGTCAGTCTTCTAAAATAACTTTTCAAATATCCAACGATGTAGGATTGATTAAATGTTCCTTCTCATCCACCCACTTGGAGAGGACACGATCTTTGAGGACCATAGGATTGTGAGTGATGTTAGACTCTAGAGCAACTCGTTTTTGAGCTCTGGAAGGAGAATCTCAGCTACTTATTGTTGTGCGTTTTTATCTACAAGTTACCTTTATCACTTGAGTCTGAGTTGGGTCGAAATGGCTAAGCCTGGAGAAGAGATACTAGCTTGCATTTGCAACATATCCTGTCACCCCTAGTAATTCTTATTATGCCACTTGCTTTGTTTTAAGGAAAACGAAGTTTTCAAAATCTAAATCATTGACATTTCTCTTTCTACTGAAGAGGAAAGGATATGCAAGACTCATTTGGAAAGCTGAAAATTTCTCCATGACGTGAAGAATAACGTCCTATTTTCATACTTGAAAACCAAGTTAGAGTCACAAAATTTCTTGTTTTATATAACAACTGCTCTTTCCCTCTTTTTTTGATTTCAATTTATTTTATCGAAGGAATATTACATCATAACGACATTGATTTAAGGTGTGCATCATAGTAAATCCATATCTGTATATAATATAATAAGTTCACCACCATTTCAGTTTTTTCTTCACTACACAACTGATCCCCTTTACCCAAGAGTCATTAAAATTTCTTAGAAGCATGTGTGGATTAGTTTGTATTTCATTATAACATATGAAAATGTGCAAAAATGAGGTAGTGGAAGAAGGAATCACTACTCTCTCATCATAGGCTATCAGTCAAAAAAAATATGGAATTCCACAAACTTATAGTTGACATGACATAACAGCCTTTACTCATAGACTTGATTATGAAATACCTTATAGAAGGAACTCATCTGGCTTGGTAACATACGATCGTAACACACCTAAATTGCGCTACTCTGTATCTTGGGAAAGTAGATAAAGAAGAAGATTTACCAGAAAGATTTGGTAAAGATGAGAGACACCAGTACCCAGGAACCACTTAAGCCATGACTTTTCAGATGGACGCAGGACATGTATGAATGCAGTTACCCCCAGCTGGCAGCCATGTATTCCTGAACAAATGCCCTAACTTCTCTGAGTCCATCTAATTCCTCTGGGATTAATAGTAATTTACTAGAAAGAATTCTTGTAAGAAATAAATAAATGGGGCTTTCCGCAAAGGCTGGTCCAGAGAAAACACACAACTTGTTTTCCTTTTCTTAGCATGTCTGTGGCTATTTCCTTTCAAACAGTCATTGAAGTAAAAATGAGGCTTATATCCACAGTCCTTGTTGCTTTTCAAATGTTTGGTTTAGGCACTTTCATAATTCTGGAAAGACGAAGCACATTTTAGATTTTTCTTTTTTTGTTTATGAAGGTCACTTTTGAAATATAATTGGCAAAACTAATAGAAGTGATCTGTGACTCTCTGAAAGCATACAGTTCACTGAAGAAAATTCCGCAAGATGTGCTAACTACACAGAAGGATAACTCCAGACCCTGGGCCCTAGAATCCTAGCTAATAATACAGTTAAAATAAATCTAACCTACTAAGTGCTTAATTATCTTTTATATTCGATAGGCTACACATCTAGTATTTGCCTCGATAGTTTGAGCCAAACATTTTTTTTTTCCCTAAATATCATGTCACACTATACCAGGAAGACAAAAGGATATATTTGATATCATATCTTGGTAATGACAAGAAAAGATAAAAATATTTGATTTTCATTTAAGAAACATGATTTGACCTTTTATCAACTATATTATATCTCTCTGCTGTTCTCTCTGTGTTCCACTTGGTGTTCTATTCAAGAATATCATAATGGAAAATCACTGAACAATATGAGCTCTTTATTGGAACAAAGTTATCAACAGAAGATCAGGGTTAAGAAATGAGAGTGGATCCCTAACCATCCTTAGAATTGCAAAAGAGGACTAGCAGTTTAGTGAATTCAGAGGAACCTGAAGAGGATAAATGCTCCTAGGAGGGCACCCCACCTCCAGATTGTACTGGTGCCTGAAGCAGCATCTGCAGGGAGCACTGGAAGAGTTGTAGTGGCTGAAATGCAGTGACAGGTGCTAGGTCAGATTTGTCTGAGTTGCGATCTCAGGATTTGGATGGCCTGCCAGAGGTAGGAGGCCAAGTTCCAGGCAGTGGCTTAGGGTCTGGCCCCAGCAGGAAACTGAGTCCAGATGAGAAACATGGAGAGGTATCCTGTTCATTTCACATCTCCTGGTTATCTAAGTCATGGAGGTTATGACATTGGAGATGAAAAGAGAAGAAGACAGACACCTAGCATCTGGTATTCTGCAAATGGGTGCGGACTGGAGACCTCGTCAAAACTTGAGACCAGATAGCAAAAGTCAGTGTTAGGGTTAATCACCCAAACTATGATAGTCTCTTAAATTCCTTCTCACCAGAATACCCCGAGGCGCAAAACTAACTACAGCTCGTGCTCCAAAACGATGCTCAGATGATTTGAGAGGGGCGGGGAGTTTCGGTCTTTAAGTGAATTGAGTCTCAGTTCTTCATTTGAAGCGGCTACACAGTGAATAGCCCATAGAGTAACAGCATGGGCATTATTGGGAAACTTGTTAGAAATGCCACATCTCAGACAGCACCCCAGACCAACTCAAACAGACTCTGCATTTCAAGAAGATCCTTGGCTAAATCCTATGCACATTACAGTTGGAGACGCATTGCAAAGAGTAATCTCTTGTCTGAAATGGTAAAAATGCTAACATGATGGTCCTCTTATGCTAGGCCTTCCTCCAGGGAGGTTAGACAAGGGGCCTGTGGTGGAGATGACCCAGGAAAGGGCCAGGATTCCCATACTATTTATTCAGGAATACAAGAAAACTTCTCTAGTTAAGTTCACAGGAAAAGAAAGGTAATTAAGTTTCCCTTTGGATCCCATGCTTCATGCCAGTTGTCGTTCTGTTCTCGTCCATTTAGGCAGTGCAATTTTCATTAGAGAGAAATACTTTTCAGTAAAAGAGATCCAATTCTTTTTGAAGAGCTATTTCTGAAGGCAAGATATTTCCAGTGTCATCACATGCATTTTATATATGTATGTTTGTACAGATGCACATTGGAGGAATCTCTGGTTGAGTGTTGGCATCTCTCATTGCATATAAATGGAAAGATGACTTGACGCTTTCTTGGTACCAGCATTCCTCCATCATTCATGGTGTGCAAAAGCAAATTTGAGTACTTTGTTCATTTATCCTTAATTACTTCTAACTCAGACAAGAAGTTGACGTGACAAAAGTTAATTGCCAATTCTCAAATCTTTGTGTTCACATTAAAATCTGGATGCTCCCAATAGCTAATAGATTCAACCATCTTTTCCTAATTAGGAAAAAAAAATAGGCTGGTGTGCCCTTTTAAGATGAAATTTTTTTAAGAATAAAAGAGAACCAATAACACATAGTAGGATAAGCATCCACTTAAATAATGGACATCGAATCAGGGAAAATTCCGGCTCTATTGGTTAGATGACAACTTTTAACATAGGTTTTGATATAGTATGTCAAACTTAAGCATTCATTGAATGTCGGTATCAATTGTGTACAACAATTGACTATTAGTTAATATAGCTAGGTTAATTGCAACATCCACGTCCAATTGTATATTTACTTAGAATTTGCAGGAAGTTATTCATTTCACAATCACCATCCACTTTCAAAGAGCAACAATCTAAGGTAATTCTAGTGCAATAGAAGCATTGCTATCAAATTGCTTCATTTTACAAGGAAACGAAAAGGATGAAGATACTTTGTCAAATAGCAACTTCCATCAAGAATTAAAATTTCAAAAAGTAAAGGAAATGAATGACAAATAGACTTAGACAGGTAGCAGATACCGAGCTATCTAGTTGGGCTGTAGAAGTATGTGTACTTATCATTCCTTTGTCAGCTTACAAGGAAAATCAACCTTCTGAACACATTTTTTACAAAATACATGCCTAAATGTATATTCATTATGTAGAAGATGTTTTGACTGGAATAATTCAGAGGAAGATGCTAGGCCTTCATTGAAACTAATGCCTGTGTTCTATAAGGAACCTAGCAGGTTTCCACTGTGATACATGTTACTTCTTTTTATGACCATCTAGTAGTGTTTGAATTTGGACAAACTAATGTAGCTGTAATAAACTAATCAATCACAGCTGCTATTTCTAAGCCAAGAAACTCGATTTCCAAAGAAGAGTCTCCTTTAAGTAGTAAATGCTCTTTAGAAAATATCTAGGGCACAATGTCGCCAAAGACAAATTCAAGAGTTTACATTTAGAATGAGTTTCTCATAAAAAGAAATACCATCTCACATACTAGCATCTCACATGGCATTTAAAGGTTAAGGTCTTGGAAGACAATACAAATAAAAGTAGTGAGTGTAGAACATCACTCAGTACCAAGTGCTATACCCAGATTATATTTCCTCATTTTATTCTGGCCATGATCATAATAATGAATTGTTTGTAAATGGGAGGAGTGTTTGGGACACAAGTAGCAGAATCAGCCAGAGTGTCAACAAGAAGGAGTGTATCATGTCAAAACACAGGTGACACAGAGAGAAGGCATCTCAGACACTGCATGAGCAACTCAGTAATGTCTCATGAAGCAGCTTTCTCCAGCCCTTATCCTCTTTGCTAGGGCTCTTTTCCTTGCTAGGGCTCCTTCACGGTCCCAGCAGGAGTGTTAGAGCTCTCAGAATTAGCTCCTGGCTCACATGATTAGTTATAAAACAGAGAAGTATTTCTTCTATTGTCCTTTTATAGAAGGCTTCCAATGATATCCTCTTTTATAGCTCATTGATCAGATGTGTGTTTCACAATCATTCTGTCATCTCTACCGAGGAGAACAGAATTGTCCTAGATGGCCTTAAACTGAAGAAGTGTGAGCCTTGGAGTAGGAATATTTCCTCTCCTTCAAACAAAGTGCTAAAATGTGGAGTGAAGAGTGGATGTTGAGTAGAGAACAAGTAATGTGAACCACATGAATCCTAGAACTATTTTCTGTACCAATTAACTGAGATTCACAAAGTCAAATACATTTTTACAAGTTAATGTATAGTAGGAAATGAATTCCTATATCCATTGGTTCCCCTCCCTCCTCAATGTGCTTGTAATAACGACTCACTTCTTAGATGTCAAATGAAAAATGTCTGTCCCATTTTTTAAAGTCTTTATTTTTTTTAAAAAAATTGTGAAGTTATGGAGAAAGGTTTCATATACACACATCATCTCATGGAAAAAAGATTGCAACCTCTGAAGCAAAAACAACATTGCTTGACCTTTGGATGATATCCTTGAAAATTATCAAAGTTGTGGGATTCATTGAGCTGATTCCCGGGCAGAAGTGAGTGGAAAAAAGAGGAGGTGAAAGCAGAGGTGATATTTTTCTGACTTTACATGTCCTGGCCCCTGAGGACATCTTCACATACCAAGAGCTGTTTCTCCAAGACTAAGCTCATCAAAACACAATCGATTCCTCTGTAGCGTAATAGGTGGAAGTAATAAGCCTGAGACACTGACAATTGGAGGAGTATAGACACTCAGATTAGAGTTTAGGTTGTCAGGAGAAATACTGCAAAGTTTGTGCAAGTGACAGCCAGGAGACAGACACAAGGGAACAGCCAGCAAGAGACTGACCTGGGTTCAAAGCCCCTCTTCCCATTCACGGATCTCACATCTCACTCTCTGCCGCCCTCCGTCTTCCAGTCATAAGTCACTCTGCACAAAAATTTTCTCGTGTAAAATGCTGAGCACTGAGTTGGAGAGGAAGACATAGCACCTGGATATCCTGTTTACACTGAGTACTCAAGAGCATGTAATTTATTTTGACAAACTTTTCTAGGAACTCTGCTTTCTGTTGTGAGACTAACTGAACGACGCTAACATTCCTGGCAAAGACAGGTAACCCCATTTAAGGCAAGTGAAGGCTCTGCATCTTGTTCAACCAAAAGTATTGAATTTAATCATCCACATAAAGAAGAGCAATAAAAATCTTTTTTTTTCAATTTCAGAAGCATCTGTAGTTTGCACAGTGAGTCGTCAAAGAATTCCTGAATGTCTAACATTAACTTGATGAAATAATAAAACATATTCATTTTCTCCGTTTTTCCCCACATACCTTTTCCTCGACAAAATGGCTGTGTTTCTGTTTTCATGTGTGCCTTCCAGGGATAAGAATGTATAAAAGCAAAGCTCATCACCCCCTCCATGTTTATCCAGAGTAGTTCATCAAAGCACACACAAAAACATTGTTTAAAGATCTTGCTGGATCAGGTTAAATGTAAAGAAATCCCTGATTTGCAAAGTCACGTAAATAAATGGGAGCTTTTCCACACCTAATCAGTAACTTCAACCTTTGCTGGGCTTCCTTCTGTTTTACTATAACTCTATAACGTTTTAAATTCAAAAGGTTCCTGCTAGAATTGGATTATGATTATTATGCCGGAGCATACCCCAGTATAAACAGCTTGGTTGGCATTTACATATTGCTCCCACATGCTTCCAGAGAGGACTTCTCAGGAAGTCAGAAACACGTATTTTATTATTATGAAAAGAACACAGTTTGTTATTTACTGTTGAATCGTGGGTCTTTACAAACAAAATAATCCAGCATTATAGAGTTTATACAGCCACAGCCTGAACGGATAATAATGATATAAACTTGCCCTGCATGAAAGTATTTCAATCAAAAATCAGTCGCTATTAAAATGCCAGATCATCAACAGTTGTCCACAAGCATTGGCAACTCCTGCTTTTCTAATAATAAGGGTCAGCCCACTGAACTGAGTGGGGACTTCAGCAGATTTTTTAAACCTGGACAGAGACAGGAAGCCTGTCTTCAAGAGCAGGAGAGACATGACACATGGGTGCTGCCATTGAACAAACCCAATTCTCCAGTACTCGAAAGAGGTCCACTGTCTTTTACAGATTTTCAGACATCGTCAAGATTTCCAAATGTCCTCAAACCTGAGTTTCTTACATTCTCATGCTGTTTCGCTGATTTCACAAAGAATCCTAACTTGCCATATGGAAAATGGAAACTACTACGTCACACACCTAAAAGACTGGTGCATGCGAGTCATTTCTGATTTTGCTTGTCTCCATCATCCTGATCATTCATTTCCTAGTACAGTGCCTTCTGGCCTCCCAAGTCTTGGATACTCAACAAATTACAATGACTACAGGATCAGCGAATGATAACCTGAAAAACAACAACAACAAAAAATCCAACAAATCATCCACAGAGCATTTTGACTTAGAGGAGTCTAAAGGCCAAGAATTTTTATTTTTATTTGGAAATGAATATCACAATGCTACCTCCTCCCTTTTTTTCTCTTTTGATTTCTCTGTAGCGACAAAAATGTCCCCCTTTCTTAAAGTCATGGAAACCCATGTGGCCTTGTAAATCTGATGTGGAATAAATAGCCTGAGGGAAGTTGCCAGAAGAAAAGGCGGGCAGGGTTGATCAGAAGACCCTGCATCATATACTGAGCATCAGTCTGTTTCATGTTAGTCTTTAACTATTTGGGGGCAAATGTTTCCTTATAAAGAATATCAAATGTTCCTTTTCCTTCCATTCATCTAATATGGAAAAACCAGCACCATAAAGTCATTGGAAAAAATAGCAAACAGCATTGTTATTGTAATGGATTCTTTTTTTTTTTTTTTTTTTTTAACAAAGGCTCTAGCAGGTGGCATGTGGCTGTAGCTGGGTCTGTCGCCATCTCCAGGGTGCCAAGATGTCCCTCAAAGTTTCTGTGGGAGGAATTTGTTGGTGGGATTTGGATTGTAAAGGCATGCGAGCATCTGCTGCCTCTCTGGTCTCATTACCATGCAGACAATTAACTCCTGGGACTTCCAACTCAGCAGCCAGAAGCAAGGACTCAATTTTACTGCCTCTTTGACAATGCTCATTATCATTCATCCGAACTTAAGAGTCCTCCTGCTTTCAACTCACTGGAAAGTTTTCTCAGGAAAAGAGATCACATATAGGAAAGTACTAGGAACAAAGTGAAGGAACAGAGAAATGGTTAAGGACCCAAACCAACACCTGGAAGAACTGAGTCTGGAATGTGGAATTTGCGTTTCATTTTATAATAGTATGCCACTTCTCTCAAGACTGTCTGTCTCAAAGGCCCGTGTTTGGTCTTCCAACATGCTCAGTGTAAGACTGAAGTTCAGTTAACAATAGTTCCATCAAGGGTCCTCCCTGATTCCAGCTCCTTATTTTGTATCCTGTAGAAGCTTTGATCAAGACTGAAACTGTCTCCCAAAAGAATTTTGAGCAATTTTCAGGAGAGATTAAGTGGAGAGTTTTAAAATGCAAAGAGGGAAAGATTCACAAAAGACATGACACATTCAAGCAGGCCTCTATTTTTCAAAGCCTCAGTTATCTGATTAATCGCTGCTAAGTTGCATAATTATCAGAAATGCTGCCTGGAAAGAAAAGCTATCCTGTCTCCTTAACCAGTTTATCTCGTGATAAATATTCATAAACTGCAGTTATTAACAAGTTTACGTTGGACAAGATCGAGGTGACAATCTATGACATTTTTCTAGCTTAAATCTGTCATTTATTGACACGCAGACTACACAGAGATAAAATGAAAACCTCCTTCCTTGTTAGTAAGTAAGTGATAAAAAACTACACCTTCTCTAAAGATAAAACTTAATTTTGAAAAGAAGAAGTTAAAACAATTTGGTTCGAATGGCATAAGGCTTCTTTGTTTGAAACAACAAAAGAATGATTACGCTTTTAAAGGCTGGGAAAGTGATGCTATGTGGGGAAAGCGATGTTTATTTGGACTTTTATGAAAAATTAGACTGTGAAAGGGAAAGTTTACCAATTGTCTTTCTGCAATAAGAAAAATTACTCCAATGGCTATAGTGGGAACCATTACATCTGTGATAGCACGACTGAAAATTTTACGGTTATTGAGCTTTATAATTTCAAAGAAACGGGAAACAACCTTATTGATCATAATTATATTGCTTTTTCTTCGAATTCCATAAGTCAAAACATACAGTCTCAGTAATAGAAATTTCAAGTTGACATTTGGAATAAAGACATTTTCTTTAATATTATAAATATGTAAGTATACATGTCATCGCTTACTTTTATATACTCTTCTATACTGTCCTTCAAAATACATATTGTCCAATTAAAACACAGGATAAAGTAAATGTCTGGCCATACCGTGGCAGAGCAGTAGTTAGGCCAATCACCTCCAAAGGGTACAAGACACAGAGCCCTGGGTTCGAGTCCCAGGTCCAGGGGGAAGACAATCAGTATGAACAACTAAAATGGAAATAAATGCTTCTTCTTCTCTCTTCCTGCCTGTCTGTCTACTCACTTTCATTATTTATAAAAACATAAATTTTTGGATAACTACCAATATAGCTAATATATATATATATATATATATAAATTTCATTCCTGCCCTCCAGGTACCTAATAACTAGAAATTATTTTTTGTTCCCAAAGGTGTGTCTTGTCCAGAATATCAAAAAATGGGATGATAGAGTATGTTGACTCTTGAGTTGATCTCTTTCAATTAGTATAAAACTTACAGATTCATCAATGCTGCTTTCAGTAATTTTTTTGTTGTTTTTTATTTATTTTTTAAAGAAACATCTTTAATTATTTAGTTGTTCACTTTGGTCTCGAACCTGAGTCCATCATGGGCCTGTATGTATGTGGTCCACACACCAGCATCTCAGCCAACTAAGCCACAGGGGTGCAACTGTTTTTGTTCTTTCGGGTGTTCAATGTGTGAAATGAATGGATGAACACCATATTGTTTATCCATCATTTATGGGCACTGGAGAGTTTCTAGATTTTAGTGATTGCAGAGTCTCTATTAACATACAGTGCAGATGTTAAGTTTGGGTGGCAGAGTAGGGGTGACTGAGTTCCTTCTGCATGCTAGGGGTTGAGTGCAAACATCTCTGGTACTTAGAGTGCCCACATTAATTCTGACAAGGCTGTGGACCCCAATCTTGACTGCTCTTGATGCTGCAGGTACTTAGGTGTAGATTGTTTAAAAATTTGCTTCCAGGAGAATCAAATGTATGTCGTTATTTGTTTCTCAAATTCTACTTCCCACGCGAAAGGCTGGTTGAGCCCCAACTTTCATAGCTCTCTCCTTTCCCACCCACTTGAACCCAGAGATCTGTCCCAGTGGATCTGGCACCAATGGCGTCCAAGTCAAGATGCATGGAGGGCGCTGCTGCTCACTACTGGTTGACTCCCCATTGAGCCAGGTGCCTAACTCACACAAGACTTCTTCCTTATACCTACCACGTCATACTCGCCTCCCGCATTTTAATAGTTGACATTCACATGCTCTCAGTTGTATGATTTTCTTCGTTCACCATTTCAAATCCATATTTATTCAATCCTGCTCTCAACTTTTTGACAACTCTCCCTTTATCAGCTAAAATGCTGAGTCTTCGTGTGGCACCTCCCCTGGAAAACTCACCTTCTGCACACCTACCTTTGAGAATGCCAACAATCTAAGTTATTCTGCTCAGGGGGTGACAGGCTGGGGTCTGCTTCAGACCCTGTGATATTCTGCCCATTTCACTGATCTTCAATACTCTGGATTTGTCACCTAGCATTTGCTGTGTTCTTCTAGGTCATCTCGTTTACAGACTCTGTCCTCCTGGCCTTGTGCTATCACATGGCTACCCAGGTCTTGATGGGTATGCTTTCCTCTGTCCTGACCCTAAGTGACCTCTTAGCAGTATTTCTGCTTGTGACTATGTGACAGAAAATGTGAATGTCATAGAAACAGAACGTTTACCAACTATTTAAATGCTATTTCATGTGCTGTGAGGATCTAGAAAAGGGAATTTTGTTAACAATAATGCAACCCTAGGAAATATGTTATTAACACAATTAGATCTTCAAAAACAACAGCAGTGTCTTTTTGCTTGTACATCATGTTAGTGATGCTTCAGTTGTATCTAAGAGAAAGAAACCTGTATTCATGAGTACCTCTTACTTAAGCAGTCAACTAACTTAACTGTTAGTAGTTGGTTCTTATTATGCTGAAGGAAGTATGAATTATGTGTAACTATTGGGACAAACATTTTTTCATATGTCTCTAAAGAGTCTAATATCTGTATATGTATACATATTGATATAGGTATTTACTTACATACTTGCATTATTTACTTACATATAATAGTCATAGGCCACTATCGCTTCAAAGAAATGTCATGATAGTCACATGCTAAAATATAACTAAAGTTAAAGAGCGAAAACTTCTCTCTAGAGTTCCTAGTATGACAACATCCAAATGTTTATTACAACGCTTCTTAAAAAGCATATGCTCTCAGGCACATGAGTTAATTCCCTGAACAGACACAATGCATAATGAAGCATCTGGTATCACCTCTTACAAATTAAAAATATGCAGATTTTAATATTTCCATGAGGAGAATTGAAGAATTCAAATTTTCCAACTCTAACATACATACAAACATGGTTTTTAATGTTACCTTACTCTTTGTGTACTAAATCACTTTTCTTATAAAAAAACAACATCTTAGGAAAAACCTATATACGTCATGAACAAAAGTGATGTGCTGAATTTGGTTTCTAGATGAAAGTCTGTGCTCTATTCATGGTACTAATCCATGTTAAAATGTCATGTTCACGTTTCGTCTTTGAGTACCCTTTCAAAACCATCATGTTATTAAATATTGTTCGACTCATCTGCCCTTGCTAAAGTCCCCTTCAATCATGGAATAAGACTGTAAAGCAAATGTGAAATAAGTCAGCCATCCATTGTATGGCATATGGACAATTTCGATTAAAGAATTTTGAATGTGGAGAAAAGTAAAACTCTATAAAAGGGAACATATTGAGTTTCAGTGGGTCTGATGGATAACTATGATGAATGCTATCCTAGTGAATTCCTTCAGTGAGCTGAATAGAATTTCTGGAGCTTTTATTCTCTAACTTGATCAGCTAGTTTAAAGATTATCATTTAACTATTTTTAATCATAATAGAAGAACAGTTTATATTTTTCATCAAAACGATATTTTTGTCTTAGTTTTACTATAAATATGAATCCTGATTGATGAAGTTTTCGATGAATACCTCTTTTAAAAAACTGATGGCATTGACTCAAGAAACTTGTTCTACTCAGGGGCATGAAAACTTCCCTTATTAACCATAGTTTACCTACATGACTGAATGAATGAATCTTAGAGAAATACCTTTTTCAGTGGCGCTCTTCTTGGCTGGACATTGGAGTCACCTGAAAATCTTCACAAAATACTGATAGCTGTATCTCACTCTCAAAGATTCCAACTTGATTGATCTGGCTTGCTTCCTGGGTAGTTTGAAAAGTCCCCCAGGTGATTCTAATACAGAATCAATGTTGGAAATCACTTCGTTGACACCTTATAAAAGCCAGCCATTTGACTCTGAAGGTTATGTCCATATTCTCTGTGAAAGATTGAAATAAGCACATGGATTTGTGATTTGGTAGCAAAATGGGTGTTATTGGTGTTATTGATACCTCTTCTCAGGTTTGAACCTAGCAACGGGAGACATGGATAAAGGATGGACGCTGGTCCTGGTGAGGAAGCAGGAAGGAAGGGTTGTGTTCATCTGCGAGGGGAAGGAAGGGGGAGTGAGCAGGGTTCAGTGCAGGAAAACAGGGAAGGAGAAGAGCCCCTCTCTGTCTTACAGTCCTGTGTTGTCTCCTGATTCACACATGAGCACAAACGTGTAAGTGGCCCTGTGTTGTACAGGGAAAAGCAACAAGACACCAGCACTAAGCAATAACCATGTGCTGCTCCATCTTTTCAAAAAGACTTGAAACTGGAAATGAATCCTGCCTTGAGTCATGCTCCAGACAGGAGTTACTAGTTGACCTAGAGGAAAACAGGCCTCACAGATTCATAGGTGATAGTTCCTATTTCCACGCAAGCATTCAAACGGTATAAACATCAGATCAAAAGTCACCCTCATGGCCCCTGAAAAATGAACCGTCACTTCGGAAGCAATCCCAGAGAGAAACGGTCATAGAGGGGTTACAGCACAAATGTTCGCTTTAATCTAAAATGGTCTGAGAGGGGACAGATGAGGACTCTCTGAGGCAAATGGGGAAGTGAGGTGGCCCTACTTTGGTGCGGTATCCCTCTGAGGACACTGGATCAGGAGATCTGGGAGAGGGCGTGGGGATAGAGGCTGCGCCCACTGAGCAGAAAGCCAGAGGGGAGAGTCTGGAGAATTTTAAAGAGTTAATCAATGAGATTTCTCTTTTTTCCCATCACTGTAGGGTGTGCCTGGAAAACTCTTTAATACCTTAATAATGCCAAGTACTTGGGTAATGTGAAACTGATACTCTATAGCTGGAAATCATTAAAAATTAATTTTTCACTGAAATGGTGTATTATGGGCAATGCATAGAAAAGAGTAAGGGGCAAGTGTTGAGAGACACACAGAGAGGGAGGGAGGGGAGAAGGGAGAAAAACAATACTAGCAGACAATCATAGTTGGGGAAGACTTCTGAGGAACATGCCCAGGAGGTCTGGTTTATCATGGGCCAATGATTGGAGATGTGACCTTCAGGCAAATTAAATGTAAAGAGAATTTACCCTCTACCTATCCCAATTACTTTCACCAGTATGTACAACAATTATTTAATGACATAATCAATCATTCAAATCATCTAAAACTACTTTTTGGTGCTTCATTCTGACCAAAAAATCAATATGCTTTATTAAATGGAATATTTACCCACCTTAAGATGTTTTTATAAAAATCATGTCATTGACTGGAAATAACGCAAAATAAATTATTTGGATAAGGCATCTTTTTTTAAGTCATAAAAGATAAAAATAAACTTAAAGTAGAAATCACTGAAATGTCTTATCAAAAGTATACTGTTTGAGTAAACAAAAACAAAAAAAAAATTCCCATTTAAGACTGTGTGGCTGGAATGAGCATTCAGTCTATGAAGTGACCTTCAGAAATGGAGAAAAACGGACGATACCGGCAGTCTAAGAGCATGGACATCCAAATGCGTGTGTGCAGACTTGTTTATATTTGAAATTATTAGAGGTAAATCCACAAAATTTTAAAAAGCTTATCTATGGACAAGGGGAAGAAGGATATAAATAGAATTTCTTTGCATAGATCATACTTACATATTGAACTTCGCAATCATGTCGATGCACTCTACAATTACAAATACATTTTAAAGATATTTAAAATAAAAAATATGAATCAAATAAACTTCTTTTTATTTTAAAGCAACATACGTATTCACATATCTTTAGGAAAGACATCAACTTCATATTTCTTACCATAGAAAAGACTTAGAATCTATGGCCAATTGAATAGAAATGAATTCCTCTGTTGCCCAAACTGTGGTTTCCTTATTAGCATTTTCCATGGAAAGCATCTACATTACCTTGAACATCTGATTCTTCCAGGTTTAAGCAAGAAAGTATGCAAAGTTAGTTCAGATGATCTTACCATAACAGAAAGCAAAATCTGTTGGAAAACCCTAGAAGAACAACGTATTTAGGACTCAGGAGCAAACTTGAATATAGACTCCCAGTGACCAAAGATGGATTCATTTGAGCATTATTGAGGATAACGACTATATGCGTTAAAATATAGCAAATAATGATACTATTAAGAAAAAGCGTTATTGGTCACCTTTTAAAGATAACAAAGAACCCTATATCTTATTATTAAGGAGAAAGACAAAAAGTTTATTTTGCCTTTTCCGAAGAATCTTTACTTCTAATTCATCAGTTGCTGTGGGGATGTTCTTCCTTTTAAAACTATTCTATCCAATAAAAGTAGAGGGATGTTTGAATCACTAGTAGAAATCGCATTATCTTTCGTCTCTAATAAACAAAGGACCCAGTAGTGATCAGCGGTTACTGATAATGTTTAAAAGACAACTAGAGAAATGATGTATCTCCTCACCAAAACAATCCCCAACTCTTAGACAACGGATGTCTGAAAAAACACCTAAACAGCATCTGATCTATGGTTTGGATCTGATTATCAAATTATAGGAGATAGGGGAAGAAAATCATGCTCAAGACGCTGTTGGGTTGTGTTTAGCTAACTCGACAGTGTGGAAACTCGACAGAAAAAATAACCCAGATCTTCACCAAAAATTTTCAGAAAAATTAATGTGATAAAGTGATAAATTATATATATACATTTAACTAAACATAAAGTATGGCCCTTCTTGTGTTCATACTAAGGAAACAAATTAAGGGTACACCCGATGTAGTAGCAGTTATGTGTGTCGCCTCCAGCAGAGATCTCAGTCCACATGTATCTCAACAACTGGGATTCACGTCTCAGGGGCCAGGAGGAACGACCAAGATAAACAATTAAATAAAATAAATGAAAATGTTTTTTTCTCCTCTCTCTTCCTGCCTGTCTGTCTCTGCTCACCTCCATTCCCATCTGCCTCTTTCCTTTACAAATAAAGAAAAGAGGAAATAAGTGAAGCTTGAAAAATGATGAAACAACTGGGACTTTTTTTCCTAATATTAAGGGATTAATTAATTACATTTTCAATAAAAGATAATGGTGTTGTGGCTATAGGGGTTTTCTGAGAATCACCCTACAAGATCACTTCTACACATGTAATTAAATATATGGTAATAATTTTATAGTTCAAAAATATTCTTGCACAATTTTTTCTACTTGATCAATTAATAACACTGAAATCACTCATCTCAGATGCCACTTAAGCCTGTAGATTATTGTTGTTGTTTTAATCAATAAATCAATAACGGCAATATCTAGTGCCAGTAATTCAGAAATTGTTCCAAGCAATGTGGCTTGCTGGCAGCTACCCTCCCTTCCTGAGTTTGACATACAATTTGAAAGTACTAGGAATTTATGATCTCTTATTGATTGTATACTACCAACTAATTTCCAGGCTGTTGATGTCTCTATATTTTTGTTTTATTCAGTGGAAAAACAAACATTTGATGCTGTATAATTAATAAGTGGGAAATAGATCCCAGAATAACTAAAATACAAGAGAGGAAAATGGCGAATGATGGTTGAAGCAAATTCATGATGAATTACCATATTTCTTTACCTTTGTCATTGAATCACTCTGGTCATAATTTTATAAAATACCCATTTAGATTATTTCTAGGTATTTAGATTTTTATAAACCCTATATGAGTATGTGTGTCCATGAGGGTTTGTGTGGAGAGAGATGATAGAGACACAGTGGAGTCAGATTTTCTGTGTTTGACCCCCAGCTGGATTCTGACACCCTAGTCTTGTAGAGTTGGCCAAATTACTGATTCTCTCTGATTCTGATACTCAAAGACCTCGTCTAAAAACTGGAACATCAGATCCCAGTCTCATGGTTTTGATGTATTAAGTGAAATCATGAACTTGTAGAGTACCACACAGTTCCTGATGCCTGGTCAGCACTCAGTAAGTGATACCACAGGTAAATTAGGATGAATAATTGATATCCCGGCATTTCAAAATAAATGATTAGAGAGCACAATGTAGAAAGTGAGAATTCATGGAAGAGAGGGTTAAATATCTCTCCAAAGAGACTCTTCTCAGTATCGGTCCTTTCTTTACTTAGATTATCTTAAATAAACTTGAAAAATTCTCTTCCAAATACTAATCCTGTAAAGCAGAGTCTAAGAGTCTGTGAAGACGCCCTCTTCTCTCCCACCACGAGGAGTAACAATTCGAGAACCCAAATGCTCTTGAGGTTTGTCAGAAGGCAGGACCCTCAGATTAGCCGTCATTCAAACTTCCATAGAAAAGTACATGTCATGCAATAAAGAACCAGTATCTCGTCTTAATGTCATATAACTTAAAATAATAGCTCTATTTACAAATGCTGTCAAAGGATGTTAGAAGTGTGTCAAATTATTATTACCAATTCCTTCAACCAACTGAACTGATTATAAGGAAAATCCTGAAGTAAACATAATGATAAGCAAGCTTGGAAAAGCTCAATTATTTCCTTCAAAAGATTCATAGATTAGATTAAGGCAACTTTTCCCAAACGTCCCTCATTCTTATCACACATCCATATTTTAACCACATCTGAGTGTTTATTTACAAAATTACATTGTCTTCAAACTGACTCAATATTTTGACTTAAATTTTTTTTTACCAAGGAAAGCAGATTATTATTATAACCAGAGGTAAAAGAAAACAAATGGAAAAGCAAATGAAATGTGCTCGAAGTTATCTGTAAAATAGTCCATAATGTTAAGAGAAAAGTCAGTCTTAGATCCGCAAGGAAGTTCAGGGAGGCTCTTAGGAATTGTCCGAGGCAATTTCCCTGTGATGCAGAGACGGCTGCAAAGAAGAAGGCAGCAGAGCAAACAACCTCCAGCGTCAGAAGGACCTCAGAAGTGAAATGATGTCCATTGAGAAAAAGCTGGTCAGGGAGACAGAAGGACAGTTACTTACTTAGTGGGCACCAGTAGCGTTTGCAGAATCTGGAGAGAAATCTGAAATCTGGAGAGAAAGAAAAGCCCCAGAAACTCAGAAATGGCACATGAGGGACTGTGTGAGAAAGGTAGGCCTTCAGTGCCATTCTGTGAGCAGGAAAGTGACAAATGGACAAGAGCCATGGCGTGATTTTCTTTGCTTATTCAACTCTGCAGAGACTTTGAAAGAAAATCTACAAACTCAAATGGCCATGTTCCAACATGTAGTTACATTCAGAATTCAAGGAATGGGAAAAAAACTGTTGTCAAATGTTAGGGTTCACGATAGTTATTGTGTTGTTTTATACAGGATTCTGGAAGATGGGGAAAGTAAGGGAGTTTACCAAAGTGGACTCTGCAGTATATGATCCAAAAGAGGGGAAAGGGGAGGAATTTCTGGAGGAAAACCAAAAAGGCTGAGTAAAGAAGGGTTGCTCAAAAGAAATCATCCTTATTTCACTCTTCCCCTCTCTTATTTCATCATGGAATGCAGAGTGCAAGATCTGAAATAAACTGGGATCTCAAGCTGATTTCTCTCAATAGACATGACATCCTTTGTGCAAAGGTCAGGACTAGACTTATGATGACACAAAGTGAGCAGGGCTTCCCAGGCAAGGGTAAGGAGATGCGCCTAAGAGCTTTGTGTGGACAGAAACACAAGTGTTGACTCGCCCATAGCAGGAGAATGAGATTGCAAGAGCACTGGAGTTGAGTTCTCCTTAAGAATGGCAGAGGGGAGTAGATGAGAGTGAACATAAATTAGACCCCAAGGACTGTATAGGGCCTGTCAGGTGGGAATGGAACAATAAGCATCAGCAGAGGCCAGGAATGTCCAGAGGGAGGGAAGTTCCAAGGACAGTACCTTTTGTGGGGGACAGCACCAATAATTCAGGATGAAAAGAAAACTGGGAAGGTCTGAGACTTTCCAACCACCTGTGAAAAGGCATTTGGATTATTTGGGGTACAAACTCTTTTGCCGATCCAACAAAATATTTGCTTGTCTGCACATGTGTGCATTCTCTTTTATGTGGTATCTCTGAATCTTACAGCAGGTCCTGAGCCATTACTAAGCTTTGCCTGCAGGCTGTGGGGGTTAAATTCAAATATCGAAGGTGATGAAGCACACAGAATTTCTTTGTTCCATATGCATCGCATCATCACCAGCTAGCACTCTGGAAACCACATGACTTAAAATTCAAACAGTGCTTTCCTAGGGATGGAAGGGCTCAACCTCTTCTCTAGGAGGGCTCTGTGTACAAGGGTGCAGGCTTTCCGGGGAAATATCACCTGTGTGACTGAGCATAGGTCCCTGATGGTGTAGATGTGGAAATAGCCTCTCTGAGAAGTGAACCGCTCAAATGAAAAGAATAGCTGTATTTTGAAAGCCGAGAAAAATGACTGAGTTGTGTTCCTCCTGTGTTATTTGCATAAAGGATTTTTTATCACCCAGACATTTCTTGAATTAGAAAGCAGCTTTCACAGATATTTACCCTTTGAAAATGACAATATCTAATCTCTTTGCTTTAGTGAGTCAGACCCGCATTGCCAAACATCTCAGAAGGGGAAGAGTAAACTATTTTTCATGGATCTCCCATAATAGATGATATATGAAATGAATTTCATGGAAGTTGGCCACCCTAGAGGTTGTTAGTTTGCTGTAATATATAATATTACCCTGACATCATATCATTATCATTATTATTTTCTTGTGCAACCAACCTCAAACATTTGAAAATTTTATCATGTATGGATCTTAATAAAGAATGTGTCCTTTTCTTAAAATCATTAAGCAATGAAACACATTTATATTTTAAGTTATGCATATATACACTGAATATTTAACATATCAGATGGACTGGGAGTAGATTGGGAAAATAATTAACCAACATTTAATGAAAACAGGAAACGGACTCACATAGAAGGTCACAGGTATTCAATCACAGCATAAATTAGCGACATTCATAAAAATTCTTTAATAACACACACCTTTACTATCAAAGGCTTAATAAATGAATAGAACTTGTACTCTAAGAAATGATTAGTGATATTTTTCTAAGAATTAAGGTTATGTGCTACTATTTTTTTAAATATTAAACTCTGTATATATTTCTTAACCCCGGTTCTATGAGACGACTGAGTGTGCATCTGTAATCTCTCAAAGGTTCAATTTTGAAATTCTCTTAAGTATTTTCAAGCGAACTGCAGAGTTTGTTTTTAAAAGATGGGCATTCAGGATCTTGTTTTTTATTGATAATTTTCTCCCTAAGGATTCTGGAAACTGGTATTAAAATGCTAATGAAGCACAACTGTATATGTTTGTCAAACTAATGGAATAGTACATTTTAGAGTGATAGTTATGTAAATTAAACCTTAAGAAATCTGACTGAAAAATGCTGTGCATAAGAAAAGAGATGATTCCTAGCATGTAACACATTTTACCTAAAAAGCAGATCTATTGTTTATATAATTGTAGTGTAACCATGAACCGAAGACACTTCTGTCAACTAAATAAAGACAACTGTTTTAGAGAGAAAAAAAAAAACTTCAAATGGTTCATTTATTGATAATTTTTTTTTTTTTAATTTTAACTTGGCAGTCATTTCACGAGGCAAACACTCAGCACATTAAACATTAAGCAAGGACCTTCTCTTAAGTTTTTGGTAGGAGATGACAGAGTTTTCTGGATCTATGTACGACATTTTCCTGTTTTTATCATTTAAAAGATTCATGGTTATTTGTCTATTTAGCTAGCAGATGGGAAAGTGATTTTGTGATGTTCTGTATTCATCATGGAGACACTGCTTATTCCTGTTTTCCTTCTATTTCAGAGAAAACCCCAAGAAAAATAACTTCCATTATACTGGTGCTAGTTTCATTACTGTGCTATTGTCAGAGTCCTTTACACTGAGCTATGAATCTGGGCACTAGGTAGACACGACTAGAATTCATAGCCTTGTCGTGCTGTGTCCTTCAGTCTGACTGTGAGCCCTTTCCTCTTTCTCCACAACGCTTGCTGACCCAGTCTTCCTCTAAATTCAATTGTCTTTTCTGTTCATCTCTCACTGCTCCTGCTACTAGTTACTTGTTCTGTCTAAGCTTTAGACAAGACTCATGACACGTGGCAAAGCTTAAACGTCAATATTCTAGAATGGGTTCAAGAAGTGTTTCAAAGGAAGATGGTGAATTCTCTCTTCTTGAATTGTGTCATAAAAATGAGGTCCATAGTCTAGACATCTAGATATGGTGTGGGATGTTCCCAGACTTTCCATGCTCCTCTCCAGATGCAGAGTCAGAGAGAGCTAAGTCACAGCCTTTGAATAACTCACTCTCCAGCTCCATCAACTCAATCAGGAATGGAATAAGATTGTCCCCCAACTTCAGAACAGACAAGAGAGCCTGACCCTCTCCATCCATGAATTTCATGGCTCTAGTCTCTGGAAATCACTCTCCCACAGTGTTCTAGAAAACTAAAGCAGAACTAACCTCACTGGGAGTGAGAAAGATCCTACCCCTTTCCCAAAACAAAAAAAACTAGCAACTCCTGGAACATTGTTACTTAGGTACATCCATATCTTCTAGTCAAAAGAACAAGAAGAACTCTTGATAGTGAACCTGGGAGCGTCTACAGGAAGGAGCCAACATTCAAGGTTGACATTGTCCATTTGGGTTGTGGCATCATCCTGTCGAAGGACTCTGTTTCAAATCATTTGAGACTGCACCACTTTTGGTTCTGGAAGTAACCTTTCTATACATCCCAGGACATGTATCATTTAATAACATTCCTTTTGTTCCATACATTAGAAGTATTGATGTTAATATGTTGTATTTGAGTTATTAACAAAGATACTGTCAAATTCCAGCAGATTCCACTGAACTCTGCTTAAGATACATTGTCGATAGCTTTTAATTTGGATTCATTTATGAGAGGAGATAGGTTTTGAGTAAACGGTTTTAAATAGAATAAATGGAAATATATTCATTTTTCATTAGCTGACTACCCATTCCTAAATAAAGATAAAACTTGCAAAACACTGACAGGTCTTCTTCTAGGAGCTTCACAAATATTTAACATGCTTCTCACTAAACCTTTGAAAAGCAAATACTATTATTAATGTGCAGTTTATTGCTCAAGGAAATAAGATGGGGTTAAGTAACTTGCTCCAGGACAAGCAAATATTCAAAGGACATGTTAGGATTTGAATCTGGAGAGCCTGGCTCCGGAACTCTTGCCCATAAAGATCTCTCCATTAAACTTATATGCATTCGAATGGACATTCTATTTGCTGTCAGACTCCTGGGTAGATTATTATGACTCATGGTTTTAGTGGAGTCAATCAACTCTTGCTGCCCAGGATGGATATCATCTCACCAGCCCAAGGTGTTTGAAATAGATGGATCCCACCAAAAGATACCTTATCCAAATGCTAGAATTTGAGAGAATTTTCAATTACTGGATGACCCGGAAACTGACCAAGGGTCACTAAGGGATGGAAACAAGATTTGGAATTAAGTTGTTCAATTTCCAAAGCAGATGCTCATATAGCAATACAATTTAATGCAGACCTTCTGAATTTTTATGCTCATTCCTGAAAGAGAGAGTGCTATCTTTCATTGACTTGTCATCATTTACTTCCAAATCATACCTTAGACTGGTGAGTCTGCAAACCATCTCGATCTGAAAACCTATTTCCTTCATCCATATTACAACTTCTGAAAAGCGATGTATTTTCAAGAGTGAGTTACTTCAAAAACCAGTTCTTTTTAAGCCATCTGGCATGCCCTTGCAGATTGCCAGGGAGTGACAATTCTTCTCTACTGGGAGTTAGGAAACTTCTTTCTGTACATGCCTGAATCCTTTTTATCTCACCCCTTTCAATATTGTTATACTTTTTGTTGTTTTATACACCATTTCCTTCATTGTTAATGGAATATGTGCATCTTTATTATCTTAACTCTGAATTTCTCAAACTCCACTCAATGACAATTCTTTTTTGAATGGGGCTGTGCTGAGTATTGTAAGATTAGTCAGTATCTAATTAGCACTTAATTAGCATTATCTGACTCCTGGCCACTAGATGTTGATAGTAATCCTTCTCCTTCTCAATCTCATTTTAACAACTATATCTCCGGGGATTGCCAAATATCTCCTGGGCACCCTGCCCAGCTCCCTCTCCCAGGTTGAGAACTTCTGCCTTAAACCATGAGAAAACTTTCTGAATTCCTTAAATGGCTACAGAGTCATCCACATTGCTTTCAGCTTTATATTTAAAAACAATTTAATGTATTACGATACACAGGCAATGAGGCAGTCATATAATAAACCTATCATGGACTTTGAACCCAGTCCCTCTGAGTCTGAACTCTGCCTCTAGTACCTAGGAAAGAGGGAAAATCTTGTACCACTGATTCCTCGTCTATAAAACTGAGATAATGACCAAGTGTTGGTTATTTTCTTTTGTTTCTCCAGATGGTATGGACTTTGTCTTTCTTGCAGGGTGACTGACCTCCCAGGACTGGTCTTATTTCTCAGATAGGAATCTTAGATTCTATCTTAATAAGCAATTTAGCTGAGATAATCTTGTCCAGAGAAGCTGAAGTCTTCACGACTGAGCTCTATTTCAAATCATAACAGGGGTCATTGCATGAAGGTGACACTAACTTCTTATTTTACAGGTCTATGAGTGAGGAAAGTTTTATAATCTTTATTTAATGTGCCTCAAGAAATGTACTTAGCCCTGCAGACAGTTTCTGTTACTTGTTTCTGAAGAGCACATTTAAAGATTAGCATGGTGTCCCTTTAACTGTGGAGGAAACTCAAGCAATAAGACTTTTGTGTAAGCTCTCCAACCCCAGGGGAACATTCTTCCTCAATCTTTCCTGGATTTGTTTCCTCCCAACAGTGGGAACTACTCATGGTTATCACCTCATCTAAGAGGACTGTCTTGTTTACCATTTCATCTAAAGCCAGTCTCTTCAATGCCTTGTTTATTTTCTATCTAGCTTTTATCTCTAAATTCTAATTATTTTATCTATATGTTTGTTTACTTGGTATTTTCCCGTTTCCCCCTGAGGATCTAAAAGGAGAGGAAACAGTTTCCTTGTTCATCCTTGTCTCCAAAGGTTTGGCTAACGAGTGTTGAATAATAATCACAAATCTCAGAAATAGTAGCTAGGACTAAACTTCAATATTTCCAAATGCAAGGTAACACTTTGAAGCCCTACGATGATTGCTCTTTGTAATCCAGAGAAATCTCAAATCCTAAGACTATAAAGACTCCAAGGTACCTGGGTGGAGTAGAAGTTGGGGCAGCTGCCTTTGCTCTGGCATAGTTCACACACTTCCCAAGGACCTGGGTTCATGACCTGGGGCCAGGGGTTGGGTCACAGTTGGTGGGAGGGACAAATAAGATGATGAACAAATAAATGAAAACTAAAGTCTCCTTCCTTTCTCTTCCTTCCTGCCTACTCATCTTTATTCCTGCCTGCACCTTTCCTTTAAGAAAATAAAATAAAATAAAAGATTATAAAGTCATTCTAGGGTGACAAATTCTCCTGCAGTCTTAGCTGGTGAGTTCATCCTTGATCATTCTCTTACTGCTGACCTTCCCTCCCTCAACATTTCAGCCATTCGAGAGAGTTTCATTATACGATTTTCCCAAAATATTAAGTTGATTCAGACTCCTATTATTTCATCCATCACTGCCTCTCTCTATTATATCTTCTTTCCCATGCTACAACATAGTATTTTTATTGTTTTTCTTGATCTACTTCCCCTCTTGATGTAATCTCTATAGAACCATTGGTAGGAATTAAAAAGAAAATATCATAACATTGTTATTGAAAATATTCCAACTACTTTTGTTTTAAATTAAAATAAATGCAAATTCACTTATATTGCCAACAAGCATCATTGCCTTCTGCCCACCCTGCATTCACTGCTTCTTTGTGTGCTGAGCTGTAAGTCTCTTGAGCAAGACAAGCTCATTCCTATAGTTGTTATCCCCAGTTTCTATGAGCTAGGCTGCCTTACCATTATGGTTCTGTTTAATGAGGCTTTCCTAGCTATACCCTCTTATCAGTCCATAGTCCTTGTTTTTCCTTTTTTAGCTTGTATTATTACTTGCAATGATCTATTTATGAATTTAATGCTTAATCAAACATTAAAGTTTTGATAAAATTCATCTAGGGCACAATTGCACTTATATTTACTCTACCACATGCAAGCAGGCCTTCAATAAAAAATATTGAATAAATATCAGATAATACTCATATTGAACTTTCAAAGGACTTTCAGAACAATGATTAAGTATCACATTCCCTTTTTTTCTTATCCATGAAAGTTTATAAGAAAAATTCAAGGTAAATCTAATATGCTTGAACTAAGGCAGAATTTTATTAATTGCAGCAGGTATATCCACATTACAATCACCTTCTACTTTTGTAATCTGTTAGCACTTGTGTCTGAGAAAGTCTTGGACAATGCTCAAGCTAAAACAAGGTTAGAAAACTATTGACTCTTCTGTCTTTCTCTCTCTCTCCCCTCCCCTCTTTGTTGTCTTCTCCCTTCAAAGTACAAGTATTCTTCCAGTTTATGTTTGACAACTGGCTTTTGAAAATCTATCTACCTATCCATCTATCCAATATATCATCTACCTATGTAATCTATGTATCTGATCTATCTATCCACCATCTCTTCATTTTTCTCCCGTGGAAATCCCTTTTGCCACTTAGTTCTTTTTAGGCAACATTGAAACTTTCATTTACAGATCAAACTCCAAGTGAGTTTTTGTATAATTTACATCACTAATCCCATGTGGATAACCCAGCATGTGCAGAACTCAGCTAATCATCCTTCCTAAAGCCTTATACATTTACAGCTCCCTCACTCCAAGAATGATCCCACCGTTCTTAAGACCACGTATAATTCCTCAGTCCTTCTTAATTCCTTCATTTTTTAAGCCTATCACAATATCCATCTTTAACTCATATAATTAGGAATTCCAAAATTTCTTTTACAACCTCCCCTTATCATTTTTTTTTCTAGTACTACCCATGTTATTCGATCCCCTACTAGATGATAGGCACAAACATGTCTTTATGCCTCGGACATTTGTACAGTGCTTACACTCGATATGACATGTATTTTTTGAAGTTACTGACATACTAATCAACCTCTTTTTAGCTTAGAATGTGTGACTTTGGTTTTCCAAAGAAAGGTAAGTCTTGGAGCTTCCTTTCAGATTAATCACATGATTAGAAATAAATAATAACAGTCAATTATATCTGCTGTATTTCTTACTGCCAAATTTTGACTCCTATTAATGACGGGATAGGTTGGGGAAACATGATTTTCTGGTTGACCTAACAAAAGAGGAGCAACTCAGAAAAAGTCTTCAATTCAATTAAAAAATTGGACTAGAAGAAAGATGCTATCATCTACTGAATGCTGGATATTGGCAGGTGCTGTGATAGAGACCACACTTAGGCAGTTCAGTTTAAACTTACAATAAACTGACAGAGAGAGATCACTTTATGGCATTTTACATATGAGAAAGTGTTCATATTTTTATTTCTTCATGATTACACATCTAGTAGATGTTTCCCCTGAAAGTTAAATCTAACTTTTTACTTTTTAAATCACACTTACAGGGAGACATCTAATAATATGTAACAGACTTCGGTGTTTCTATGCAATGAAGATAAAATTTAAGATGAACAAATGTGTTGCATTGCATTGGGGAATTTTAAAATAAGAAATAAAAGTCTTGGTTAGTCTAAAGCACTTTCAGGTCTCAAAAGGCATCAGTCATGCTTTACCTGGCCTCCAGGAATTTAGACAACTGTTTTCTCTGCCTAGTGAAATAGAAGCACAATATAACAATAAGTAAATGGCATTGGAAGCTTCACCCATTCCTTAATTTAACAATCAAAAGCTGAGAATAGAAAAATGTGTTCCAGTTATGGTTTTTATGGTGATTCCATCATTCCTGGAAATTACAATCCAACATGGTTTCACGTATCCATCAGATGGGTATTCTGTTTATTAGCTGTGTGGTTCTCAATAATCTGTCTATTTAAGAGCTTTTACTGTAGCAGACTTTGTGAAGAATAATGTAGAAACCTGGTGATGTGCTTAGCTGAGTTAGGGAACTTTTTTATTAGAGGTGGGTGTGTTTTAGTTATAATTTTGATTTTCTTTATGGGTTACCTCTTATATTTTCTCACTGTTACTGATCATTTAGCAATACAATTATACATTACATTATTCTTTCCACGAAAACATTCAAGAAATTCCAGCAAATATAAGGTATAATTTTCATGTATAGTCATGTGTCCATCTGTATATATCATTATATTGTGAATAACATTGCTTTGAAATAAACTGCACATATTTCGTATGGCAATTAGACTAGACTTCTCAGGGTGAGGGAAATTCTGATGCTCACCACGGTTTCCTAATACCTACCACACTCCTATACAATGGACTTCCAGTAAGTGTTTCTGAATGAAAGTTCTTGAGTCCAGGGATGCAGTGTGGAGGTCAGAATGATGAACTTTGTGACAGGTGGCTTCAGTCTTTCATGTGACTTGGACCTACAATGGCATCAGAGGAAGGTTACTAGCAACTCATGCTTTAACTCTATTCGCTTCCTTTAAATTCGATGGTACTCCAAGGAGGAAATGTCAAAACAGGCCTCATGAATCCATCTGAAATATTACTCAAAAGGTTCACCTCTGACAGGGAATGTTGACTCAAAATAATTCCCAGAACCTGTGGGGTTAAAGAAAAAGTTCCCCCATAGCTTTGACTTCTTTACCGACTGAATGAACAAATTAATATCCTGTGTGATTTATAGGAGAAAAATCCAAATTTAATAACTGGTGTGTGGAGAATTTACATGGCAGCAAATGCTGAGGTTGCTGGTGCAGTCCCACCTTAACATCCGGGGCTGAGGCCTGGAAAGTGGACCTGGGTTCTCAGGAGAGAGGAGGTTAGGGTTACTGTGTGGCAGAGAGGAATGACTCAGATTTACTTTGAACGTAGAGATAACTTCCCTTTCTACATTCTTCAAGAGAATAGGGACAAAAAAAAATTCTGAATTAGGAGAAGAGAGGAGAGCCATGAAGTGACAGATGGCTTCTTTGATGAAGGGAAAGGACAGGGTTAGAAAAACAGGAGCTTCTCGTTGGCCTCCGCGGCTGCTCTTCTGGGTCCTTGGTTCTTCATGTCAGTGGAGCAAACACCAGAGACCCATTCTGAGAAGACTGGGTGTTCTGTTTTAGTCCCTTCAACACCAAATAGAAATGTATTACCTACTACTTTGATCCTACTTGAAAAAATCATATCTGGTAGATAAAATCTCCAAATACAGCATTTATTGTCCATTCTGTATAATTTGGATTATCTCTGGTTTTTGACAGCAGCTTGTAGGCTCAGGTAATATCAGTTACCAGCAGTCAAATTCATGCTCTTTCCTATGCCGACTAAAGATTAAACACCGAAAGCTATAAGCTTATTTTTGTGCTCTCCAAGCGAGTAAGTAAGCTCACTTTGGGACCGAGTTTCAAGCATTTTTATTCTAGTAGTGTGGGGAGTTTCATCCTTCCTTGAGGGCTGTGGGCCCCTCTGTTGCTGTACCGGGCTTGCTTTACTGGAGGCTTTCTTTAAAGAAATAGTTGCTGCTCCTGCTTTAACAATTAAGCCTTAAACTATGAAGTAGAAACTACCGTTTATAACCCTCCTCCAAACGCAGCAGAGAAAATACAAACAAAACAAAACAAGGGAGAGCGAGACCAACAGAAGAAAGAGGCTGGAAAAGCTTTTACAAGGCGTAGTGCTTTAATACGGTGTATTTGACATATCTCGGCAGAGCGTGCATCAGAGGGAATAAAAGCATGTCATTGCTCTGAAACTGTCTTTTCTAATTCAGTGCATCCATGTATTGTTATAAATCTGTTTCCCAATCTTGCTTTCTCGCTGAAAGATGCAGGCACCAGGGAGCAACCTTCACTGCTGTCTATCAGCTCAGATAAGGAAAAGTTTCTTTCAGCCTGGCTCTGACAACTTAATGAACTAGAAGGCAAGCTGCGTGTAAATGAGAGAAGGACTGGTAAGGTAATGACCACACATAGTACTTAAAATGGACAAGCAGCAGACTGACTTGTAGCCATGTTTCCATTCCCTTAGGAAAAAGCTAGCTAGGAAATGAAGCTCAATACATGACCGTTCTAGGGATGGCTTATGGCAACAATTTGCAAAGCTCTCTCTATTACTTAAATATGACCTAGTTAAGGAAATGAAGATATAACACTAAAAAAAAAAGCTGCCATTTTCCCTTTCCATCTTGGTAACTGAAGACTGTGATGAGATCTGTTTGCATCCATAAAGCCTCATTGTGTATTGTGACTCCATCCTATTCCTTGCAGATGACTTTTTTAAATCTAAGATCCAGAGAGATTTCATAGGATAAACTGAAATGTGATCCAATCATTTACTCAAAATATAGCAAATGCTTATTAGCATGTATTTCCCCATTCGTTTTCAGGTTCACATGCTTACCCCCTCTCGTAACTCCTGTAGAAGGAAATAGAGGGGAGACATCACGATGAACTACTTAGTACAAACTCCAAATTATTGACCACATGCAGGGAGTGAGTGAGAACATCATCATTGTGAAAGAAATACAGCATCAGTTTTGGTGACTGCCTTGATGGTTGTAATGTAAATGTTTTAAGTAATAATATAAAAGGCAGTTTGCAAACCTATTGAACTCAGTCCTTAATCCTTAAAGGATTACCTTCTGCTGATTTCCTTCCTGCTTTGCAGCCATTCATATGAATACCTGGGAAGTGTATCATTATAGTTAAGACACATGTGTTCGCCAAAGCACACAAGTCACCTTGTGAAACTATCTCAGACAAAAGTAAGATAAAGAAAGACACTGCTCTTTCTAGAGTTTTTACCCACTATTGAAATGTCTATAATACCATTAGGAATACTAGTAAAAGAGAAACCTGATTTCTACCACTCACTAGCTGGATTTGTATTTAATATCACTCTGTATCCTCAGGGCATTTTAGGAAGTAGACCAAAGAATAGCTGGAATCAGAATTAGCAGAAAGATTAATACCACAGTTTTATAGGGAAATCATTACTGAAATTCTACTCTTGGATTGGATTAAACCAGGAGCTTCATTTTCATATGCAGAAAGTTTCTTGACCTCCATTCTATCTTCCATCATTTTTTCTTTATTCTCTTAGCTAGAGCCACTGGTGGGAAATTGAGATATATTAAAGTAATTCACTCTTTCATTTAAACTTAAGGGACACTTATTACTTCAGTCACTGAATATTTATCAAAAGCCAGATGAGAGATATAACACTGAGAAAGAGTGATTTTAAAAATATATAGTCATGAGGGAACACTCATGCTAAATGGCTAAATAAAAATAAAATATTTCTTGCTCTTCTCCCTCTAAAAAAGATAGTTAATCAACTCTTTCATACATTGTAAGTGTGTTCTTACACCAGATCATCAAAAATATGTGTGCCTCATAATTTTAATGGATGCATCCCAAGGTCCCTTGTTCAAGACCTGTGGTGGAGGAAACAACCAAGACGAACAACTAAATAAAATAAAAATAAATGAAACGATTCTTCCTCCTCTCTCTTCCTGTCTGCCTGCTTCTGCTTGCTTCTTCATTCCTGCTTGTACCTCTCCCTTAAAAAAGAAAGAAAAGAATGCTACAGAGAATCGGTTGGGTACAATCTCCTCCAGGTCAGAAGAATAAGATGTGGGAATGGGTATAAAGAAACAAAATGTAGAAATAGGGGGAAGAGATAGAAATAATTAGATAGAATTAGATGGACACTGCTGACCTTCCTCGTAGAGACTTCATTCTCTGTGGCATGAGCATATTTGAAATGAGACCACAGGAGTGCACCCTGGTGGAGTAGAGGTTGAGTCAATTACCTCTGAAGAACAAAGGCCACAAACCTCTGGGTTCGAGTTCTGGGTCCAGGGGGAAACAACCAGTGTGAACAACTAAATCAAAATAAAGTAAAAATGCTTCCTCCTTTCTTTGCCTGTTTGTCTGCTTGCCTTCAGTCCTGCCTGCACCTTTCCTTAAAAAGAAAGAAAAAGAAATGAGAGCATAGCTTCTAAGCTATACAGGAAAAAGCATGGCTTTCACAGAGGATTGAAAAGAGAATAGAACATGGTCATCAAGAGGTAGAGAGTCCTCATGAGTTCAGGGAAACATTGCTTTAGATGTAGCTGACGCAGTGCTCAGAGAATGGTGACATGAATACCATGCATGTTTCTGAAGGAGAGGGTTTTCACGTCAAACAAAACCCAAGATGAGGCCATGAGTATCCATGAATGAGGATTTCCCTTGAATCGACAAATATTGAAAGACAGAGAAAAACAGCAGTGAGAAGAAGATGTTGAAAATATTGTGGCAAATATAGAAACCTTTTAAAGAGAAGTGAATCATATATAGTTGACTTTCCCTATAATAAATCTTCTGGACTTAACTTGCCATCAGGAACGACACATCTGAAGCAGAAGGGCTATGACTTCTCTCCAGTGGTTGGTCTTGCCATCAATCTCCGTGCTCATTCGTTTAAAAAAAGACGACCTCACGTTCTGTTTAAACTTAACGCTCTAGGCAACTACATTAGTTGTGACATTACCTTAAATCTCTTTATGACACTTGATAGATGGTAAATAGCTTTCATGGACAATTTTATGTTAATAACATTGGTCATTTGGGCTTCACCGGTTTTTGGTTTCTGAACAGTATGGTTAATATAAAATATTCTTACTAATGAAATTATTTTAATACTATAGACTATAGCACCATTCTACTGATAAAAGCAACTTAAAGTACACAAAAAGCTAACTATTTCAATATTTGATATCATATATTTTTCCAAATGTACATATCTCAACACAGCTTTCATTGGTCTATTGAGTTATTTAAAATATGTAGAATTAAAAGCCATTAGTCAGGGAAATTAGAAAAATAGATCACATCGCATGGTTACAAAAATCTCTGAGCTGTGAAAAGTGTCTTCACTCTGTAACTTTCCTAACAGTTAGAATCCCTCTGCAGAGAAGGGGCAATTTGCTCTGTAAACACCGCTATTGTGAAGACATATTGTGCTCCATGCTTTCCATTAAGTTTTCATTTGTTAAATGTGAGTCAGCTAAGGTAGGAGAAATTTATTTTGAGAGTAAGATGGAAAAAAAGCAGTCTATAAAATTTTTAACTGATTTTGAACAGATTTTTACATTGTCAATTTTCTTTTTTCTCCATAGAAAACTTAATTAATCCCAGAGAATGATATGTCCTAAGATTGCAAGAGAAAGAACATATTCAAATTTATGTTGATGCATGAAAATGCATTTTGATGGTCTGAGTTCATAAACTCTTCTGTCTTTAATACAGTCTGGCTTATTTTTTTCTCCCCCAATAGAAATGTGTCACTTAGTACGTATCTTTTGATATGAAATAAACAGATGATACAGTTTTTTTAAACCTTCATCTAACCATAATGCAAGTTAGAACACATCGAGTAACCTTGGTAACGAAAAGGCAATATATCATGTACATTTGAAAACCTCTGCATTTTAAACATGTTTTAATCACTTTAAGCACTGTCAATGCTCAACTTTAGAAAAGCTAGAATAAATAAACACACAGAAAGTGGAAATTATTGTCAGGAAATGAAGGTGGGGGCCATCAAATCTGAAAGAACAAACAATGACAGTTTAGATGAGCTTGTTTTCTTCTCATACTTCTTATAAAGTATTTCCTTTAGTTTTTACCTTTGACCTTAAGTTGTTCAAGCCTAGAGGAATTGGCAAAACTCCCCTTCCATGTCACTGAACTGTATGTGAACTTAGATGTTCCACAGTTCACACAGCTCAGAGACTTTTGATCTAAATATACGAAGAACTGAGGAAAGTCAGGAATTTCTACAGGACACGTAAGATGACATTCTCAGAGATAAGGGTTAATGTGGCTATGTTTTAAAAATGTGATAAAAACTCATGCTTTAGAGTATAAACTGATTATTTTAGAGTATTTCTTCTCTCATATTTCTGGCATTTCCCCATATAATCATCTTTATTATATCCTATCAAATCCTACAAGATTTTACTTTTTCCTTTCTTTTCCCCAAACTAAGATCATATATATTATATATATATATATAATGTATACATATGACATATATATATATATATGTGTGCATATCCTCTATCAGTTGACTTGATGATGTGTTCTACCTATGCCTTCTGCCAAGATACACCTAGAACAATTCAGCCATGTCTTAGTGTGGGTCTCCTCAGCACAGTCTTTTATGAGATCATTTAGAAATAGTGTGTGATTAAACAACAGAATTTGAATAGCTCTTGAGCATTTTAAAGGTTAGAAATCCAGAGCTTGAAATACCAACAACTGTGATTATAGCCAGGATGCTAAATATACAAGGAAACAAGGGTCTTGAAGAGCCCTTTGCATGATGATGTAGAGATATTTACTTATGCTGTGTTATCATTCACGTAATTAGGCAAAACCTGAAATTCCAGAATATTCATTAAAGACACTTCTCATCATGTTAAGTTCAGGTATATTTTAAGTAAAATTGAGCTTTTTGTAGTATTCTGATCTCAGCAGTAAAACCAAAACATTTTTTTCACTGAATTTTATTTTTTCACTGAGTTTCAAAAATATATCTAGCTACATATCAAACTAAACATGATATTAAAATAACATTTGAGTTTTTGATAGTTTCAGAAATGTCTTGACTCACCTGTTACTTCTCAAACCAACTCAGGCCATTAGACTGATAGAGTTAATCTTCTCCTTGTATATATTCCATAACCATGAATTACTGTCATCCCAAAGGAGTTCTATTTTCTTTTAATTCCTCTAGTCTTGTTAACAGAAATGACTGATTCTGCATTTTCCTCTATACTCAAACCTAATTTTGGGAGACTCTCAACTTGAGTTCTTATGAACACCATAGCTCAACATTCTTACAAGGAAAGAATATTTTCAGTTTTGCCTTTTATCTATATAGAATTAAATAGCACAATGGAAAGTCTTTTGTTTTCTTTTAATATTAAATAGGACACATTTTAATTGAATTCCATCTATAGTATCTCTGATAACTTCTAAGAGTAAGCCACTTCCTAAGAAAATAAATATTCATAGCTCTTTACACCACCATCATAGGAAATCACAGGTTAGCAGATAAATATATGTGACAAACATTGCCGTCACTCACATTGTTTTAAGTTTATTTCTGTGTAACTAAATGGGTACCATTTTGCCAACGTGCTACTTGCTACAGAATATTGACTATTTAAAAAATTATATAAGATGAATTTAAATTATTTAGATAATTTAATATGCATAAATTAAAGATGAGAGCGATCGATAGAGGCTTTTAATATGTAGATATACATACAGGGATCTGGGAGCACACTATGTGATTGGTAAGGTGTTAGGATGGCGGAAAAAACACAATTCGATGGCGTCTATGTGAGGATTTAGGGTGGGAATGTGGACAATGGAGATGAGTTGATTTGTCTTGAATTTGTATGTTCCTGTGTTAGTTAGACTAAAGGTCTCTTAATGTGCTTGTAGGGTGTGTGACTGAAGGAGATATGAGGCCTGATACACTTGAAGTTATTGCCAATATTTTCTCATAAAATACAGCACCACCAAACATTTTTATCCTCCTTTAGTGACTCTGTTGTTAGATTATTTATCTCTTGTCACATTGTCTTTTCATACAGAAAGAGAAACAGGTTTTCTTTAAATTACAACCTTTGCTCCATCAAAGCATAGTGATTTACTCGACCACGTTTACCTCACACTGCACTTAAAAGTTTTATCCTCTAGTTAAATGAGACTTTGAAACCTGACTTTGATTTTTCAAATGATGTGCTTCCAATCATGTATTTTCTTGCCATATACTTTTCAGATAAAGGAAACACTTCTATTTTCACTATGTTGAAAGAGGCATTTTCCTCAAATAACAACTTTAATCCATGCCTTTATGTAGAAACAGCAGTTTATTAATCTGAGATCACCTATTTCCTTCTATATGACACTGAAATTAGAGTTTGAGTTAAAATTTACTTCTACCTGGCGAATCCTTTCTTTGAAAATTTTATATAGAAATACAGACTCAAGAAAAGATGGGATTTTCAAGTAATTTTCATGAAAAATGTTTTCAACAGAGACATTTTCAGGTCGGAAAGTCAGTTAAGTTGGTCTGTATCTTTTAAGCCTCGTTCCGCAAAGGCAAAATGACAGTGTCTTGTAGACTGCTAGTCTCCACAATGCCCCACCTGCCTTGATGGGTGCTCCCTGAACCTGCTGTTCCTTAGAAAACTCAGTCATTTTCAGCATTTACCCTAACAAAAGCCTATCCCTATTCTGAAAGATACTAGATTTCTGTCAGCTACTTACTATTCTAAGCCCTCATGATATCAGGCTAGAAAACAGCATTAATATTCATCTTCTTCAACCCAAATGTATTCCTAGACTTTTACTTGCCCTCTCTCATTCAAAACAAACAAAGCAGAAACAACACAATAAAACTCCTTTAGCATAAAACTGTTTAAAGCCCTATCTGTTATCATTTCAACATTTTAAAATATGCTTATGATTAAAAATAAGTATTTGCTACTAAAAGTTTATAATGAAAGAAAGTATACCCTCTCCTCTCAGTCCCTCTTCCAAGGCTAGCATCTTTTAAA
Organism: Solenodon paradoxus; assembly: GCA_004363575.1. Lineage (NCBI taxonomy): Eukaryota > Metazoa > Chordata > Mammalia > Eulipotyphla > Solenodontidae > Solenodon > Solenodon paradoxus. The sequence goes on from RJWH01001695.1 coordinate 293,885, forward strand.
TGACCACCCTTTTGTTAGGTATATTTAGTAGGTAAGTGATATAAGATAAACAAAAAGGAAAAGAAGAAATAAAAGACAGTTTGAATTGTTCCTAAGACTATGGGTTGGGTGGGCAGACTGATGACCTTGGAAAACTTGACTAAACTTGATTGTGATTACTCTCATATTTATGTTTAGCTCTCAGTCAGTATGGCATGAACTGGTCCAAAATGGCTCCCGCTTGGTGACTAAGTCCTCTTCCTAAATTTCCCACAATCCCATGCAGATTAGCCCTCTTGTTAATGCTGTCCCCTCATCCTGATAACGGCCTGTTTGTGTGAGTAACCCATGGGCTATTTTAGTATGGGAACTCAAGTCATTCAATTCTCAGAAATGTTCTTGTATTATGTCTTAATCATTTTCCTCTGAATTCTCTTTCTGGCATTTTCCATTACAGATGTTATATTTGAATTATCTATTCAAGTCTATTATCTGATTTTGGACATCTAACTTCTCTTTGGCAATTCCCATCCATTTAAACAGCACATATGATCTCCAATGTATCCCTTTTATAATTGGCTTGCTCTTCAGCATTTAACCTTCACACACCTAATGTTTCTAAATTCTGTCTTTCTATTTTAGTATTATCAAACATAAATTTCAATATGCTTTTCCTTGTACTAGAAATTTTTTGATATGAATTCTGTGCACGGTTCAGGAAGGAAAACTTAGTTCCTGATACTGACTTCTAAATATTGTACCCTCAGACTTTCTTTCACACTTTTGGCTAGAAGATAGACTTTCATCTGCTAAATAGCTTTCAAAACATCTTCTACTCTGTTATCTTCTATCCCAATATCACTAATTAGACATAAGCTTTAAAATAAAAAGTCCTTGCTACCATTTAAGTGATGTCCAAGAAAGTAATTAAATGAATATAGTATATATAATATATAACGAATATAATATAATTATATATATATGTTAAACATCTTAAAACATAAAGCCCTGATGGACTTGTATATAATATTCATATTAGTTTTCTCTGGCCATAGGTTCAACTTCTTGCAGGCCATCACTATATGAAAGTTCTACTTCTAGTGGGGATCAATATACCCCCAAATTGAATGTTCATTTTTTCCTACGATGTCAATAACATTTCAAGACAGATTTTGCTATCTGGGAAGAAAAAGGCTTTATGTAACACCGGAAACAATAGCTAAACACAAAGATGGGATAGATCTCACTCCAGAGATGCAAATAAGCTATGTACATTCAAAATTTATATTCCCTCTCTTTAAATCCACTTCTAAGAATATCTATAACAGCACTGCTGAGATCTGGTACTTAGAAAAATGTAGACAACGTTGAAGGATTCAAATGAGAAAAAGTCAATAGTATTCAACATCAAAAAGAGCGTTCTAGGAAGAATAAGAGATGAGCACAATACAGCATTGTGGCACTAAGGTGATGCCTCAGGACTTGACGCTACCAAGGAATGCTGATAATAAATGGAAATTCTGGAGACAATAAAATAAAAGGGGGAAAAAAACCCAGAATATCAGGTGTAGAAATAATTCAAATTATTTTTAAAGTGTGTACTTGTGTGTGATTGTTCTGGAGGACATTGTATACTCAGAAAGAATGATACTGAGGAAACTCAAAGAACAAAGTGAGAGTCTATCATTTATGGCAGAGATTCTACTTCCTGAGTCTAAGAGGGTGACTTGATGTTCTCATTGAAAGGATTGGAGGAAGTGGGAGGCTGTGACTACTTGAAAGCTTATTATAATAGATACTGGTGCAGGGATACTGTAACATGGATATATTGAGAGTCAGGGGCCTTTGGCAGAAGAGAAGATAGCAACCAATGATTGATATCAAAGCTGTTTTTATCTCTCCTAGTCTTGTACATCCTTAGTTGGCCAATATAATCCATAAACCTTCAGATTTCAGTTGTTTTTAAATCTCTTATTTTGCTTCCTCAGTGTAAAATCAGCTGATAAATTAAGTCTTTTACTGCAATCTAACCTCCTCTTTTCCTTTTTAAGTTGTCATCGTCTCTCATTTAGATTACTGCAATTATCTCATTCATTCATTCCTTTCCCAGAGGGTTTCATTCAATCCACCTAGAGGGACTCTGGAGGATGTTTTTGAAGCATTACTATGACCATTAATATTCCTGTCCTAAAACTTTTGAATCCATATTACATAAAGATATTCTTGTATTATTAGTAAATGCTCATCAAATGTTTCCTCATAGTCTGATCTTAACCTCCTATCACGAAGTATTTCCTCAGACATTCATGAGTTATTATCCTTCTTTAATATAGTCTATACATTGTCAGTTCTGTTCCTGTGTTCACACTCTTGTCTCTAAACAGAGTATCTTCTTGCTCTTTGCAGGTGAGGATCTCAACCATGCACCACCTCCAGTCTTCCCTGTTTTCTAGAACATAATCAATTTTTTGCTTTCTTTGCTTCCATTGAACTTGTTTTGCTCCTCTGCATTATATCCCATTATAGGGCAACACACATTTGGATGTACTGCTATATCTCTTGGGCATTTCTTAGGAACAAGGACAGTCTCTTCTTTATCTTTACATCGACTTGTTTATGTTCATATAAGATGTCTTGTGCATCATAGATGGCTTAGTTAATATTAGTCAGGTTGAAGCTGATGGCTTTCTATTTGACAGTACTTACTACTTTCATATTACATATGAAATTCACTACCTTTCAGGAAATTATTTTCCACCAAAAAATTCCCTCTCACTAAAAGTTTATGATGTACTGTGGGTCTTTTAATATTTATGAAGTTAGCTAGTATCCTAAAATTATACGTTATTATTTTTTTTCTCTTCACCTATCCATCAGTGATTTGTTGCAAATTCAAACAAAGTCTTGATTTAGGCGTGCATATATTAATGCTTAGACTGCATATAAGACTGGAAAATTACATTGCAGGGAGGTCATCCCATGCTAAGAATAGTCAAATACTATAGCAAATGTGTAACAAGGTAGACTAATTCACAATTCATATATATTCCAGAGTCAGTTCAAAGCCAGTGTACAACAGATTTTTGTTGCCAAAGAGTATCTTGTGCACAGAAATAATCCACCCAGTACTTTTTGAATACTCTGTAACTGTGTATTAGAGTAGTATTTTTAGACACTTTCAGAAAGTCAACTATAAAGTATAAACACAATATGCAGAACTGGAAACTCCTCAGGGAAATTCATTTTGAGGATGGTGAACTTCACTAGCATTGATAGTAAGTTAAAATCATTCAATGAAATCAGTTCTAAGGAAGAAGCAAACAAGATGAAGTCTAGAGTTTTACAGAAACAATTTTCTTGAAAGGAAAGACATCCTGACACATTCTCTGCAAAAGGAAACCTCAGGGAAAAATAAATTTATGAAAATAAAATTATAATGAGAAGAAATCCCATCTTCTATGAGACATCTCAAAAAATGATGAAAGATTTATGACAACATGGCAAGGTATTTGCTGAAATAGAGAATGAAGCAGAATTAACATTAGCAAGGCAGAAAAGAAAGTGGACCCTGAGTTCACAAAAATCATCTTTTTGTATTCTCAAAAGTTATTCTGAAACTTGAGTACTACTATAACTCGAGACATGGGGAGAAAAAGGCAAGATTTATATGCCTTTTACTGAGTCACTTTTACTCATGCTCAGCTCAGCCTTGACATTATTCTTTTCTTTCAACTGCATGGATATATCTTGGGATGAATAAATAATTTGCAAATATATGAGTCAACAAAGAAAGAAATGCAGAGTTGCAGACTGATAATGGAAATTACAGGGGTTATAAAATATCATATATTGTGTTGCCATTAAGACAAAAGGAATACGGGAAGTTATGAATAACCCACATCATTTTTTAAAGGACTGCTTTTTAAATATTCTTTGTGGGAACACAACTGATAAATGTCCAGTCATTTTTCATGTGAAATCATTCTTCTCAATAAGCAACTCGCTAAAGTGAGAAAGCAGAACTAGACGATGGTGACATTGTTCCAGACAGCACTTATGAATGAAATGTCATGTCATATGGTCTCTTCTCTGGGTAAAATGTTTACTAGTCTTTGATGTACAGGTTTTGCAAGACAAAAATGTTGAACATTTATAAAAACTAATTCTTTGACATGGAGTCAAAGGAAACAGAAAGTAAGAAACACTTGTGATATTGACAACTTATTATCTTCACAACTGATAAGTATTTTCCAAGTACATTATACCATTAATTCTCCCCACAGCACAGTCATTCTTTTTCACTGTTAGAGACACCTAACATCGTTAAATGACTTGCCTCAAGTTTCACAGATTGTTAGAGCTCTTGAGCCAAGATACGGAGAAGTGTTAAGTCTATGAAAAGACAGGCGAAAAAAATGTGGGAGAGAATAATATCTGCTATCTGCAAGAATGGTTTAGGACTTACACTTATTAAGTGATTTTACTTGCTATACTTGCTGTGAGACAGAGAGGAACAACATGTCAGAGAAAAAAAGAAAATTACTCTTTAGGAAGAAGTTCCGACTAACTCTCAGAGTTTAACACCATTCCTGACTGAAAATTAATTTTATAACATTCCTTAAAGTAACTCAAATTCCACATTGAACAAGTAAGAAAGTTGGGACAAGTCAGATCTTCTAATGGTCATAGAAGTGGAAGGTGGAGGAGCAGGCTGAGGATTGGGAGGAGTTTGGGGAAGTCAAGACCTGAGCAAGAATAATTTATTAACGGCAGTCTCCCCTTATCCACAGGTATGTGTTCAAGACCAGCAGTGGATGCCTAAAAACATCTGTTGGATAGTACTGAACTCTCTCTCCTATATGTATTTTTTTCTATATATGTACACCTATGGTAAACTTTATGAATCAAGATGAGTAAGAGATCAACAACAATAAATAATAAAGTAGAACAATTATAACAATGAACTACAATAAAAGTTTAATGAATGTTTTATATATATATATATATGTGTGTGTAATATTTTAAGACCAAAAATGGCAATATTAAGAGGCTCTTAAACCTCATGAAATAAAACTGTAGATAAGAAGGTACTACTGTGTTTCATCCACACTTAGTAAGCCACCTAACAAATATCTCAAGAATTTCATCTTATGAGAGACAATTCGCAAGACTCAGAAAACAGCCTATTTTAATGACAAAAATTATGATTTGGCAGGTTCTTGATATAGCAGGTCCCAACATCAACATTAATGTGTCACAAGTGTGTGTGCATGTGTGTGTGTGTGTGTGTGTGTGTGTGTACTTGCAGAGAGACTAAAAAAGAATACAGCTTAGAGTGGAGTAGTTAATTCTTCAGAGGAACTGGTGTGCTGAAATTGGTTAGACGGTAATGATAAAACTGTCTGATCCACTAGTTAGGCTATTTATTCTCATATTTCAGGGAAATACTTTTCAAAACACTTTCTCTGTAGATAAAGATGACTAATACTCTGTATTTCTAAATAGGTAAAGGAAATAAACAACTCAAGTACTCCATCTGCCCCAGAATCAATTTTATTTTATCATCTCTCAAACTTAATTTCCTGCAGTTAGTTCTACTTGCAAGAATAGTTTAGCTCTGAGAATAAAATCTACTAAATGCAATCGTTTTGAGTCTTTCTTCCATTCAAATGTTTCATTTATGGGAAGCCAATTTTTTAAAAACATATTTGTGACTTTGTTTCTAATTGTCTTTTCATGAGAGAATTTGAACATAAAACCCATGCTGAAACTTGGCCTTAGCAATATATATTTATATAAATAAACTCATATATGTGTGGGAAAAGAGGCATTTAAAATTACTTCCATTTTCCTTATCAATGTATCAAAAAATATGAATTTTCTAAAGAAGGGTAAGCACTCATTAACTTTTTTCAAAGCCAGGCAAAAACTTTTGAAAAATATGGAAGCATGCCTTTTTGTTGAGATAAGGTGCTTCTACATAAAAATGTTTTAATGATATAAAACTTAATTGTTTCTCAATATTATTGAGCCAAGTGACATTCAGTGAACACAACCAATTTATACTATGGTTAAAAAGATCACTGACTCACGGCTGAACAAGCACGATTCACTTTTCAGCTACCATATTGAGATTCTTTGGCCTGGAGCGGAGCTGCTATGTTCCAGAGTAGATCATTATTTTATCCTGAAAGACTTTGACAAAGTATTTCTTATCCTATTCAACAGAAATAGTTTTTTTTCTAACTAAATATAAATTTGTATGAAAATTATTGAAAACAAACAAAAATATAAAGATCTCTTTTTTCTCTTTTTCTTTCCTTTTCTTTGTTCTTTTTCCTTCCTATATTTCTGTCTTTTTCCTCTTCCTATATTTTGAAAAAAAAAATGGGATCTCACACACTTTTTTTGCCTACTTTGTAAATTTAATACCAAGTCATGTATCTATTTCCATGCCAATCAGTATAGATTTACATCATTATTTTAAAGAGTAACAGATAATTCTTGGCCTTAACATTTTTTTCAATGTATTTAAGCAATCTTATATTGAAGTATTTTTACTTTGTTCCCCCTTTCACCTTTTTTTTTTTCAAAATATAAGTATAGTACAGAACATCATACTGGTAATTTTCTAATTGTAAATTTTAATGGTAGAATATCTAGTGAGATGGTATGAATGTATTTGATTTTCATCATCTTTACTATACTGACATTTGGAAAGCTGATGTCACTTCAACATTCCTACCAATAAGCTCTGAGAGCATCTTGTGTCCTCCCATCTATTGATTCTCATCTAAAATTTCTGTCATTTGAATGATCAATAATCCTTTTTCATCGTGATTTTAATATTTATGTTTAGTTTACAACACAGTGGAAATTATTTTTATATCTCTTCCTGCTTGTGTTCTAAGTATTATGAAATATCTGTTCATCTCCAAATGTCTTTTTATTTGAACTGGCATAAAGTGCTTTATATACTAATGATGTTCAAATTCCTTTATCTCATGTCTTGTGAAATCTTTTTCTCAATGTTTCATTTATTTTTCCATCTGGATATGTTATTTTAGCCATTCACATGTAGTTCTGCATGCTCAAAACCAGTTTTCTCTTTGTATTTTCTGCTATTAGTGTATCTTTTGAAAGGCAGCCAGTGCAATCTACCAGATGGCTTCAAGGACGAGCGGGGATTTGTAGAAGAAACATCTGGAATGCTGACTGCGGATGGCCACTCCACTGATTTAACTATTTCCAGTGTTCCACTGTTGGACAATAGTTTCGGTTTATTGACAAGGTCCAAATAAACGACTGTTTGCTTTCAGTCAGTTAGCATGTACGTTTCCCACGACACCCACGACACTGATTACCATAATCTTTACTACCTCACATGGCCAGGAGGGCACTGGGACAAGAGACCTTAAGGAGCTTTACCAAGTGTGCATGGCAGAAATCGGCAGAGCTGAGCTTGAACCCTCCTCTGATGTTGGAGTTCACATTCTTAGTCCCTTCATTATTCCTGCCTCTCGAGCGAGTCTTGGCACCTTTTTAATGAGCCTCCCCAGAGGTCTCCTGTGGACTAAGTGGTCAAGATGCATTCCTTTTGGAAGTTCAGCTTGTTTATTTCAAGCTTTACTTATATGAACCTCACTTATGGCCTTTTTCCTGCAGAGAATGATTGCATTTCTCACCCCCTTATAAACTCACTTAAAGTTTTTGATCTGTGCTCAGATCACTGGGAATGGTCAGAAGGCAATGGTGCTCTAAATGTTGGCTTTATGTAGATGGCATTCTTGGATACTTTCCAAATATTTCTATAGCAATGGAGCTTTCCCCCCAACTTCATTTTTATCTTGTATTATGTATTCCAATTAAATATGATAAATATTAATCATCGCAAGCACGCCTTGGTATATGGATTATGGATTTGTTTATGCTTCTTCCAGATGGCCTTTGCATAGACATCAGGTTTCCGTGTGCTTCATTAAGAACATTCCCTCACTGCTGCAGTTCCCTTCATCATGACCACCTCAGAAATTCTTAGTTAGCTGCACCCATTTTTCTAAGAAATACTGACTACTCAGATGCATCTAATAAAGGTCTAAACAGAAAAGACACAGGATGACAAGAACAGAGCCCTGAGTATGAGGTCAGAAGGTGAAGGTCACATTTTATTTTTCTTACTTCCTCACATCCTGATTGCACAAGTTAAGCTTTCAGATCATGGTCTCCACATCTGTAAAATGTAAATAATGAAATCTAGCACTTCTTTTTCTACTTCTTTAGCATTTTTTCTCTCGTCTCATTTTTTCCACTTCACTGCTTCTTTTGTTTACATTGCTATGTGTTTTTTAGGATGTGGTAAGTGCACCTTAGTCTATGGGCATTTCACTTACACATGGCACAGATGTTGAGGTTAACTGGAGCGGACTGAAGAAATGCAGTCATGGTGGGTGAATGCAGTTTGTTACTAACACCCTGTATGACTGTGAGAGCCTAGACATTAATGCAGCCATTCATCAAAGCACACTCATTATAAGTACAATAAATTCTTTTTATTTTAAAAATAATAAATATCCAATATTACTGTTGCTGTTATAATTCCACATAGCTATCTGGGATAGATTATTAGATAAAGATAGAGTCAATCTTTGTCTAACAGCTGCATCTTTGCCATTACAGAGAAAACCATTCTTCAATGTGTTTTTGTATAGCGACTTCTTGTTAAAATTAGGTAAAGTTTCTCTGTGTGTGTGTGTCTCTATGTTTTATAGGTGCCAATTAAATTAGGCTTAATTACCATTTATGTGTGTTAAATGATTTCTATATTTATCTTTTTCCTTATTTTATATTTTTCATGGATTTCATTAGCTTTAGAGAAAATAATACATCCTGAATTCAATGATTTGGAATTAAGATTTGCTTACAGAAATAATTATGTTTTTTACAAAGAGTTTCTTAAAAGTGATGGCTAATTATTCCCAGAGACAAAAAGACTTGTCACTTCAGTACCAGGAATGGCCCACCATGCTCTGTGCTGAACCCAACACCTGGGACGTGTCATCTGAGAGTGACTTTGGTTATGGTGATTTTGTAAGGCTCCTTTAACTTCTTTTGCATTGAACTATATTTATGAATGTGCAATCATCAAAGAATGAAGAGCAATGTGACGTTTTCAAGTTTCACTAAGTCAACTAGCATCGGTTGCCATAGTACTCAGAAATGAAGAAACCAGGAAAAGACAGAGCTGTTTTTCATTATGTGTTGAAAGATGTCAGCAGGATTAAGTGTCAGAGAAAAGAGAAAAAGAAAAAAAAGAGAGAGAAAATGAATTAATAGCTATTAATAAACATAAAAAGCAAACCTAAGAGCCAACATTTTTTTGAAGGGGATAAGATATGAAAAAGATTTATATAAGGGAGAAATAACTGCATTCTTAAAAAAAAAAAGGCATATGGGATGCCTGAACCTGTCCCTTCCTAGATCAAAAAATAAAAAAAGCAAAAATGAAAACAAAATTCCATAGACCTAACTGATTCCTCTTTTGGGGAGATTTTCTCCATTATTTGAAAGTGGATCAAATAGGGGCAAAAAAAAAAAAAGAAAGAAAAAGATGTGTGAATATAATTTCATACTCTTAAATAGTCTGTGTGAAATTAATACTCAGACATGTACTGAAAATTAGTGGTGGTACTTTGCAAATAAATATGACCTTTAAAAATAAAGATGAACTTTATTAAAATATAGTGACTTCATAAACTGGCCTTATAATTTCTTGATTTCCCAGTTTCTATGAATATTGACAGGGATACAATTTTTCTAGTATGAACAGGTCACACATTTTGTGTCCTCGTTATTTCATTTCTTCTCTCTTCCATGATCATGGTTCCTGAAATTTCCTTTCCTGATCTCTACTTACTCATCGGAGGTCTCTCATTTTCTCATTAGCTGCATTTTGCCCTTGGTCTGTCAACAACCCATGTACTTGACTTCTTTCTATACATCTGCTTGATTCCAGAATCTTCATGGTCTTGACTTTCGCTTAGTGCTCACTCGATCCCGTAACTCTCTTCCCAATCTCAAAGCGCTGTTAGAAAATGTTGACAAAAAATAAATAAATAAAGGTAGGTTAGTTTCACTGCTTCCAAGTTACTCAATCTCAGGTAGATCTGCATTATTGTGATTTCTCAGTTGCAGTGTTTTCTCCAAGTGCTTTTCCGACTCTTTAATTTCTATTTAAGCTTCCATACACATTCTGAAATTATTCTGTCCTTCTACTCTACATGAATGATTGCTGTTAAATAAAATGGCACCCCTCAAATTCCCAGTTTCTCCTGAAAATGTATCTTGGTTGTCACTCGCTATTTTTTGTTTTTCACCTCTCTGAAGGAATACCAGACCTTCCAGCTAGACAATTCATCTCATCATCTTTCCTTCCAAAGTGGAACTTAGAATCATGATGAATTAAACAAGAAACAATGCAAAGTTAAGAAAACGCACCATCGTTTACATGGGTTGGCTTCTCCACCCAACATTATTCTATGATTTTCTTCAGGGAATTTTAATATTTTTAAATCGTTTAAATCTCTACTGTTAAGATTCTGATTAGAATCAGAGATTAATGGCTATCAAAAGTCAAGAGCTTTTTTACAAAAGATGGCATTAAAAATAAATAAGCAAATGAATTTTCACTTCTCTTAGACACTTTTAAATGGTTTCCCTTTTCTAATTAACAAGTTTCTGCAAATGGTAGCTCACATTAATTGTTCACACTCTTTTAACACAATAATACATCATTAGAACATTATTAACAAAACACTCATGAGAGAAATATTTGTTTGACACAGGTAAGAAAGTTGAAATTGAGAAAGGGATTTCCATAGATCAGAGAAGAAAAAAAGAGTCCCCCAATAGATAAAATTAAACTTTTATCTTTTAGTTCAGTGTGAATCTCAGTAAATCATTTTGCTTGTGAAAAATATATTCAAATGCAGCAAAAAGGGTTGTGGAATGATGATACAGCCAAATTTTTATTTGCCACAGCAACATGAAGTGAGGGGCACTTTGAGATGAAAATGTCTGACTCAGGTGAAATGATGAGTCAGAAATCAGAATTTTTTTAAAAAACGAGTTTCTCGTAAATTTTGCCAAATTGCCTAAGGCCTGTCCCCATCGTATGTGTGACAGGGTCTTGTGAAGTGTCTCTAACAGTCCTGGGAAATGCGATGACAGAACACAAGAGATTGATAGCAGATTTCAGGCCTTTTTGTTAATCTCATGAAGAACCCTGCCTTGTACTCTCTTGTGTTGTGTCTAGAAACACACATGCCCACCACAGCATACTGAAAACGTTTCTCCTCTTACCCATCTGCTGCCAGTAAATGATCAGTTTAAATGCAAAAAATGGGCGAGAAGAGTGTGATATTAAAAATGGACCAAGCTACCATTTTTTTAGCTCTCGTTCTTGTCATTGCCTTTTGGGAAATGAAAGAATCTAACACCTACCACAGTTTGAAATATTTCCTTAGGGGATCCTAATCATATTTCATGCCATATAAATTCTATGATCATGGTAGACATGTCTCCAAGCATTAGAGCTGGTTATGTTAAACACAGAGATCTGGCATAGCGCTGATACTTCTTTTTCATCATAGAGTTTATGGTGAAACTCACTGCTAGACTCTGGAATTTGTGAAAACATGTTTCTTCCCATATAGCTGGAGGAGCCTCTCAAATTAGCAGGTCCAATCTCAAACCCTAGAGTTGCTGCCAGGGAAATAACTAATAGTGAATATATTTCATCTTGGTGGAGATAAAATGTATTCCTTCAATGACTTTGTAAATATCTACAAATTGTAACATTTCATGTCAACACAATTGACCATTTCTTTTCTCTCTTAATTGCATCCCTGGATTCATTTCTGTTTTCTAATCAGCTTTCCTCTGCTGTCAGAATTTAAGGACAAACCCAAATTTTCCCGTATAAAGAGATGACTGGGGAAATCCTTTTTTCAATCACTTTGGAAAATATTGGATCCTAAAAAATATTTAGCAGAGAAGCCATTGGTCATACCAGTAAGTTATTCATCAGAAATATCTCATGAAGCATAGATCTGTGTCTAAATTGGAGGCAGCCCCACTCAGGTGAGCAGAGCAGGTGCAGTAGAAGTAGCACCAGTGGGCAGTGGCCAACGGCACAACACAGATTTTAAGTCAAGAGCTCAGCAGACAAAGCGCTTAGCTCAAATCCTGGCCCCATCATTTTCCAGTTGCATCATCTTGGGCAAGTTTCTTCAACTATAAAATTATTCTTAAAGCTGTACCTGACTCGTAGGATGGTTGTGACTATAAAGTTTATAAATCAGAAAATCCTTGCATGTACATGTTTTTTTTTATTTTTATTTTCTATGAATTAACCTGTACTGTCCTCTAGATGAGTACTGAGTGAAGACTAACAACAGAAACTGCTTGTAGAACAACAGAATATTCTTAAAGGAGGTCTATAGTTCTGGAGAAGCACAACCGAAGAGAAAGAACTCCTGTAAAGGAAGACAATCAAATCCACTTTTCTCTTTGTCAGTGAGCATTTTTCCATTTATGACTGATTTTTTTTTTTAGTTGAGAATACAATAATGGCTTCCTTCTTTCTTCCAAGAGATAAGTATATTCTCAGGAAATAGAATTTAATTTAAACTAGGATGAGAGAAAAGATATCAGTAAACACAAGAGTTGCATGCTAAAAAATAAACACATTTCATCTAGAACAGTATTTTTTCTTTACTCTTTCTTTCGGAGTAGGTAAAATGTTAAGTTTCTATCATTTTTTAAGGATTTAAAAACAAATTATCCTCTTCCTGTTACATTTACTGCATTGCTCTCTTGATGATGATTTTCATAGTTAAGAAAAAATGAATTAAGAAAGAATTTTTTCTGTTTAAAAACAATTTTTGTGGGTGCATGGAATCATTGTACATGCTCATTCCCAGGCAAGCTTGGCCCCAACAAATTAGATTAGAAAAAAGAACAAAGGCTGATTTAGAGTGTTTGACATGCTAATAGCACAGTTTAGAAAGGTGAAGCTTGAAACAGTTTGTGCCCGGAATTGGAGAAAGCAGAGCCGGAAAACAGGAATACAAGTTAAAAATTGTATTGATATAGTCCAGTGAATATGAGTAAAAGGATATGCAGCAACATATTGCCCTGAGATCTGAGACCTCTCTTCAACAAGAGAAAATCTAAACAAAGTGAGAAAGAGAAATTGAGAGAGACAGAGAGAGGGTAGACAGGGAAGGTAGGAGAAGGGAAAGAAAAAGAAGAGAGGGGAAGGAGGGGAAATAATTTTGTTCTAAAGACAGAAAAACTTCCTGGATGCCAGAAAGAAGGAACTACTAAGCAAGTGATAGACCCACAGTACCCAGGCATTATCTGATCTTATAAAGACTTTAATAAGGACTCAGCTTTTAAGTCTGGAATTGCAGAGGGCACCATACTCTGAGATGAATGTAACTTCTTTGAGCAAGGACCCCCCTGCCCCGCCCCACACACAAATATTCCCCGACCCGTAAAATAACAGATTGTGTGTTTTTATCCACTTATCCATGTAGGAAAAAAGTTCTATGAAAAAGGAAAACCAAAGCTTGGCACTGAAATAACTCTAAGAGTCCAATGTTGTGTGATGTCAAAACTCAAACTCAAGATATCACCATAAAAAACTGTCTAAGAAAGACCATCCTGAATTACTTAGTAGAGAAAAACACACATGCGCACGCGCACACACACACACACACGACATACAAAATGGCTCCATGAGGGCCGTTCTGTAAGAGCGATGGTGATGCCAGGAGAGGAAATTCTTTGAAGTGACAGCTCTGTACAACCTTCGGAACCACAGAAGAAGCAATAAACCATGACGTAGACTCAGCAGACACAGTAACAAAGTTAGCTGGACAAGAATCTGACCTAATAGAACACTATACAGGATACTTTGACAGCATGATTATTATTGCTAAATTGCTTCAGGAAGGAAGTGAAGTCCCAATGCAAAATTCTTTGAATATGCAACAGATTGGAAAAATTAAACAGACCAAATACATCTTTTAGAAATGAAAAGGATGCAATCTTAGAAAACCAGAAAGAGTGTTGATGAGCTCCAGCACAAACCTGAGGAAACCAGAAGCTGCAAAAACAGATAGAGATGAGAAATAGGGAACAGAAGTTGAGAGCTAGAGAAGGTAGAAGGTAAGACCAATGTACGTCCAGCAGGAATTTGAGAATGAAGAACAGAGCAAAAAGAGCTAGAAACATTAGGGGAATAGTTGATAGTTTTCCAGAAATAGTAAAAAACAAACATGGAAGTCACAAAATTACCTAAGTAACAAAATACGAGTTTCAAAAACTATGAATTCAAGCTGAATTAAAGATAAACCATTCTAAAACATGTATGTATGTGAATGTCTTTATACTATTGGGGTATAGAATGATGACTTTAGCACATGAGATAAAACAAAAACAGACAAATAGGTTAGTATTCTTATGATCATACAGCCATTACGATACTATAGTACGAGCATGCTGACAGTAACGCTGCCCTGTGACAAATGACAGGATAAATGGGGTAAGACCTCAGACTAAGAGAAGTTCTTACAGCACAATATAGATAAAATATAATTCATCCTGAGTGAGCGATCTAATGGTAAACTTTAAAGGATATGACTGGGCAATTCACAGAAGACAAAAATATGAATTATTGATCAACATAAGAAAATATCTTTAAAAGATGGCAAGCATCTGGGAAACTTCATGCATTAAGTTTCTATCATTTTTTTGGTAATGTAATAGCTATTGAAATTAAAACATATAACTTCTAATCAAGGAATTTGGTCTCCATATTTGTGACAGTTATATCATAGGATAAATAAATGATGCAATATTATTACAAGTGCATTATTATCTAACATTAAAGTGTACAATGTATCATAATGAGCTTATAAAATTTAATGGAAAAAGATAATTAAAATTAAACAGTTAAAATAATTTCTTAGAGGTAAATTGTCAAAAGATGGTAGCATAAACCATTTAGGGAGGGTTCACTTAAAATCTTGCATAGGTTCTTACCTTACAGTATAAAGTAATAGGGACTGATTAATTCTAGACAGTAAGATAAAAGTAACGTCATGAAATTTTCGAGTGCCCTGTAGAGTAGACATAGTTTCACATTTGCACAAAAAAAAATTAAAAGACATTGATATTCATCAATCCAGAATATGCTGAAGAAGAAAAACCAAACAAACGAGCAAAAAGATAAATTAAGGATGAATGAATGAATAACATGTAAGAATAAAATATGTGTTGGGTGAGAAACAGCTCTGAATATTTTATACCATATACTAAAAAAGAGACAGTGAAGTTAGAAGCTTCTATTAAGTGTAGAAATGCACTATTGCTATAGGGCAATTTACATTAGTAGATTCTATGGACTTTATGCAGAATAGAGGAAATCATGATGCAGTAGAAAGACAAGTGTGTCTTGTGGCTGCCATGTAAACGGTGGAGAGGGTGCTCACACAGAGCTCGTCAGGTAGCCACTTGCACTCTCGGATGCGCGGCGCGGCCTATGCAGACCACCCTGGGTTTCTCAGCTATGTTGACTGAAGGTTTAAATCTTTCCCACCTAAAAAGAAAATGACTAGACCTGAAACAAACACATTTAACTCTGCAAATGTGTGACATCATGCTTTCCATGACCATGTCTCTCATATTAGTGCTTTCAATGATTTACAGGATGCATGACTATCCTTAACCTGTAGGAATCTGTTTCCAAAATGCAGGTGTGAAGTAACGACACCAAACTGCCCTGGTGTTTAGGGAGGCTGCCATACGTACCATTTTAAACTGGACAGTAACATTTGTTTTTCATATTTTCTGACCATCCAGTTGTTTTCATATAAATACCAATTTTGTCCCACTTTTAACAAACTAGGGCCATGTTGAACTGAGGTCAAAAGTGATAGTTGAGTTGCCCCAGGTCCAGTCTGCAGAAGGGGCCCAAAATCAGCCGCCGCCTTTGCCCAGCGTTAAGGAAGGCTCTTCCAGGGCTGACTGAGGTGGGCCAGGACCACGACTGCTGTCCCTGCCCACTGTGAGGAAGCAGGAGCTTCGGGAGGAGGACCCCTCCCCACACTGTCCACACCTGCTTCTTCAAAGGGAGCAGAACACAGCAGTGGGGGGGGGGGCACAGGTAAGTGTTTTGGGAGTTTTCTCTGGCACTTGGGTGGGTCAGTGGGCACTTCTGGCACTGGGATCATTGGGCATTTCTGGTACTGAGATGGTCAAAGAAGCATGTGTTTCAGGTAAGACATTTAGAGTGGGACTTACAGGGGCACCAAACTTGGTTTTTGTTTCAGGTGCCAAAAGTCCGTATATGGGCCCTGGTCATTTGTATGAGGTCCCACCAGACAACACGTTGTTACTATGTGATCACTGTCAGCACCCCCACAAGAGCAGCCTTAGACCAGGGATTAAAGCTCAGCTATCAGCACAGTGAATTGCCTCTGGTGCCCCCGCCCTGTTGTGGAATATTGATAAGGAAAGCCCGATGGCCAAGTTTGACATGTGAGACGTGTATCACCATGTGACCAGGACAACACTCGGCCAAGAAACAAAGGAATAACACCAGTTGAAGAAGACCACCAATAACTTCAAAGGATAATGTCACCTTGCCCAATCAGGAACTGAAACCTGGTCAGCAGACCTCCTCTCTCCAACCTCCTTCCTCACCATGTGGGATTTTCCCTGAAAAACTCAGGCCTCCAACAATGCAAACAGAGTCTTAGCCTCCTTGGCTGGCTCCATCCTCTCTCTGCTCCCACTCATGGACCCCAACTTGATTACTCACTGCACCTGTCTGGTATGTGGAGCGACCCTGAACCCACTGGGTCTGGACCTCCCTTGGTCGGCTCCATCCCTTTACCCTCTAAATAAATCTCTGCTGCTCACTCGCCTAACTCTGTCATGGATTCCTTGAGCGACCCGAACCCCACAATCACCAAGCAGCATCACACAGTACTTGTTGCTGGTCTGGCTTCTCTGCTCTTGCTCTGATTGCTCTGCCTCTGTGTCCTTCCCTCCCCTTAGCAGCCAGCCTAAAACCCCACCCCATTTTTGCCATCCCCCTGTCCCGTTTTTGTTTCAAGGAAATATGTTTAACCTGTGTTTAGTATTCACTTCAGATTGTATAATATGACAAATGAGATCTTTCTAGAAGCATCAGAAGCTCATTCCACCATTTTCATTGTTGGCGACATCCTTTGCTTCCACCTGAAGAACTACATACAGTTGTCCCTCAGGTTTCTCCACTGTTTGGGACATGAGAATGAAGCACCCACTTTGTCCACCCAGCTCCTTAAGGGAAACTTCACTGTTAGAAACACCTCCTGAAAAAGGGGTGCCAAGGGCATCTCACAAAGAGAGTGACCATCAGTTTTACCAGAGGTCTTCAGAGCTGCAGCATTTTGCACAGACAACTAAGCCTAAAAGGGAAAACGGCAATATGCTAAGTTATTCAAGTATTCTTTCTCTGGAATTTGAGTGCAAAAATCGGAAGACAGCCACATAGTAAAAGAAATAGAAACAAGAAAATAGATAATGAGAAACAGATCAAGACACGATGGTCGTATTAACAAAACCAGAATGAGGAAAGACCCTAAATTCCTTAAAATACTGAGTTAATTGTACACTCTCACAGCCTATTGGAGACAGATGTTTTTTAACTCATATTTGAAAACAAAAAGTTTGTGTAGATTATAATATAAAAACGAGAGAGCTGCAAGGTTAAATTGCTGTTTCTTTTCTCCTTTTCAATCAACCCTTTAAAGAGAAGCTATGTCATTTTATAATTAATTGGAAATTGTCTCAAGTTTGACAAAGTACTTAGAAATTCTATTTTGAATTACTTAGAAATTCAAATTACTGGGACATTCCTTTTAAAGAAAAAAAGCAACTGAAAAACTTTCCCACATATACCAGTATGATTTCTCTTGAATGTTATTCCTAGTATTTTGAGGACGCATTGATTTAAAAACTGACATTTAACAGCAGTAATTTGATTTTTTTCCTCAAATTTTCTCTCCGAGTTGATTCTCTCATTCCCTGATGGAACAAAGAACCAAAGCTTAGGTCTTCATAATATAACTTCTGAATGAGAAACTATTAAAACTTAATTTTATGAAGGAATATTGCATCATAACATTATATAGGTTTGAGGTATGCATCATCTTATTTTTTTGGTTATTCAAGTAATGGAGAATACGAAAAAGAAAAACTAGTATTAAACATAAGATAAAATAATGCCTTAATGGATATATGAACATATGTATTTGGTGACTCCAAAGAAAATTTGATCTTAACATAAATCACATTCTTCTTTGGAAATAGCAGCTTATAAAAAGAGACTACTTGAAGACACAATACAGAAACTAAATTAACTAGTATTTTTTGTTTTTTTCTGAGTACATCGATTGTACTAGGCTTCTCTGAGTCTGCATGACTGATGGAGTGTGGTGATATGGTTATAATTCAGAGCGGATTCCATTCCCGTGGATTTGAAAGCAGACAGCAAAGGAGTCAAGAAGCAGCAGTGGCTGAAGAGTTAAATCTCAGATGTCTGCGAAGAGAGGGGGAAGGGTGGAGGGCAAGAAAAAAGCTAGAGAACACAGGTCTTGTAAATCCTGATTCAGGAAGTAAATTCTTTAACATGATGCTTGCCAGAAGCTAAATTCTTGTAAATGTGGGTCTTTTCCCACCCCTCTGCTATTACTATTGGAATGAGAAATACTTGGGGACCGGAGGAGAAAAGGGTCAGAAGTCACTAAATTGTAGTTTTATGAAGAACATAATTGCGCTGCTTTAGTTTGAACATTAGAAACTCTGAATGAAAAACAATTCTCCTTCTTATGAACCACCATTTCCAGCGTTCCTAGAAGATTTATAGTGACTGAGAAACAAATCCCATCCTAAAGCATTGGTTTATATTTTACAAATCTGTTTTTCATTTAGCATTGCTGGGAGGATGTGGGAGGAGGAAGTTGTTAGTCAGGAATGGCTGCTTCCTGAGTCCATGTTGAAGGAATCCAAATGACTTCATGATTTCAAATATCTGAAGAAGTTGCTCAGTCTCTTATCTCAATTCTAAGCAAAAAACAATTTTTGTAGGCATAAAAGTCTTTCAATTATTAAGACCTCAAACATGCTAATTCCAAGTTCAGGTTAGTTTCAGTGAATTAAAGGGGAGATTGACAAGGCTGTGTTCATACACATACTCAGACATACAATACTGGTTTCTTTTTCAAGGCTGACAGTCATGTGTCAGACAGATAGCTGTGATAGGCTTTGGTGTTGAGAATGATTAGCTAAATAGATGCTTTATTTCTAGCAGTAATTTTTGCAATTTCCATATATCAACACATCACCAGCCTATAAGCCTAGGCAGCTACCACTATTAGCAGAGTAGAATGCATTTCAAAATATTCAAAATTATGAGGTCTCTTAGAAAAAAGGAGGGGAAAGAGGAATATGCTCATTTATGTCTCACTGTATGAACTTTTAGTTAAGAGTGAAAATGTATGCTTGCAAACATTGTACAAACTCTTAATGTGACTTTTATCATACGAGAGTACCTTCATTTTAAACTTTCTTAGTGTGAGTGATTTTATCCATTATATATACTGTTTAAATTTCAGCCGCTTGACATACAGCTATGTCAAAAGGAGAGTGTATAAATGCCTATCTCAGTGTTCAAGAGGAAATGCACTAATTCAAGGGATTATTAACATCCTTCTAAAAGAAAATGTTTTTTCCTTGCTGTGGATTTAAGTTGCTTTCAAAGTCTTCTATAGAAATACACAATCAAAGGAATACATCAAGATAAATAAAGTTACTCAAACACCCAGAGGACATTTTCCTCTTCTTGTGTTAGCAATAGATTCTGTATTTTCGTATTCAGGGGTGGTATTTATTAAAGCAAAATTTCTCCTTCCTGAACTCTTAAATTACTGAAGAATTTTAGGAACAAGTTTTAGTAATCCAAGGCTCAAAAAGCTGTTATAGTTAATAAACTACATGCCATCTGGGTTTTGGCTCAGACTGCTCAGAAGGCTTCTAGAACTGAGAATATCCAAATGCAGTAAAGGTAGGATACAGGAAAAAATACTTTTTTTCATAACATGAATTTACTTGGTCTCTTTGAAATCTTGACCACTAATTTTTCACTTCAATGTAAGTGTCATTGACAGAGCTGTATATGATCTTCTCATTCCTCAACTATGGTGTTATATAGGTAGTTTTTTCTGGTCTGTATTTAGTAACAGCACTTTCTTTCAATAAGATGTGTAGGAGGAAAATACCTTTTCCCTTCTGCCCTACTAGGTTCTTGGCTAGTTCTCTGCAATGAAAGATTAACAAGAGAAAAGCACACACATTTATTTAATATGTTTTCTTTGACATAGGAGCCTTCATCAGGAAATGAATACCCACTCAAAGTAATGGTTAAACCTGAACATGTTTTTGCTACATTTGATGAAGATTGGAAAATTCTGGGTGGGTGGGTGTGTCTGTGTGTGTGTGTGTGTGTGTGTGGTCAGAATGTGATGAAAGGATCTGAGTTAGACGTAGGAAACTGCAGAAAACTTAGCAAGGCTGTCAGTTCGGATTCTTAAAAGTGTCCATTTATCTTTAGGGATAAAGAAGTTTCTTCCCTTTGAATTTAAGGGGGTGCATCTCACATGAGGATCTTATGACCTGCTTCAGGGGAGGAGGCCGGAGAGTCCTTCTAAAACCTGCTATTTCTCAGATTCCATCAGTTTAAAATATTCAATATGCCAAGATACCATATTTTGGGGTGACCTGCCCTGAACCCCATCTTTATCCTAGTGAACAATCCCAGTATGTGAATTCCAGAAAACTGAAGTTAGAAAAGTAGTGACAATAGGAGCAGATACCTAAATTTAATGTGAAAGCTTTCATTTCTTCCATTAGAAAAAAAGGAAAAGTAGTCACATTGACCTTATTAGTATATCTGGGGCACATCCTGGTAGAGTAGTGGTTAGGTCCACCCCATCGGGTCAGGTGTTATCCACACATATCCCAAGGACCCGGGTTCATATCCAAGATGAACAACTAAAGTAAAAATAAATAAAAATAAGATTTTAATAAAAAAGCTTTCTGGATATTGGCCAGGGAAAATGATACCTTAGTGAGTTCATGAGAACACAAAATAGACATGATATTGCTTTACTATTTTCAAGTACCAGTGAAGGACACATTTTAGCAGATGTTCTTTATGAGAGAGCTGATGGTGAACATATTAGACTCAGACACTATGTCAAATAGTCTAAAAGCTACTTAAATTCAAAACAGGAATTACATTATGAGACTATGTTACTGAACATAACGTAATGCCCATGTGAAAGTAAGTGTTTCTCAGTGTTCTCTGGGGTATCCGCCTCACCTGAATGTCTCTATAGTTGGTATGAAATTAGTCTGTCAATGCTCAGAGCAGACTGAGATATGGCAGTCCTGACTCCTCAGGCTCATTTTCCAAATTACCTTTGTGCACCAGGGTATGAGGCACGCTTTGAACTCGGTGGCTGTGCTGCAGACATATTCCTCATGGAAAACATGTGAGGAGGTCACATTTCCTCATCTAAGCATGTGTCAGTCTGCACAGAAAACAGAAGACAATGAAAGCAATTATTTCACCTGAGTCAATATGTGAGTTTCCCAATAAGGCTTGAGTTTCACATTATATTTTTGAATTTCAACACTTTGAAAGTTTGTGCTCTCTGTGCTTGTGTGTGTGTGTGTGTGTGTGTGTGTGTGTGCGTGTGTGTATGAGAAAGAGAAAAAGAGTCTAGATATGATATAGGACTCCTTGTCTCTTAGTATCACAAATGTTCCCATTTTGAATTTTACATAATTTTTTAAACAAAAAGTTCAAAAGCAAGTAAAAACATAAGTAAAGGCTGCTGTTTGGTACCAGATCCACTATTGGGCAGCTTAGAAAAACTTCTTACCCATTGAAACATTCACACTTAGAACTATTCTATACCTCAACCAAGCCAAGTACTGCCCAGAAGCTGGGATATTTCAGAGTCATTAACTGAAGATGTTCTAGCAATCAACTTTTATTTCCATTCTAAATATTTTTCTCTCTGTGTTGTTCCATTTACTGAGTGGTTTTTAGATGACAAACCCCATGAGCCTCTTTTGATACAGAATGCTCAGACAGAGACCTTGGCCTAAAGGAATTTACACATTGAATTGGGAAAGTAATTAAACACCCATAATGAAAAGAAATGGATGATTATTGAGTACTTATTATACTTATTCAGTCACGTGTTCACATGAACTGTATAATTTGTACAATGTAAACATTTTTTGAGATAAATGCTATTAAGATACCGGATTGAACACAAAGAAGAAAATTCAAAGAGCCCTAAGGTCTGACTCTTAATAAGACCAGAACTTGGATTTGAACCAGCTAATTCTCTCTTCAAATCAGGGTTCTTGTTGAGTAGCAAGTCCCTCTCCTAGATAATCTTTTCTCCACCCAATTTCTTTGCTCCACTTCTTACTCATTCTTCCCATAATGAAGAGGACACTTACAGCTAGTCGCCATGTTCCCACTCACAGTGGCTGAACAGGAGAGGCAGATTTTGCACACAAGCACAAGGTCCCAGCGGTTTAAGAAGCAGCTGAGCAGGCACTTCCTCGCAGAAAGTATATGATGATTCCCCTCAGCGCTAGGAAAGCTCTGCTTCTTACTGAAGACTTTACTCAAGGACCTTTCTTTGGGCTATACTTAAAAATAAGTGAAATTAAAGACAAGGGCTCAAACTCTTAAAGCTTTGTATTTTATTGTTGCATTGTGATTTAAACAGTATGTTTCCTAAGAAGAGACTGACTGAAACAAATACTTAGAAAATCAAGAGACCGAATGCCCTATGAGAGGAACAGGACACAGGGAAAAACAACATGGCCAACAATTTAATTTCTTTAATAGCAGCATACACCCTTCCACATTACTGAGGGGTCTCATTTTGTTCATAAACGTAAGAGTTTCATCATATATGAGTCCTACTTGTTATTAAGATTGTTGGAGTGAATTTACTTGTAATGGAAGTCACAGATGTCTGTTTAACTCTTTTTCCCTTATTCATATTAGGTATGTGATTTGGGACAAGATATAGCACTATTGACTCCGTTTCAGTGACTGAAAAACAGGGGTGCTAGTATCCTATATCCTACAGGCTAACACAGATAAATCAGGGAAGTTCAATAGAATATCTTGAGCATAGAGTTTGATAAACAGCACAAGATACTGGGGAGACTGGCGCAATCAGAAGGGCTTGAATTTAGTTCACCTGACATCTTTGATTCACATTGCTAGTAATTTGACCAGGTTACACTAGGGTTGCTTAGACAGTTTAAGGAAAAGAAGGTTGACAGGTAAATCCAAACAATAGAATAATTTCACAGCAGTTAAATGAGTAGGTAAATTAGGTAAGATCTAGATGATACCTGCATGACAAAGGGAAGATATGCAAGGAAGGCACCTTCTAAGGATGGGGTCTGTGATCTGATATCAGCATCACTATTCTTAGCAATACTTTTTTTTTTTTTTTTTTATCAGTTTATAAATTCATTTCAAGTTTGCTGCTTGACAACATGCTGCTGACTTAATGTGTGGGGGTTTTCAAACTCAAATGTTGAAGCCATAGCCTGCAATGTGATGGCATTTGGAGGGGAGGTTTTGAGAGGTCATCAGGTTTAAAGATGGGGATGAGGGTAGGGCCCTTGTGTTGGGATTAGCACCCATTCAAGAAGAGGAAAGGCAATCAGAGCTCTCCAGGTGAGGACATGGAGAGAAGACCACCTTCTCCCCGAGGGCCCTAGTCACCAATGGAACCTGTAGGCACCTTGACCTTGGATGATCTGCCTCCAGAGCTATGAGAAATAGAGGTCTGTGGTTTAAGCCACCCAGTCTACCATATTTTGTTAGCAGCCTGAACTGAAAAAGACAATCATTTAGACCACGCCCTCCCTCGCCACCTCAAGGATGGAGCTCCCCAGGGTTTGTGAGTTCCTGAGTGCTCATTACCTTGAAAGACTTGTCCTCATGTTTGAAAAATTAAGGAAATTACATTACAGATATTAGGTAAACCTTAGGTTAAAATCAGGCCATTATGTCTTTGTATGTTTTCAAGCAGAGAGTGTGTATTTTGTAGATAACGTGTATTTTGAAATTCATTTGAGAAGAAACATTATAGGGATGATCAAGTTACCAGGTGTTTCTGTTACTAATCAAGGTTTATTCTTCTTTTAAATCGCTCTTGTTAAAATCATAAAGAGCAGATTATGTAAAATTAAATTGAGATACCATAATATTCTAAATTTTATGTGTGTCTGAAGGTGATTTCTGGTGTGCGCTGGTGGGGCAGTGGTTAGGTCAACTGCCTACTAAGAAGTACAGGCCACATACTGCTGGGTTTGAGTCCCAAACCTGGAGTGAAACAACTAGTGTGAACAACTAAATAAAATATGAAAGAAAGATGCCTCTTCCTCCTCTCTCTTCCTACCTGCCTGCCTGCCTGCCTACTTGCTTTCATTCTTGCCTGCACCTTGCCTTTAAAAAAAAAAAGTGATTTCTCTAACCTCTATTTATCATTCAATATTTTATTAGATTAATACCAATGATAAGAACATTATTTGTGAATATTTTGTATGTGCCAGAATGTGTCTTGGAGGCATTTCTTATCACCATCACTACAATAGTGATCAAGTTGTCATTATTTTCAAATAACAGAGGAGGAGACAGCAGTTCAGAGTAAGTATCTTGCCAAGGTTTTTGAGGTCACTCAGCAGTCCAGTGGGACACCTAACACAGCCCCTGGCTCCAGACCCAGGCTGGGCCTGGTGAAGTTCCCTTCTGCTGACTTTGTTTGGTTGCTTGATTTCAAACGACCTTCTTCCCAAGTTTTGAGTAGGTTTTTACTAGAGAACGTATCCTCATCCTGTTTTCGCAATACATGGTGTCAGTAGAAGACAATAAAGTGAGAACAGGAAATAAGCTAGTTAGGACCTTTGTCTACTTCCAAATAGAGGAATAGTGTCTTCTGACCATTTACTAACTGCACAGAATATAGCAAATGTTTTGGTTATAATAGAGATGCATGTATTTTTCTTTCAAATTTGTATCTGTTTTTGAGGGATAAGCTGTTATTTTTTGTTTTTCTAAATAGAAGTTACTTTCCTATTTTTACAATTATTATTTTTTTTTTTAAGAAGGGAAAGAAGCAAAGAAGAGGATGAGGGAACATTTTTAAAGAAGGGTCAAAGGGAGGGAGGGAGCAAAGGTGCGAGGGTGGGGAGGAAGGAAGGAAGAAGCACTTTATTTATTTATTTTAGTGCTTCACCTGGGCCCCAGTTCTCAAACCTGGGTCCTTGGGCTTTGCACAGGTCTCATGCCAGTGTCCCAACCTTCTTAGATATGCTTCATACAGTGATTTTTTTTTTTTTTAAATGGAAAAGCGTGGGCAGAAATGAAGGCAAGCAGGGCAGTCAGGAAAAGAAAGGAAGAAGAAGCATTTTCACTTTATTTTTCATTTCATTTCATTTCACATCGGTTTTCTCCCCAGACCCGGAAAGTGAACCCAGGTCCTAGGGAAGTATGTGGATTACATCTGACTGGAGGCGATGAACCTAACCACTACTCCACCGAGGTGTAGTCATCATTTTACAGACCAGCAGCATTCATTCTACTTCTCTTTTATTGGTAGTTTATCTTAAAGTCAGTTCAGTTTGGGGAACACTAAATAGAAGTAGGTCCTTGCATCTAACGTACAGCAGTTCTTCATTATTTTTGAAATGAATGAGAAAAAAATATTAGCAAGTGTAAAATATATTTGGGCAGAAAGAAAACAAGAATCTCTCTCTAGGTCTATTTCTTAGAGTAGCTAGACGCGGTAACTGCACTCGAGACCTCACAAGAAGATGGAGCTCATATTTCAGCGACTCTACTACCTTGTGCAGTTATTTACAGAGGGAGGATTTATTTCTTAGTTGGTGGCAGGGATAGGGGAGTTAGAAAGTGAAAAAGTCTATGGAGAAAATATAAAAAGGAAGAAGGCTAATGTCTGCTGGGGAGGAGTTGGAGAATTACATGGTGAGTCCAGCACAGCCTCGCAGAGATGATGTCATGTAAGCAAAATCTTGAGGATGTGAGCACATTGGCGAAAGAAGATTCTAGACACAATAGCAGGTACAGACAGGAGTGTGGTTCGTGAATTTGCAGACTAGGAAGGAAGCTAGTGTGGAAAAAGCAAGGGTAAAGATAAACTGAATGTCCAGATTTTGTGGACTTTTATACATAGAAGGAGAAGACACAATGTGAAATTATACTGATGACTCTTCTATTGAGAATATAGGATGACAAGAACGGAGGCTGAAAGAGAAATAAGGAAACTATTATAGTAATTCAGTAGAGAAACAATGGATGCATCTACCAAAATGGAAGTGATGGAATTGCCGAGATGTGATTGGATTCCGAAGTATTTTGAAGGTAAAAGGAACAGGGATTCTGGTGCACCTGACATGGATTGAGAAAAAGAGAAGCATCAACAATGGTACAAGAATCTTGGTCTGGGGACTACAGGACACAGTTTCTTTCACTGAGATGGGGAAGTCCTTGGGAGAAGCAGATTTGGTGGACTTGGTCATGGTCACATGACATCTGAGATGCCTGCAAGAAAATCACAAGAAATCCGCTGGGATGGCAGCTAGAAATATGCAGGAAGGGCTTATACAGAAGTGGGGATTGTCATCATTCTGATGGTATGTAAAGCCATGAGGCTGGGGAAGAGCCCGCAGGGTGTCAATGGAGCCATGAAAAGAAACCCACAGATAGCGTTGTGGTGCATTTCAGCTTCAAGAGACAGAGATAGACCAGCGGTGTGTACTGACAAGTACTGTCAATATAGAGAAGCGAACTTGTGTCCTGCACTTCCAGTGAACGTGGAATTTCCTGCAGGCTCAACTCATTGTAATAAATTGAAATCTCTGAAATAAGCACTGATCACTTATATCAACCTGTAGTAGATATTTAAAGAGGGCTTGAATTGTGAAATAGTAATGTCTCCACATAACATTATCTTATCAAGCATTTATCAAGTCAGAATTCAAGATGAAATACAGGGCTTTTGTTCCACTTTACTGGAATACATACTGGTTGAAGAAAGGATCAGAATCACCAAGCTATTCGATGGCAAAAGCACTGGACTTTGCCTCTTTGGCTGATGAAACATGAAGAGCATGATAAATATCATATTAGAGAAAATAGATGAAACTTTGTTTTGCACTTTCATTAGCATGAATTCTTTTGAAAAGATCAGAATGTATTCGCATGAAGTATTCAGGTCACTTTGACTTCATTTTGAAGAGCATTTAGGTACACACCTGCATATGCACACTCTACATTAGGAGTCTTCGTGGACTTTAATAAAAAAAAAGATGAATTCTGTCAGAACCATCAGTGGTTCCTGAAAACCTGGGCTCACAAAATTCCCTCAAAATAGAAGGTGATGTTTGCAAAACTACTTGGGGATGCACCTACTAACTCAGGGGTCAACTCCCCGTGTCTGTGATCCTTTGCTCACGCAGATCATAGGGCAGGTGTGTGAGAGCATGCATGAAAACACAGCAGTGTTTGGTTTTGCTAGAAAAAGAAAAAGAGCCTGAAAACCCTGACCTGAAGGAAGGACAGCGGATTTGAAGGTGGACCACAAAAGATAAAGAGCAGCGACAGTGGACAGTGTCTATTGGAGGGAGCATGTTTGGAGAACAAGCAGAGCCTGCCTCTCCCAGGAGCCAACTCATCTGGGGGAAGGGTCATGTTCCAGGAGCCCCTCCTGTCTCACCTTTACCACTGGGTACCAAACAGTCTCATCTGCAGCAGCGTCTCCATATGATTTCTTCCCTCCCTCTCTCAGCCCTCTCTCTGTCTGTCTTGGAACTTCAGTCTCCAGGCACCATCTGGCAGTGGAGAGAAGGAGGGGCCAGGAGCTGACCGTGAACAAAGGCGACCAGGTGTCCTGAATGTGTAAGACAGTCCCAGAGAGCAGGACAGAAGGGCGGCCCACGGGGCTCTCCACGTGCACAAAGCTGTGGCTCCCGGGCCTCAGATTTAGATTCTTTCCTCTTTCTCTCGATGTCTTTTCCCTCTCCTTCGCTTCATTTTAATTAACAGTTCCATCTCCCAAATCATTTTCATTTACTAAGGATAAAATCGGAGTGTGTGTCCTTTTCCCTCCCTCCTTCCCTTCCTTCCTTTCTTCCTCCGTCCCTTCCTCCCTTCATCTCTTCCTCCCTCCCTCCCTCCCTCCCTTCATCCCTGCCTCCCTGCCTCCCTCCCTCCCTGCCTTCCCCATGGAGAATTCTACACACTGAGTTACATGACTAGCTCATGAATGAGCCCTGTCTGGATACTACAACAGGATATAACCATGAAGCAGAAAATCCTCTCTGATTAGAGCAAGTTTACTGCAGTTTCTAAGACTGTCTTTCATGATTTAGTATGCTGTTCAAGAAAAGGGACACACTGTTCCCCTTCTTCCCTGCTCTTGCTTTTTTTGAAGTTATGCCCCCCTCTCCTGTGCCTGGCTATGTCTGATTTGTTTCAGGGGAGAATTTCTGCAAAGCAGACACAACATTTTTATTAGTGAAGTTAACACCATGCTGGAAGAATAGTAAATTCAAGTTGTAAATCCACCAGCTTCCAGGAGACTCATTTATTCCGTTCCATATGAAATAAAAATCTACTACAGGGCAAGAGTTGACTGTGACCATATACATTTACGAAGGAGCACTTTCTGCTTTACGGCTGCAGGCTACAGCCACCCTCAGAGGCCAGTGTTGATTTTTTTCAGCAGCCCCGCCTCTCTCATCCTCTCCCCAGGTACCCACCACCGAGTAGTGCCTAGTCCCAGGGTGCCAGGGGACTAGGCTATTTCCAGGGACGTGGGCAGGCTTCCTCATCTGCTGTCTGACCTTTTACAAGCGGGCAGCAATCACAGTTCATCATCAAATAAATCAATGGACATGCGTAGGGGATTTCACCAATGCCATGTACTTTGCTACCAAAATCTTTTAGAACAGTGTGAAGGTGATGTCGCTCATTTCAAGACATTGTCTCTACACCTAACAAGGCTTCTTGTCAGAAGTGTTTTTCCGCCGAGCAAACCTTTCCTTGCTCTTGCAGCTCTCATGTCATTAATGCCTGTCAAGACGAACGCAACTCTTAAAAATTCATAGAGACAGTAGTTTTCTTTGGACACTGCAGTCCGAAGCTGATGATTATCTGTCAGATTAAAGGGCAAAGCTACACTGACTTTTCAGTCATGTTCTTCATACATGTGCTTTCGAAATTACCTTCCATGTTTGGCCTTCCCAGAGGAATGAAACATTCATTACAATAAAGGACCCAGCATCTATGTTTAGCAAATCTCAGGTTCTATGTCCAGAAGCAGTAAGAGGTCTGTATCATCATCTGCCTGGAAGGTTTGTGTAGAGACGACCTTCTATGGGACGCACAGAAAGCAGGCAACAAAGCCACTATTCAGCCCTTTCTCCCCACGGCTCCCACATCTGTTTACAGGACCTCTGCCCCGTCCTGAAAGCTGGTTTCCTCCCACCTCCATTTCATTCCACAGGACTCTGAGCACCCGGTGGCCTGGAAGATTTTCTCCCCCCTTGAAATCCAGGGATTCAAACCTATTTTGTGAAACAGAAATTTGTGCAAAGGGTTTACAGACAGCAGTCGGTCCTTTTTCTAGTCTTGTCAGTCGGCGTTCTAATGAGAGACAACTCTCAACCCGGAGGCTCTCACTAGTGTTCAAATTTAACACACAAGTTAAGTTTCTTCAGGAGATGAGGATATGGCACTATTTTCCCAGATCTGCTCATTGGGAAATATCAGCCTGTCTACCTTATTTTACAAATTTATATATATGTATACATATATATGCAGATATGTATATATGTGTGTATGCATATGTTTATATGTATATGTATACATATATGTATACGTGTGTATACTTCCTACACGTGAAATTATAAGAGATGTCTACGCTATTTAGGAATAAAATATTATACGAATCTCGTTATATGATGCCCAGTAACAACATTATATTTTTATGACATGTTACATTCTGTAGAGTGATTTTGTACCCATTAACTCATCAGGTCCTCAAAAAAAAAAGAAAAAGAAAAACCAAAGGAAGGAGGGCAGATATCATTATCACTGTTTGACACAAGGCTAACTGAAGCTCACGGGGATATCGTAGAATGTCCTCTGTGCCCCAGACTATAGTTTGATATCAAAAGCAGATACCTTGAATTGTGTTAGACACACTTAATGACATATTTAAGCACAAGATACACAATTTTTAATTGTCAATCCTCCTATTTCTAAAGTTCTGTGGCTCAAAATCTGATACCTGATGAAGGTGAAAAAAAGAGGAGCATTCAAAATGATAACACCCATATAAATGTTATAAAACTGAAATTAAGAGTGTTTACATTTTAAACATGCTTATAAAGGTAGAGGACAATCTGATTGCCTCCCTAATTTTCTAAATTTTACGAGATTGTCTCAGTGGGGAACATAATTCGCAGAGACAGAGGAGAAGCTCCTAAGAAACCAGCCCAATAATATCTTCAGAATCACATGTTCAGGGTTCAATCCGGGTTCTAGCACTTTCTGACAAGGCGATCTTGTCTACATCAAGATGCCTTTGTAGGAATTAATTTGGCTTTTATAAAGAGAAAAAATAATAAGCCAACTGTGCAGTTTTTAGTGAGCTCATACTACTTACTCGCCACGAAGAACAAATGATAAGCTTCATAGCACTGCGACAATATTGGTGACTGCTGCTAGATTTGGCTTCCAAATTGGTAAAGAAGTGATTTCCATAGTACAAAACTTCGGCATGTTTGGAAATTAAATACTCAAATCCAGTCGTAGTAACAGCAGAGTAGCTCACCGAAGAAATTTCAACTGTGTCACTACCTGCTGGTTTTTGCAAAAGGGAGTCAATGGGAGAAAAAGAACTTCTCTGTCTGATCACAGTTCCCGGGACGCAATCCTGTACAGAGATGTCTGCGACCATTTTTTGTGTTCCACATTTTATCCAGACATATGTACTAAATAAATTTGTAGCTATGTCTTAAAAAAAAAAATAAATAAAATAAGAGGATGGTAAGTACTGGGTACGTTCAGAAATACTAGGCAAGAAATTTTGGCAGAAAAAGCATTTTCAAGGTCTCTCCCAAGGGGAACCAGCCATGTGATATAGTCTTAATTCTAATGTATTCATTGTTTATCAGAACCACCCTGTAAATAGCTTATGGTAAATGGATATTCAAAGATTCACACATTCTAGTCCACCAAAAAGTGGAAAATTAAAAATGAATAATCAGTTTCAACAGGTATAAAATTCAGTTTTAACAGAGGAAACGAAATATTTCCCCTCTTGCTCATAGAAGGCTTGAGTGTGTGAAAACGACAGAAACCCCAGCTGGGAAAGAAAAGCACATTTTTTTTTTCTTTCATTCTGTAAAAGAATTCTTTGAGGAAACATCAAACATAAATAAAAAGATGAAAGGCACAAGAATAAGTGACATTGATGGGGAAATGCATGTCGTTGCCAAGCTGAATTCAAAACCATGTCTAAATTTTTAGGAGTTAAAAGAAAAGCAACAACAACAAAGATAATTGGTATTTCCTGAGCTTAGGGGCTTGCTTGGACAGGACATATGGTTTCATTTTGGGGTCTTTGTTTTTTAATGAAAATGTGACTATTTCCTTAGGTATCTTCATTTAAGGGAACGGGAGAAATTAGCTAATCAAACCAGGGTTGCTTCAGATGATTCTGATTGTAACTCTTGGTTTGCACACTTTTAGCACAGTAAATAAGAGTTCTTGAAAAAACTTTAATTCAGAAGAGAAAAAAACAAAAGCATGTAAAAACCGTATTGTCTAACATATATCTCAAATAGTATGTGTTGAAAATTATAACTCTTCTTGAATCTATTTCCCTATTGCTGAAAGTTTTGCAACTTGATTCACTTTCAATTTGACATGTTTTCTTATGGACACGAGTGTGCTATTTTTTGAATATAAGTTTTTGGCCAGTTGTTTACATGTAGTTTTATAATAAATAATAAAATCCTAATATATAATGTAGTAAAAATAAGTGTCCAAAGCTTTGGCATCACATGGTCGAATCAATGTGCTATGATAATGCAATCAAGCAACTAAAATTAAAACTAAAATTTATCAAGAGAAGTGATCTTTTGGGGGTATTTATTTATTTGCTGTTGTTATTTTTAATCAGAAAGTCTATACTCAACAATAACTTGATTTTTTCAGTGTAGAGTAATCTCATTTCCTAAACAATTACATATCATATTATGTTAGACTAAATATAAAATATGTATAGGGGATCAGGTCTGTCTACTGCAATGGCCCATTTGGTGTGATAGCCATGTAAAATATACATGAAGTGTTCTTAAAACAGATTTATTTAATACCAAGTTGTTGAACTACATACAAAATACAAAAGGAAAAATATGTAAACTAAATTCTCTCAGCACAAGTTTCATTGTTAAGTGATATTAAAAAGCAGATGAAGAGTTGTTCTGCTCCCATTTGAAAGCGGATTTTTCCAGACTAATATGCCACATTGCTTCCTTTATTACCATTCTATAGAACATATACACATACATGAATACACATACGTACACACACATACACACATGCATACATACAGCTATAGACAGCATGTCGGATGTTAGAGAGTTATAGAAATCTGTTGGGCTAGAAATACCAGGTCAATGTCTCTTCTAATTTTAGTAAATTGACCCTCTAGAGTCAAAGTGGACCCTCTGCACTCCCTCTTCCTGTTTCTCAATGTAAGTTCTCAGGACTTAAATTCTCCAGAATAGCAAACTCTTTGCTATACTACATCTTGAGTTAATACAACAAAAATTTAAGACTTTGCTAAACTTTTCCTCTCCTAAAGATACTCTGCTTCAAATTTATTTCAGCAGAACCTTGAATAAAAAAAAATACTTTTCCACTAAAGAAAAGTATAACAATTATTCAAAGAGAGAAAACACTAGTGAAATACAGTCCAAGATGAAAATAGCCATGAGAGAAGGAAGGACAACAATGTCTAAAGTGGCTCTCATCACCACCTGGGATATGATATTCTATGATATTCTCTCTCTCTCTCTCTCTCTCTCTCTCTCTCTCTCTCTCTCTCTCTCTCTCTCTCTCTCTCTCTCTCTCTCTCTCTCTCTCTCTCTCTCTCTCTCTCTCTCTCTCTCTCTCT